>JAFFSR010000223.1:1632500-1737500 GCA_017163975.1 Anastatus disparis
TTGTTACTGCATCTTAACAATTTGACAGGTAAACATTAAAAATACTCAAAAAGTTTTAACATATAAGATGTCAGAAAAAAGGAAAAATTTTTCCAAACAAGAAAAAGAATTGATCACTTCAATAGTGGAGGATTATAAAAGTATTATTTGTAATAAACAGAGATCTACTATAATGGTAAGTGCGAAGGAAGCAGCTTGGCGTGAAATTGTTCAAAAATTCAACCAAAAAAGTGAAGTTCATGTAAGTAACATTTAATTATTTTTCAATTCGTTTCAATTTTTGTTTCAAATATTATCTCAGAAAAATTTCAGTTTACTTTTCGACTGTTTTTCTACAATATACTTACTTAAATTTTATCTTTTGATTAGACCTGAAATTATCGAACTTTGAATGAGATTTTCTAGGGATAATCGGCAAGGCTATCTGAAAATTTACAGGAATTTTATTTGAAATAAAATAAATAATAATATAAAAATAGTATAATAATAGTATAATAATAGTATTTGAAAAAAATTTTTTCCAATACTTTTTCTAAGCTACTTTTTTGTATTAAATAACATAAAAAGCAAGAAAAATTACCTCGAAAAAGATTATTTTAAAAGTATTCGAGAAAATATTTGTCAAATACTTTTTCGAATACTTTTTCAATATTTGCATATATATACTTCCCCTGCTCTAGTTATAGCTACTTTTACAGGTGTTTATTTTTTTTGTAACTGTTATAGTTTCTGCTGAAAAGAATAAAGTTTTAAAAAGTTCATAATCAGTCCTAGTTTACCCTACAAGTTTTCTTACTTTAACGAAAAGAGTTGTTTTAATTTACTATTTACTCATGAATTTTAAAATATTGTAACTATTGTAAGGGAAAGAGCTCCATCATGTCCTTAAGTAAAAGGCTAAAAAAAAGGAAAAGATTTTTGAGTTTACCATAATCTTTTTTTATCGTTCTTTAACATTATTTATTGAAATATTAATGATTTGCATAATTCTGTTAATTAATCATAATGCTATAATTTTGTAGAGAAGTATGAAGCAGCTAAGGAAGTTGGTGTACAATAACACAAATTTGTTAAATCAGGATCACCGAAAAGGTAAATAACTAGAATTTCATTATTCAAATTTAATTTTCATAATAAAACTTTTACTCTAAGTAATAAAATTAAAATTATAGATGACAACATTTCTTCTGCCATGGATCATGATAATGATGAATCAGGTATTATACTATTAATACAGTTTATTATCTATTTCTACATGCAGTCACATTTGATTTTAATTATACTTCCAACATTTTTCTTCAGCTTTTAACTAATTGCGCTTGTAAGTAATTAGATTGAATTATAATTATAAAATTAAAATTATTGTAGATAACAAGATTCCATTGCCGACTACAACTTCAACACCTATCATGAAACAGGATAAGAGTGATGAATCAGGTATTATACAATTAATACAGTACTTATCTATCTCTATATACAATCACATTTGATTTTAATTGTACATTCAATATTCTTCTTCAACTTTGAACTAATTTCTCTTCCAAGTAATTAGATTGAATTATATTTATAAAATTAAAATTATTATAGGTAACAAGAATCATGTAGGCACTACTGCATCTGTATCTGCCAAGGATCATAGTAATAATATTGAGTCAGGTACTATACCATTGATGCAGTATATTTATTTGTTTCCATATACAGTATTTATTTATTTTCATATGCTGTTATATTCATTATCTATACATTCAAAATTCCTTATCAGCTTTTAACTAATTTCTCTGGCAAGTAATTTGAATTATAATTATAAAATTAAAATTATTGTAGGTAACAAGATTCCATTGACGACTACAACTTCAACACCCATCATGAAACAGGATAAGAGTGATGAATCAGGTATTATACAATTAATACAGAACTTATCTATCTCTATATACAATCACATTTGATTTCAATTGTAGATTCAATATTCTTCTTCAACTTTGAACTAATTTCTCTTCCAAGTAATTAGATTGAATTATATTTATAAAATTAAAATTATTATAGGTAACAAGAATCATGTAGACACTACTGCATCTGTATCTGCCAAGGATCATAGTAATAATATTGAGTCAGGTACTATACCATTACTGCAGTATATTTATTTGTTTCCATATACAGTATTTATTTATTTTCATATGCAGTTATATTTATTATCTATACATTCAAAATTCTTTATCAGCTTTTAACTAATTTCTCTGACAAGTAATTTGAATTATAATTATTAAATTAAAATTATTGTATTAGATAATAAGATTCCTTTGACGACTACTATTTCAACACCCATCAAGGATCATGATAAAAATGATTTATCAGGTATTTTACTATTAATACAGCACTTATCAATTTTTATACACGCAGTTACATTTTATTTTAATTGTACATCCAACACTCTTCTTCAACTTTTAACTTATTTCTGGTATAAGTAATTAGATTGAATTATAATTATAAAATTAAAATAATTATAGGCAACAAGAATCATTTAGACACTACTGCATCTGCATCTGCTAAGGATCATCATAATAATATTGAATCAGGTACTATACCATTAATGTAGTATTTATTTGTTTCCATATACAGAATTTATTTATTTTCATATATACATATCTTTATTATTATCTGTATATCAAACATTATTCTTCAACTTTGGACTAATTTTTCTTGCAAGTAATTAGATTCAATAATAATTACAAAATTAAAATTATTATAGTTAATATAACTCCTTCAGACATTACTACATCTACATCTGCCATGGATAATAGTAATAATGTTAAGTCAGGTATTATACTATTAATGCAGTACTTATTTGTTCTTTATTTGTTTCGAGTTTTTTAATTTTTTCATTTTAAAGATTGTTTTTATTTAATTTTTCTACAGATTTAAAAAAAATTGTTTTTAGAATGTATTGTCTAGATATTGGCTTCATTTTCCTAATATTTTATATTTTATAAATCCTTGCCAAATTATAATTTTTCAAATTTTATTCTGAAACAAGCAAAACTTTTGGTTTGACTATCACTCTTGCGTGGTTTGAGTTTAAAATTAATACTATGCTTATTCAATGAAAATTTTTACTGGTTTAAAGAGTTGTTGCATACTGGTATATGTAGATACTCCTTTTACTTTTCTGTTATAGCTTTTCTTTTAAATAAATTCATCGATCACTTTTAAATTTCAAGAAAAAGTTTCAATTTGATAAATATATCGAAAGCGTGTTATAATTTTTTCAAAATATAATAAAATTTTAAGTACATTTTTTTCAAGAGTAAATTGTATGCAACGACCTCTTAAATACAGAAAGTATATTTTAATTTTAAATTTAATGCAAACAATTTTCTCTCTAGGTATTACATTTATGAAAAAAAAGACCTACCATCAAAGAGAATGCGAACGTCTGGAGAGAAAAATTTTAAGAAATAAATTACAAGCCACAAAAGCAGAAAAATTGTATTGGAAATACAAAATGGAAAAATTGCTGTCAGAAAAATAAAATAAAAACAATATTATTTAAAATTTGTAGTATTTATTATAAAAAAATATTAGTTCGGGCGCTGACAACATTTAAGTTTAAAGTTTTAAGTCAGGTCCTTAAAGCTGCAGTAGCCATTACAGCGTGCCCCAAAAAACCATCAGAGAATTTTTAACTCATTTAACACTAATTTATTACCACAAAAAAAAATTTTTAGCTACGATCATTAACCCGTTAACACCATGCCACGCTAGCTTTAGATTAAAGCTAGCTTAGCATTGCTGTATCTCTTGTTCTAATAACGCTATCAAAAAAATCGAAGTGCCATAATTTTTAGCTCGTCAAAACGTACAAGATAGTATATTCCTAACTTTCAGATATTCCTGTTTTAACCCCTAAAAACCACCCTTATACAAAAATTTCTAATAAATCTCTTCTATTATGATAAAAATCATTCTACCGCATTCCAGTTTATAAATTAATAATATTCTTAATTAATTACCATAATAAAATAAGAGTCATGGACATTTTGCCCAGAGGACATTTTGCCTGCGAATCAGAAATAAAAAAATTGAATGTTGCCTGCCAATCAAAGACAGAGTAAGGGGTTAGGAAAGGGAATAGTTCTTAAGCATTTGTTCTAGCATTTGCTTAAGTAATTTCTTAAGTAATTTCTTAAGTGATAACTCTTAATTTTTATGCAATAAGGTATTGCTTAAGTAATTACTCAAGTAATTTCTCAAGTAATTACTTAAGAAATAAATCTTAAATTTTGAGCAATAAGTTATTGCTTGAGTAATTACTTAAGTAATTTCTTGGGATATCACTTAAGAAATAAGCTATTGCTTAAGTAAATACTTAAGTAGTTACTTAAGTACTTACTTAAATTAAATTTTGTTTTAATCTATATAAAATTTATCTGCATGGATTATAAAAATAATTTTCATGTTTATTTATTAAAAATAATGAGGGAGTAAAGTCGCATATTTCTTCCAAAAGTTAAGTTTGCGATCCAAGTGAGTGGAAAGAATCGAGGGAGTACATTCTCGAATATGAATAGACTATACTTCTGAATTGCATAATGGACTTTATTCCTACTTCAACAAAGACCATTTTGCTAACTGAAAAAAAACGGGCAAAATTAAAATTGAAAATTAATTATTAAAATTTTATGAATTTTATAATAATTAAAATAATTTTTATTAAAATATAATACTTTGAATCATTTTTATAAATTCATTCAATAAATAGCTAATATGATATTTTATTAACGAAACATCAATATCTTATCAATAAAATATTAATATTTTATAAAAATTTCAACAATTTATTAAAGTTTATAAGTTTTTGTAAGTAGATTTTATTCCCGCTAAATTTTAAAAGTCAATAATATCTTTTTCTCTACTTGCTTTTCAACTTAATGAAGTGGCCAGTTTTGTTGAGGTAAAGTGATAAATTTCTTTTATTTTCACCTCAATAATAAAATCTACTTTATTAACTCGAAAAGTGGACTGAAAGTAATACATTATTTACGTTTAAAATTAACGAAAATAAAGTACTTTAATAAGTCATTACAATTTATATAAAACATTAATATCTATTGATAAAATATCTTTAATTGATTTATAAACGAAATAACTAAAAATTTTTTGATTGAGAAAATTATTATTCAATTCAAAAAATTTAATTTAATTTTAATTTGATCCGCTTATTTTAAGTTGATTAAGTGACCATCATGAGAGTAATAGTAGATTATGTAACTAGAGAGTAAAGTCGCATATTTTTCTTGAGATGAGAAACAGACTTTACTCTCGTGTTGCATATTTTACTTTATTCCTACATAAACCGTGGCCACTTTATTAACTTCATAAAAGCGGGCCCAATTAAAGTAATTAAAATATTAATGAATTTAATAATCACATTTTGTTGGGAATTCTGAACATAAATTGACATAATAAATATTTGTCGAGAAAAAATTTCTTTTATATTTCAAATAATTTATAATTTTAATAATAAAATTTCATAATTTTTTCAAAATATTTATTTTTATTGAAACATAGTATTTTTTTTAAATTTTATTAAGTAATTTAATCATTTCTTACAAATTTCAAGAATTATTGTTCAAATTGACTAATTTTTCATTTAGCGGGAATAAAATTACTATATTCCCGTAATATTTTAGAAGTCAGTTATATCTTACCCTCGGCCCGCTTTAGGAGTTAATAAAGTGGGGTGGAAATAAAATCTATTTCTTTCTCAGGAAATACAACCCTTAGGAGACATATGTAACTTTACTTTGTAGTTGCATAATGTACCATCAATCTTGTGAATTGCTCAATGTTATAAAACAATTAATACTGTATGATATAGCTAGAGAGTGAAGTTTAAGATTATCCTTCAGGTGAAGGTCGCGAGCAAAGCGAGGGTAGCAATCGGTTAAATAAGTAATATATTTTACATCGAGATGCATACAGTAATTTTATGCTTGATAAAATTAACTTTTATTAGCATAAAGCAAAACTTATAGATATAAGTTTTGTGAGATGCATAAAATTGAAAAATTTCTATTAAGCATATTTTTTTACTACATTGTTAAAAATACATAAAATTTTCTTCAAGTACATGCATGAAATTTTATGCAAATCAGCATTAAATTTATTTTATTAGCATATAATTTAATATTAGTTTGCATTAAATTTCATATCAATAAACAAAATTTAATGCTGATTTGTATAAATATTAAAAATTACCATAATTTATAATAAAATTTACTAATAATATTATAAAAATTGCTATGTCCTTAGAAATTTTTATTGTATTTTTAGACAATTTTACTCTATATCATAATGACAGTCTGTGGCAGCTTTACCACAAAATTTTGTGATATAATTTTTACTCTATTTTTCTCACCGTGTAATGTGTCTTATTATGTTTATTAATCACTTTGGTACAACTTATTAAATTATTAAGTGATAACTTGATTTATTTTTTAAAGTTATTGCTTAAGTAATTATTTAAACAACAGTCATCTGTTTTTAACCTTTTTACATTTAAATTCTATTGACACGTCAGTCTATTTTAATATTTTTCTATTTAGAGAGGTAAAAGAAAAGAAAATTAAGTTTTATTACATAGCTTCATGGGAGATCCGTCAGCAGGTGTAAAACTGCGTGGTTTTCATCACGATGGGTATAATTATAATGCAAAAAATAGAGAAAAACCAGGTAAGTAGCACGTTGTATAAAAAAAATTTTCTTATAACCAAATCATGATTATATTTTATAGATTCTTTTTATATTATATATTTTAGAATATAGAAAGTATTGTATCGGTAAAAAATTATTTTCTTATATTCTCACTTATTTGTGTATATTTGGACTCAGTGCGTAAAAAAAAAAGTGATTTCCAGAAAATATCTGTATGTATATGTGTGTGTGTATTCAGTAAGCCAACTGAATCTCGAAAACTACTCGATGGATTTGCTTTAAATTTTCCAAACGATTTATTTTATTGATTAACTTTTGCGGAAGTTATTAAAAATTGGTTTTCTTAGCTTAGTTTTAATAAAATAGCCATTTAAAAAATTTGTTTAAATTTTAGATTTTTAATTTTTTTGATATTCTATGTAAACGCGATGAATTTGCTTAAAAATTTTCATGGAAATTATTTTCGATTGCTGAAATAAAACTTTTGAAAACTAATTTTCTTAGCGCAGTTTTAATTTTCAAACATTTTGAATTTGTAAAAAAAATGTTTCAATTGGATCTCGAAAACTACTCGATAGATCTGCTTGAAATTTTGCATAGAATTTATTTTTTTTGTCTAATTTGATGGGAAGCTATTGAGAATTAGTTTTCTTAGCGTAGTTTCAATTTCAGAGTCGTTTAAAAAAAAAAAAAACAAATTTCGATTTTTATTTTTTTTGGTATTTTTCGTAAACTATCCGATGAATCTGCTTAGAAAATTTGCATGAAAATAATTTTCAATCCTCGAAATAAAATAAGCTTTTGAAAATTGATTTCCTTAGCGTAGTTTTAATTTTAGAGCATTTAGAAATTTTTGAAAAAAAAGTTTGTATTTATTTCAGGAATATTTCAAAGGAATATTCAAAAACTTTTTCGAAATATTCCTTAAAATATTCACGAAAGATTTCTGGAATATTTCACGAAATATTTCACATGGCCTTTATTTTCTCACTTGCAGGTACGGCTGCATTAAAAAAGACTGCAGAGCCAAATTATATATTAAAGTGGAGCATGATGTTAAAACAATAAAATTGGCAGAACCACATACATGCCTCAAAGATACTCATCAAAGTTTGGGACAGCGGCTGATGAGGCAGCTCTGTAAAGAAAAAGCTGAAACCAGTGTAAAGGGATCATCAAAAAATATTTTTGATGAAGTCTCATTAGAGTGAGTGAAAAAAGTCATATTTGTTTTTATTGTTTAAAGTCATTTTAAACCATAAGGTATACTTGAGATTATTGTGTCATAATTGTAACAGTATAGTATAATATATTGATTTTGCTTGTTTATAACTGACGAACCATTTTTTACCTATCTGGCAACGTTGTGTAAAAGACTCCGTGTATTGGTATAATTCTTATTGCAAATATTTATGTATTTATGAGTTGTTATACAGGTTAAGGAGTTTTTATTTGTGTAAATTTTGGAAAAGAAATTTTGGCCCAATTGTTTAATTCTGTGCTTTAGCATGACAAGCTTTGATTCACCTACACGGAGGGAAAAGTCAAAGCATTTTTCTTCGAATTTAACATGCCTTTGTACCATATAAAATTTCGATACTATGTTACCTTAAAACTCGAAGTAAATCACTTAGAATTCACAGTCTTTTAGTATGTTGAATATTTATAGTAAAGTACCTCGGATCGTGAGGTAGTATTGCTAGAACGCGATGACTTTGTCGCAGCGCCACCCAAGTAAATAAACCTTGATACTGCTTGATAGAACAATTGCTACGCATAGTCTTTTGCTACAGTGCCACGAATTCTAAGTATTATAACATCGAACTTATGGGACAGTAGCAGCGCGTTCTTAGTAATTTACTATAAGTAAACAACTTGGTCGAATCTTTCGAATTCAAGCAACATTACCAACTTATTTTTAGGTTATACCTTCGAGAGTAAACATGCTAAAATACCTTCGAGAGTTAATATGGTAAAATGCTTTGAGTTTTCTCTCCGTGTAGGAGTACATTTGTGGGTGTTCTTCTTCTTAGCCCTAACGCTGTTCTGATGGCAGAGAATTGAATTCTTTCAATTTTGTTTTGAAGCGAAAAACTGCTGGGATAAGTGATGAAGCTGCAATAATCAATGATCGACCTGACAAAGGTCTTGCATTATGTTATTAAAGTACTAGGATCTGAACCCCACCATGTGCCACAAAGAAATTTGACAATGTCTAAGGCTCTAGAACAGTTTAGAAAGACTTGTTTTAAATGTATGGAGAACGAAAATGTGTAATCTAAAGTTACACCAAGAAAACGTACAGATCTGTTAGAGGGTATTTGACAGTCACCGATGTTAATGCTAATAGTGCCAGGGATAATTTTTTTTTTTTTTATTAAAATGAATGAATTTTGTTTTCTGCGGAGCTAAAAGAAGACCAAGTTGAAGAAGGTTTTTTTGTATTTTACCAATAGGTAGTGTTCTTCACATGCAGTTCTGCCAATCCAGGAATGTCAGTGTGACCATAAGAGTCCTGTAGAAACTTAACAAAATCACAGAAGTTCAGAGGAAATTTATCAAGGTTGCTTTCAATAAATTCCTTTGCCGGCGTAGCCTGTGCTGCAACCTCTAATGCTGTGACTTCAAGTCTAGACTTTTTCCTGTTTTTCATATTTTTTAGTTACATTCTTTATCACGCTTTTTGTGAATTTTATATTTGATTCTTGATTTGTGATATCTAAAGAGCCCGTGGATATAGCAGATGACGTCAAAGATAGAAACCTTTAAAATGCGTATCGGAAGAATTATCAAATTTATGCTCTTCTACTATCCTTGGTTTATTTTGAGCATCTTTGTCATGTATTTCAAATGTAGAGTCAATGTTTACATGAGAACTTTCTTTTATAGTTAAATTGCCTGCTACACTTATATTTACTTCATTAATTCCACTTTCATTATCTTGTATTTCCTTGTTTGATTTTGGTAAGTCAGGAAAATTCTGAGAATATGTGTCATCCTTATTATTTGTTATGTTATCGTTATTTTGACTATTTAAATTTGTTGGGCACTGCTTTGCTACATGACCCGTCTCTTTGCAAATAAAACAATAATTTCATATATTTACTGTTACGAATTTTATTTTATTATTAAGCGACTAATATCCCTGCTAGAACAGGACGTTATAAAGACGTCATTAAGACGTTTTAAAAATCACGAGAAAACGTCCATTTTAAATGTATAAAATGACGTTCAAAAAACGTCTTTGAAACGTTATTTTGGCCGCGGTATTTTTCACAAAAAAGTTGACAGATAGGTATAGAGACGTATTAAAGACGTTTTAAAAACGTATATACTACGAGTGATGGACGTTATTCATACGAGACGTTTTTAAAACGTCTTTTAAACGTCTTAAAAAGATTCTTAGAGACGTTTTCAAAACGTCTTTTAAACGTCTTTAAAACGTCCCTAAATATGTGTAAAAAATTTTAATAGATTACATTACTTTTATTCACATATACGACACAGTACATAAAATAATAATTAGAGGTTATATATTTATTATTAAGAAAAGAAATATACGAAAGTAGGGATATTTTTACTTATCTGATTGAATCCGATTTCAGCCTCCATTATTGGGCAGATCATCAATATAAATATTTAATTCATACATTAATTTTTATAATTTTTTGAACTGATGCTGTCCCATATTTTCGAATGCCTAATCATCTTGTTTGTTTATTGGTTACTAACGAATTTTTATCTATCACCTTTCTCTTTAATAACAAATAAACAGTCAATTTGAAGATGATAAGGCATTTGAAAATCTGGGACAGCATCAGTTGCAGCAAAAAGTTATAAAAATTAATGTATGAATTAAATATTTATATTGTTAATCCGTCCTGTGATGGAGACTGAAATCATTACGGATTCAATAAGATAAGTAAAATCATCCCTACTTTTGTATATTTTTTTCCTAATAATAAATATATAACCTCTAATTATTATTTTATTTACTGTGTCATATATGTGAATAAAAGTAATGTAATCTATTAAAATTTTTTTATACATATTTAGGGACGTTTTAAAGACGTTTAAATGACGTTTTGAAAACGTCTCTAAGAATCTTTTTAAGACGTTTAAAAGACGTTTTAAAAACGTCTCGCATGAATAACGTCCATCACTCGTAGTATATACGTTTTTAAAACGTCTTTAATACGTCTCTATACCTATCGATCAACTTTTTTGTGAAAAATACCGTGGCCAAAATAACGTTTAAAAGACGTTTTTTGAACGTCATTTTATACATTTAAAATGGACGTTTTCTCGTGATTTTCAAAACGTCTTAATGACGTCTTTATAACGTCCTGTTCTAGCAGGGATAATATAAATTATAAAAAAGGCGAGAGAGCGTCCGCGACGTGTCTCGAACCCCAGGCCTCTTGCACGACAGACAAGCGCTCAAACGTTGAGCCATTCTCACCGATGCATTTTCATTTCTTTGGTCGCTTCATATTCTATAAACTGCATGCTTGCATTTTTTCTATATTCGCTACTATACGGCACTCGTAACACGTCTGAAACAGTTGTTTAGAATATTTAATCTTATTCATGTTTTTATTAATTTAAAAAAATCTTTAAAGCATTAATTAAAAAGTTAAAATAAAAATATTTTATTATTAAATACGTAGTTACGCTAAAACTGTTACTTAATAATTAAAAATTTCAGGAATCATAGGATTCAATTAAAATCTAAAAAATATTGAATATGACTTCATTTACTTTTAAGGAACCCAATAATATCACATGAAACTTCGTATCCAACTTTACAAAAACCATACAACGAGCTAAAAATAAATCTAAGAATCCAGGGGTCAGGAAACAATATAGTTCAGTAAAAGAATTCAGTCAACATCTAATTAATTGTCCTTCTCTCTTAAAATGTACTGAATACGACAAGGAATTATCTATTGAGAGTAATTTAGTTACCTCATCCTCAAAAAGTGACCATTTAATATTATATGACTCTCAACTTGTTAAAGAATTTGATCAAAACAATTATTTATTTGTTGATGGGACGTTTAAAGTCAGGCCAAATATTAAAGGACTACAACAAGTTCTTACAATAATGTGCAAAAATATAATACAGTAAGTTTTTACTGATTATTAATTATTAAAGTCTTTAGTATTTTTCATGGCAAATGTATTTTACTAAAAATTAGTTATTATATAATTTTTTGTTACATAGACTAGAGATCACTTATGCTTTTTAAATTTTATTTTTGAGATATCTTACCATGAAGTGAATCATTTTGAAATATATATGTGACAACAATGAATAAATTATCCTTCATAACAATTCTATTATATTAGTCATTTATTATAGATTGATGGATATTTATTTTATTCTGTAACAAGATACAAAAAGCGTATAATACAATGTATAAAAACTACGTATAAAGTTAAAAGAAAGTATAAATATTGCACTTAATTCATATCACAGTCCATTAATTTAACCTAATAATACTGAGTAAGTTACTAAAAAAGTGATATCACAGATTAACAAAAAATAATAAGATACGCTCAAAAAAAAAAAAATAAATAAATAGGAAAGATACTAGAGATTTTAATAATTTTGAATTAAAATCGGATTTTTTTTATACAATTGTTTATAAATCACATATTTTAGGTGGTTCCTTGTATTTGGGTTTTAATGACTAGACGTACATCAAAAGCGTACTGCGCAGTATGGAATCACATTAAAGAAAAATTTACCTTTTTTTCAACCTTTAAAAAGCATATGTGATTATGAAAAAGCTCTAATCAAATCAATTCGAAAATCGTTTACAGGATGCAAGATTTATGGATGTTACTTTCACTATTGCCAAGTAAAGTTTGATAAGTTTGATCAAAATATATGAAAAACTATCTTGAGCCGGTAAGTGGCTCAGTCGGTAGAGCGTTGGATTCGTAATCTCGGGGTTCTGAGTTCGAATCCCGCTCTTGGCAACCGATTGATAGAAGCACCACTGAACGTTGTATGTGCTTTGTTTACAAACACATTTACGAGCTCCGTCGCTAATTAGTATTAAAAAATAGTATAATATATCGACGTAAAAAAAAATTTTTTATAAATAAATAAAAACAAAAACAAGAAAACTAACAAAAATAAATAAAAACAAAAAACTATCTTGCTATCTAGTTTTCTGTTTTTTAGGCTATTATCAGAAAAGCTAAATCAAAAAATTATAAATTATTTGTAAAAAATAATTCAAAAGAAAATCCAGATGGTCATGAAGTTCTAAAAAAACTACTACTTTTACCTTTATTGCCTTCAGATAAAGTTGAAGAGGCTCTTTGTATTATCGAACAATTGATAAAAGATAAATTTGTAGATTGTGTTTTGAAAAAATGGACTAAATTTATAAAGATATATTTCAGAAACGAATGGATGAAGAAAGTAACACCTCAAGTTTTTAGCGTTTATAACATGGTAGATCGTACAAATAATTACTTGGAATCGTATCATCGTACGTTAAATGATAAACTAGGAACTAAACCAAGTTGTTATTTATTTCTTTGTAAGCTATCTATAAACAATTTGTAAACAATAATCCTTAACATTCTATTTTTTTAACATTTTATTTTAATTAGCATAAATAGATATTTTTATTACTTTAAAATGAACATAATTTACAGATGTTATTACTAAAATTAAAGAAAAAGCTTTCCATGATTTAGAAAGGGGAGGAAAAAAAATCAAAACGACGGTTAATCAAAAACTAAAAACGAGACTCCAAGACGATGTAATAAGAGATGCTTGGTTGGAAATAGGTTCTGGAGCATGGAGTACAGAAAAATTTTTAAAAGAATTATCTGGATATGAAGATGATGAGACTTATAAAAGGTTTGAAGGTGAGTTTTAATTACTTACTTTTCTCAAAAACAAACCGGTAGATATTTTTTTCTTGTGCACAGATGTTCATAATAATAATATCTATTGCGCTCGACCTTGCGAAGATACACCGATTAAAACTTGAGTAAATAATAAACAACTCAATTGTTACTCGGTCGGTATCAGGTTCTACTCCGGCCTACCGTTAATTTATAATTATAAAAAATTAAAATAATAATATAAAGCATAATATAATTATTATTTATAGCAAATGAAAATTTATGCAAATCAAAATATAATACTTTGCTTAAATAATTTTTTTAGAGGATGTTGACAATCTGGAGAATTTGGATTCTGATAATGATATGATGACAGAGGATTCAGATGATGAAGATTCAGAAATAGATTTTGAAGATTTCAAATTCTGCAATGATCAAGTAAGTCAACAATATACAAAGATAAGGAATTACATAAAAATTTTACTTTCAGTAATATTTAAAATTACAAGTATTTTCAAAATAATTAATGATATATTGAAGTTATAAAAAATTTTTCAATAAATATTATTGTTTTTCATTCTATATTTCATATGTTTTATTTTATATCCATTTTGTATTTATTATTAGGAGATCAATGAAGAAAATGTTTCTATTGAAACAGAACCAAATAACGTTAAAATAAGTACAAAAATGGATGCCCAAAAGAGATTGAGTAAGTTAAATTCAAAATCTTTTAGCATTTTTAAGTAAAAAAATTTTTAAAGTAATAATGTAAATACTAATTTAATTCAAATTTTCGTGAATAAATATTAATAATTAAAATAATTGCAGATGACGAAAGTGTAGTCAGTGAAAAAACATCAAAAAAAGTTAAGAAACAAGACAAAAAGAAGTAAAAATTACAAGGGAGGAAGAATAATTAAAAAAAAGAAAATTTTAATTTTAATTATTATTAAAATATCTCGTTTGTGAGAAAACTTTTTCTACCTGTTGTTCCATTAAACTGTTAATTTAAATGAATTAAAGTTCAAAACAAAAAAACTAAATTGAATCTCTTTTTTCAAACACCTATACTCACAAATATTGACTATCTTTACATTTTATTGTAAAATTTCAGAAAATAAAATGCTTTAGCTTTTTCGTAAAAAAATCTCATCCTAAGATTGAAATCATTTTCTTACTCAAACACTTGATTTTGGAACTTACTGTAGGCTTTCTCAACCAATTTTGAAATAATGACTTCAAAATTTTCAGAGATCTTCAATTTTTATATCTTCACAAAATAGTTTCAGTTTAAAAAAAGGAATTTTAAGGTTTGGTTTGGAAAAAGTTGAAAAAATTTGAAAAAATTCATATTTTAGTGAATTTTATGTAATTCTGTTCAACATTTACTTGAACTAAATCTCGTCAAAATCATAGCGCTGTTATTTTGTAAAGTTATATAAATTAAAGATCTCTGGAAATTTAAAAATTAATTAGTTAAATATGGCTGAGAAAGCCTGCGGTAAGTACCGAAATCAACTGTTCGACTAATGTAAAGATTAAATCATCGGATAAGATTTTTAAAAATTCTTGATGAATCTAAGTCTTGTATTTAACATCTATTTAAAGTGAAAAAAGTTTTATTAATTAATATTATAAGAAAAAATCGTGTAGTTTAATAGTATGCAAAAGTCGGAGAATCGATGTTGAATCTTTCAGACGCTCAAACTAAAGTGACACCAGGCATAAAGTTACAATACTTCGATAATCAGTATCAAAATTTAAAAAAATCATAAACTTTGTAATAAAAGACTATCAAAATTCAATAATATCATTGTTCTACAACTATCAATTCGAATTCTATGTTTGGAGATTTTTCTGTGTTAAAAATGGGATATCGTAAAAATTCGAAATCTAGTAAATTTTAGGTCCTTAAGAAGGGCCGAACTATCTGTCTCTGTCTAATAATTTTTCATTATTTATATAAACACTATCCTTTATAACAAGAAAAAAATAGCAGCCCCCGCTAGATATTAGTATAATTAGTAGATTTTGTAATAACAATCAAATTTTTTACCGTATAGTTTTTGACTAATTAGAGACCTACTAGCCATCTAGAATATAACCTATCTTTTTTTGGTAGGTCTCTAATTATTCAAAAACTACGCAATAACAAAATTTGTTTGTTATTACAAAATTTACTTATTATACTAATATCTAGCGGGGGCTGCTATTTTTTTCTTGTTATACCGGATAGTGTTTACATAAATGATGAAAAACGCTATTAGACAAAGACAGATAGTTCGGCCCCTTCTTAAAGCTGCAAAAGCCATTACAGCGTGCCCCAAAAAAACCATCAGAGAATTTTTAACTCATTTAACACTAATTTATTACCACAAAAAAAATTTTTAGCTACGATCATTAACCCGTTAACACCATGCCACGCTAGCTTTAGATTAAAGCTAGCTTAGCATTGCTGTATCTCTTGTTCTAATAATGCTATAAAAAAATCGAGGTACCATAATTTTTAGCTCGTCAAAACGTACAAGATAGTATATTCCTAACTTTCAGATATTCCTGTTTCAACCCCTAAAAACCACCCTTACACGAATATTTCTAATAGATCTTTTCTATTATGATAAAAATAAAACTACCGTATTCCTGTACATAAATTAATAATATTCTCAATTAATTACCGCAGTGAAATATTTTTAACCACCATCTAAAGCGCTTTTGGCACCCGTGCTTCGCTAGCTTTGAATTAAAGCTAGCTTAGCATTGCTGTATCTCTTGTTCTAATAACGCTATCAAAAAAATCGAGGTGCCATAATTTTTAGCTCGTCAAAACGTACAAGATAGTATATTCCTAACTTTCAGATATTCCTGTTTCAACCCCTAAAAACTACCCTTATAAAAAAATTTATAATGAATCTCTTCTTTTATGATAAAAATCATTCTACCGTATTCCTGTCAATGAATTAATAATATTCTCAATTAATTACCATAATAAAATAATTATAACCACCATTTAAAACGCTTAACACCCCTGCTTCGCTATTTTTAGATTAAAGCTAGCTTAGCATTGCTGTATCTCTTGTTCTAATAACGCTATCAAAAAAATCGAGATTCCACAATTTTTAGCTCGTCAAAACGTACAAGATAGTATATTCCTAACTTTCCAATATTCTTGTTTCAACCCCTAGTAACCACCCTTATACGAAAATTTCTAATAAACCTCTTCTATTATGATAAAAATCATTCTACCGTATTCCTGTCTATGAATTAATACTATTCTCAATTAATTACCGCAGTGAAATATTTTTAATCACCATTTAAAGCGCTTTGGCACCTGTACTTCGCTAGCTTTGAATTAAAGCTAACTTAGCATTGCTGTATCTCATGTTCTAATAACGCTATCAATAAAATCGAGGTGCCATAATTTTTAGCTCGTCAAAACGTACAAGATAGTATATTCCTAAATTTCAATTATTCCTGTTACAACTCCTAAAACAACCCTTATACGAAAATTTCTAATAAATTGCTTGTGTTATAATAAAAATCATTTTACTGTATTGCTATCTGTCAGAGAGCGCGGTGGTGCAGCGCATAGAGCTCTTGCCTGCAACGCGGAGGACGTGGGTTCGAATCCGGGCACCTCTGACTTTTTTTTCGAAAGAAAAATTAGTGTATGTGCTAACAATATCGCGACTCTCAAAAAATCCGATTTCATTGGGTATCGGTTGATTGTTGGTCACCGAAAGTGACTGATCATCCATCGGTAGTTAAAAATTTCGGTATGGTGTGTCAGATAGGCTAGCCTGACGTAATGTGACAAACAGATTCTGGGTTAGATCTATCTGATGTCATTATATGCAAAAAGTTAATCATATAGAGGACAATATCCTCATATATTAACTTAAAAAAAAAAAAAAAAAAAATTGCTATCTATCAATTAATACTATTCTCAATTAATTTTTATAATAAAATATTTATTGGGCTTTAAACACTAACAAAAGTAGGTTTGGAAGGTTTCAGCGGGATTCGATGGGCGGAACCTATCCTTAGGAGGGGATGAAATTTTTGAAAATTCATATCTCTTGTTCCAATAAAAATACCAGAATTATTTTGTATAATTAGGCTCCTAAGGCTAAGAAAAGTAAGCTCAAACAGTTACAGCGAGATACGATGGGCGAAACCTACCCTTAGGAAGGGATAAAATTTTTGAAAATTCATATCTCTCGTTCTAATAAAAATACCAAAATTATTTTTTATAATTGGGCTTTTAACACTAACAAAAGTAAGTCTGAAAAGTTTCAGACTTACAGAACCGGAAATATGAATTTTTAAAAATTTCATCCCCTCTAAGGGTAGGTTCCGCCCATCGAATCCCGCTGAAACCTTCCAGACCTACTTTTGTTAGTGTTAAAAGCCCAATTATAAAAAAAAAATTCTGGTATTTTTATTAGAACGAGAGATATGAATTTTCAAAAATTTCATCCCCTCCTAAGGGTAGGTTCCGCCCATCGTATCTCGCTGTAACTTTTTAAGCTTACTTATTTTAGCCTTAGGAGCCTAATTATAGAAAACAATTCTGGTATTTTTATTAGAACCGGGAATATGAATTTTTAACAATTTCATCCCCTCCTAAGGGTAGGTTCCGCCCATCGAATCCCGCTGAAACCTTTCAGACTTACTTTTGTTAGTGTTAAAGGCCCAATCATAAAAAATAATTTTGGTATTTTTATTAGAACGAGTGATATGAATTTTTAAAATTTTCATCCCCTCCTAAGGGTAGGTTCCGCCCATCGGATCTCGCTGTAACCTTCTATGCTTACTTTTGTTAGCCTTAGGAGCCTAATTATAGAAAATAATTCTGGTATTTTTATTAGAACCAGAGATATGAATTTTTTCAAATTTCAACCTCCTCCTAAGGGTAGTTATCATTTAATATGAGTAGTTGTACCCTAGGGGTGGGTGCATTTTATAGTGAACATCACATTTAAGTTATTATATACCATTAACTACTCTTAGTAGATGACCGAACTTAGAATTTTGCATACTGGAATCAGCTGAAGGTCGTGACGATCGTCGTCGTCGCCCAAACTTTATCGTCATCTATCTTGTACGTTTTGACGAGCTAAAAATTGTGGCATCTCGATTTTTTTGATAGTGTTATTAGAACAAGAGATACAGCAATGCTAAGCTAGCTTTAATCTAAAGCTAGCGAAGCAAAGGGTGCCAAAGCGCTTTAAATGGAGGTTAAAAATATTCTACTGCAGTAATTAATTAAGAATATTATTAATTCATAGACAGGAATACGGTAGAATGATTTTTATCATAATAGAAGAGGTTTATTAGAAATTTTCGTATAAGGGTGGTTACTAGGGGTTGAAACCAGAATATCTGAAAGTTAGGAATATACTATCTTGTACGTTTTGACGAGCTAAAAATTATGGTACCTCGATTTTTTTGATAGCGTTATTAGAACAAGAGATACAGCGATGCTAAGCTAGCTTTAATCCAAAATTAGCGAAGCAGGGGTATTAAAGCATTTTAAATGGTGGTTCTAATTACTTTATTATGGTAATTAATTAAGAATATTATTAATTTATAAACTGGAATGCGGTAGAATGATTTTTATCATAATAGAAGAGATTTATTAGAAATTTTTGTATAAGGGTGGTTATTAGGGGTTGAAACAGGAATATCTGAAAGTTAGGAATATATTATCTTGAACGTTTTGACGAGCTAAAAATTATGGCACCTCGATTTTTTTGATAGCGTTATTAGAACAAGAGATACAGCAATGCTAAGCTAGCTTTAATCTAAAGTTAGCGAAGCAGGGGTGTTGAAGCATTTTAAATGGTGGTTATAATTATTTTATTATGGTAAGTAATTAAGAATATTATTAATTTATAAACTGGAATGCGGTAAAATGATTTTTATCATATTAGAAGAGATTTATTAGAAATTTTTGTATAAGGGTGGTTTTTAGACGTCTATTACACTGGCACAGCCACTAGACAACGCCACTACCTAACCAATACCATATTTTGTTGCTAATTTGATACGCAAAAATCAATTTTGTTGCTCTAGCCGTTCCCAAGAAACACGGGCCGTGCTAGCGTAAGTCTTACGCTAGCAAGGCCACTGCTGTAACTCTTATTCTAATTAAGATATTTTAACTATTTGAACGGCATGATTTGTTGCTAATTTGTTGCTAAAAGATGATATTTTCCAAAATTCTAAAACAATAGTATTTGACCCTAATACCGACATCAGGCCCAGTAGAATTTCAAGAAATCAGTTATTTTTCAGAGTATGACTAAAACTGATGAGTAACAATTTGTTGCTAATTTGTTGCTGATGATTCCACCTTGAAACAATTTTTTTGCATCAGCCGTTCCCGAGAAACGCGGGCCGTGCTAGCGTAAGTCATACGCTAGCAAGGCCACTGCTGTAACTCTGGTTCTAATTAAGATATTTTAAAGATTCGAACAGCATAATTTGTTGCTAATTTGTTGCTGAAAGATGATGTTTTAAAAATTCGAAAACAATAGAATTTGACCCTAATACCGACATCAGGCCTAGTTGAATTTCAAGAAATCAGTTATTTTTCAGGGTATGACTAAAACTAGAAAGTAATAATTTGTTGCTAATTTGTTGCTGAAAGATGATGTTTTCCAAAATTCGAAAACAATAGTATTTGACCTTAATACCGACATCAGGCCCAGTTGAATTTTAAGAAATCAGTTATTTTTCAGAGTATGACTAAAACTGATGAGTAACAATTTGTTGCTAATTTGTTGCTGATGATTCCACCTTGGAACAATTTTTTTGCATCAGCCGTTCCCGAGAAACGCGGGCCGTGCTAGCGTAAGTCTTACGCTAGCAAGGCCACTGCTGTAACTCTGGTTCTAATTAAGATATTTTAAAGATTCGAACAGCATAATTTGTTGCTAATTTGTTGCTGAAAGATGATGTTTTAAAAATTCGAAAACAATAGAATTTGACCCTAATACCGACATCAGGCCTAGTTGAATTTCAAGAAATCAGTTATTTTTCAGGGTATGACTAAAACTAGAAAGTAATAATTTGTTGCTAATTTGTTGCTGAAAGATGATGTTTTCCAAAATTCGAAAACAATAGTATTTGACCTTAACACCGACATCAGGCCCAGTTGCATTTTAAGAAATCGGTTATTTTTCAGAGTATGACTAAAACTGATGAGTAATAATTTGTTGCTAATTTGTTGCTAATAATTCCACCTTGAAACAATTTCTTTGCTCCGGCCGTTCCCGAGAAACACGGATCGTGCTAGCGTAAGTCTTATGCTAGCAAGGCTACTGCTGTAACTCTTGTTGTAATTAAGATATTTTAACTTTTCGAACGGCATAATTTGTTGCTAATTTGTTGCTGAAAGATGATATTTTCTAAAATTGGAATACAATAGTATTTGACCCTAAAGACATCAGGCCCAGTTGAATTTCAAGAAATCAGTTATTTTTCAGGGTATGACTAAAACTAATTAGTAATTTCAATTAATTACTAATTAGTATTTCTGCCGCCCAGCATTTGCTGCACGATATAATACATCTCGGCAGCAACGAAATGAGAGTATAAAAATGACCTATTACGTTAATAAAGCTTTTCAAATCTAACTTTTCATAAATTTTAGATTTCAAAAGTTTTTAGATACGTTCTTTTATGTTTAAAAGTCGAAAGATATAAATAACATATTAATGAATTTTTATATGCATAGCATTCATTGCATTATAATGTGTTTGACAGGTTATGACTAAATAAGTTCTATTGTAAAAACCAAAAAAAAACATATTCAAATAAAATTTTTTTGTCCAAACCGTGGGCGAAATTTATATATAGATTTGTTTTAATTGTAACTATAGATTTTTACATTTTTATTATGTATTCTATTAGTACAAAATAATTATATTATATATATTTGATTCGAATTCATAATTGTAATTCAAATAGTAATGGATTTAAGTAAGAATTGCTGAGTTTATAATACGAGCTTACATCTCCACCAATGGTTACGGTTAGGTCAATTTCTGTTTCTTCGCAACGTTTTCGTGAGATTTTTTCTCTTGAAGCGTGGGAGGTGCGAACAGGAGGCGTATGAGTTGTTTTAGCTATAATATATATAAATATATATATATATATATATATATATATATATATATATATATATATATGTCGTATCAGGTATTCGGCGTTGTATGTGCAAAGTTAGTTAAATGGGTATTGAGGTTACATACATTTCAATTCGTAGCACAACTATATTCAGTTTGCTATACTTCACATTAAAAAATATAGATAATTCCATACCTCACATGGTGACGTATGGAGTCATCTATACGTCACACTACAAGGTGGTAATTAGCTCTGAAGCGATCGTCGAAGTCGTAAAATTGGTTAGTTTAATCGGCGTGTTTTGTTTTTTCTTTTCACATTTTGTTCTTTAAAAAATTGATTAATCATACAATAAAATTAGTGCAAATAATGAAAAAAAATTAGTACAAATAACAACAAAATTATTATTATAGTGAAAGTGAGACAGTGAAAAAAAAACATTAATTATAAAATGTGCGTGATATGCGTGGTCAGCTTGTCAAATTTATGACACATCAATGACGGTTCCGCAGACGATCCGCGTCTACACTGTTACCATACGTTTATTCAAATTCAAATCAAAAGAAAGAAGGATAGCGAATTTGCACATTTACAATTTGATAGTCCCTCATACCTGCTACAACGACATAAAATCATCTACGCCATTTGGGAGTAAGAAGAATGAATACGGGGCGAATTTGTTGCTCGAACCGCAGTCAATCTCGGGCGTGCTTCGCGAGACCCTCTTTTTTCTAACTCTAACTCTTTCTCTCTCTCTTTCTCTTATAAATAAAAGAACTAGTGCATCTGCTATTCATTTCTGCCACTGCCAGCCAGTAGTACCCCTCTCGCTCGTGCAGCAAATACTGGGCGGTAGAAATAAACTAAACTTGATTCAAATACTATTGTTTTCGAATTTCGGAAAATGTTATCTTTCATCAACAAATTATGCCGTTCGAATCGTTAATAGTACATTACGATACACGTGCTCTAAGTGGTCCTTTTTAACACAGCGCGCAGTTAGCACCCGAGCGCAGCGAGGGTGCGAAGCACTTCATGTGAGAGGACCACTTCGAGCATACGAATCGTATATTATTTTATAGCACGTGTGAGATAAATCTACCACACGTAATCTATACTATAGAAAATAAATTTCAACGAAATCTATACGCTCCACGAATGATAATACGTAAATAAAAACGAACGCTATATATCAACAAAACTATGCACTCTACGAATGTTAATTCGAAAAAAATGAAAACTTTATACATTATCAAAACTAAACCCTTCACAAACAAATAAGAAAAGTAAAAACGATTTCAAAAGCATTTTTAGAGTGTGAAATTATATTGATAATTATTAATATCACTGATATTTTATTAATAATTAAATACAATATGCTAACAAAATCTTGCCGATTATTCAGATTCATGTATACATAAGTCAGACAAAGCGAAGCATCTAGTTCATTTTTCATATATGCATCTCTCTCATCGTTAGGCTGTATACACTGTACACGCATGCGCGCTCACAGAGGTTTTATATACTTCGACAACTCACGGCACAATAAAAATTTATAAACTATAGTTTTCGTTTTCTTGATGCTTTTAATTCTTTATTGAGGTATTTATATTTTTTGGTTGATTGTCTACGTGTTATTATAGGTGAAAAGATATTTCTACGTATTAATAAACGTACAAAGAGTGATTGTGACGCGTGATTTCGATATGATTACTTTTTCAAACAGTATAATAAAGTGTGAAATATATTACAGTAGTACCTTTTTACACAGTTCAAAAAAGTTGTACTTAGCTCCCGCTAAATGGTGTAGAAAACGCGGATTTAGCTCACGCAGTGCTATAATAGTACATTATTAACCTGGGGTGAAAAGGCTGGATTTACGTAACGAGTTTCGTAAAACAGCCTTCACACCAGAGGTTAATAATGATTTTTTCGCATGAGAGCCGAAAATGAGAAAAGAAGTTGCGATTTTGAGGTTAGAATGCAGAAAAATATCTTAATTAGAACAAGAGTTACAGCAGTGGCCTTGCTAGCGTAAGACTTACGTTAGCACGGCCCGTGTTTCTCGGGAACGGCTGGAGCAAAAAAATTGTTTCAAGGTGGAATCATCAGCAACAAATTAGCAACAAATTATTACTCATCAGTTTTAGTCATACTCTGAAAAATGCTTGATTTCTTAAAATTTAACTGGGCCTGATGTCGGTATTAGGGTTAAATTCTATTGTTTTCGAATTTTGGAAAATATCATCTTTCAGCAACAAATTAGCAACAAATTATGCCGTTCGAATCTTTAAAATATCTTAATTAGAACCAGAGTTACAGCAGTAGCCTTGCTAGCGTAAGACTTACGCTAGCAGGGCCCGTGTTTCTCGGGAACGGCTGGAGCAAAAAAAATGTTTCAAGGTGAAATTATCAGCAACAAATTATTACTCATCAGTTTTAGTCACCCTCTAAAAAATAACTGATTTCTTAAAATTCAACTGGGCCTGATGTCGGTATTAGGGTCAAATACTATTGTTTTCGAATTTTGGAAAACATCATCTTTCAGCAACAAATTAGCAACAAATTATTACTCTTTAGTTTTAGTCATACCCTGAAAAATAACTGATTTCTTGAAATTCAACTGGGCCTGATGTCGGCATTAGGGTCAGATACTATTGTTTTCGAATTTTGGAATATATCATCTTTCAGCAACAAATTAGCAACAAATTATGCCGTTCGAATAGTTAAAATATCTTAATTAGAACAAGAGTTACAGCAGTAGCCTTGCTAGCGTAAGACTTACGCTAGCAGGGCCCGTGTTTCTCGGGAACGGCTGGAGCAAAGAAATTGTTTCAAGGTGGAATTATCAGCAAAAAATTAGAAACAAATTATTACTCATCAGTTTTAGTCATACCCTGAAAAATAACTGATTTCTTAAAATTCAACTGGGCTTGATGTCGGTATTGTGGTCAAATACTATTGTGTTCGAATTTTGGAAAACATCATCTTTCAGCAACAAATCAGCAACAAATTATTACTCATCAGTTTTAGTCATACTCTGAAAAATAACTGATTTCTTAAAATTCAACTGGGCCTGATGTCGGTATTAGGGTCAAATACTATTGTTTTCGAATTTTGGAAAACATCATCTTTCAGCAACAAATTAGCAACAAATTATTACTCTTTAGTTTTAGTCATACCCTGAAAAATAACTGGTTTTTTGAAATTCAACTGGGCCTGATGTTGGTATTAGGGTCAAATTCTATTCTTTTCAAATTTTGGAAAATATCATCTTTTAGCAAAAAATTAGCAACAAATTATGCCGTTCGAATCTTCAAAATATCTTAATTATAACCAGAGTTACAGCAGTGGCCTTGCTAGCGTAAGACTTACGCTAGCATGGCCCGTTTTTCTCGGGAACGGCTAGAGCAACAAAATTGATTTTTGCGTAACAAATTAGCAACAAATTAGCAACAAAATATGGTAATGGTTAGGTAGTGGCGTTTTCTAGTGGCTGTGCCAGCGTAATAAACGTGGTTTTTAGGGGTTAAAACAGGAATATCTGAAAGTTAGGAATATACTATCTTGTACGTTTTGACGAGCTAAAAATTATGGCACTTCGATTTTTTTGATAGTGTTATTAGAAGAAGAGATACAGCAATGCTAAGCTAGCTTTAATCTAAAGTTAGCGAAGCACGGGTGCAAAGCGCTCTAAATAGTGGTTATAATTATTTTATTATGGTAATTAATTAAGAATATTATTAATTTATAAACTGGAATGCGGTAGAATGATTTTTATCATAATAGAAGAGATTTATTAGAAATTTTTGTATAAGGGTGGTTTTTAGGGGTTAAAACAGGAATATCTGAAAGTTAGGAATATACTATCTTGTACGTTTTGACGAGCTAAAAATTATGGCACTTCGATTTTTTTGATAGCGTTATTAGAACAAGAGATACAGCAATGCTAAGCTAGCTTTAATCTAAAGCTAGCGTGGCATGGTGTTAACGGGTTAATGATCGTAGCTAAAAATTTTTTTTGTGGTAATAAATTAGTGTTAAATGAGTTAAAAATTCTCTGATGGTTTTTTTGGTGCACGCTGTAATGGCTACTGCAGCTTTAAGGACCTGACTTAAAACTTTAAACTTAAATGTTGTCAGCGCCCGAACTAATATTTTTTTATAATAAATACTACAAATTTTAAATAATATTGTTTTTATTTTATTTTTCTGACAGCAATTTTTCCATTTTGTATTTCCAATACAATTTTTCTGCTTTTGTGGCTTGTAATTTATTTCTTAAAATTTTCTCTCCAGACGTTCGCATTCTCTTTGATGGTAGGTCTTTTTTTTCATAAATGTAATACCTAGAGAGAAAATTGTTTGCATTAAATTTAAAATTAAAATATACTTTCTGTATTTAAGAGGTCGTTGCATACAATTTACTCTTGAAAAAAATGTACTTAAAATTTTTATTATATTTTGAAAAAATTATAACACGCTTTCGATATATTTATCAAATTGAAACTTTTTCTTGAAATTTAAAAGTGATCGATGAATTTATTTAAAAGAAAAGCTATAACAGAAAAGTAAAAGGAGTATCTACATATACCAGTATGCAACAACTCTTTAAACCAGTAAAAATTTTCATTGAATAAGCATAGTATTAATTTTAAACTCAAACCACGCAAGAGTGATAGTCAAACCAAAAGTTTTGCTTGTTTCAGAATAAAATTTGAAAAATTATAATTTGGCAAGGATTTATAAAATATAAAATATTAGGAAAATGAAGCCAATATCTAGACAATACATTCTAAAAACAATTTTTTTTAAATCTGTAGAAAAATTAAATAAAAACAATCTTTAAAATGAAAAAATTAAAAAACTCGAAACAAATAAAGAACAAATAAGTACTGCATTAATAGTATAATACCTGACTTAACATTATTACTATTATCCATGGCAGATGTAGATGTAGTAATGTCTGAAGGAGTTATATTAACTATAATAATTTTAATTTTGTAATTATTATTGAATCTAATTACTTGCAAGAAAAATTAGTCCAAAGTTGAAGAATAATGTTTGATATACAGATAATAATAAAGATATGTATATATGAAAATAAATAAATTCTGTATATGGAAACAAATAAATACTACATTAATGGTATAGTACCTGATTCAATATTATTATGATGATCCTTAGCAGATGCAGATGCAGTAGTGTCTAAATGATTCTTGTTGCCTATAATTATTTTAATTTTATAATTATAATTCAATCTAATTACTTATACCAGAAATAAGTTAAAAGTTGAAGAAGAGTGTTGGATGTACAATTAAAATAAAATGTAACTGCGTGTATAAAAATTGATAAGTGCTGTATTAATAGTAAAATACCTGATAAATCATTTTTATCATGATCCTTGATGGGTGTTGAAATAGTAGTCGTCAAAGGAATCTTATTATCTAATACAATAATTTTAATTTAATAATTATAATTCAAATTACTTGTCAGAGAAATTAGTTAAAAGCTGATAAAGAATTTTGAATGTATAGATAATAAATATAACTGCATATGAAAATAAATAAATACTGTATATGGAAACAAATAAATATACTGCAGTAATGGTATAGTACCTGACTCAATATTATTACTATGATCCTTGGCAGATACAGATGCAGTAGTGTCTACATGATTCTTGTTACCTATAATAATTTTAATTTTATAAATATAATTCAATCTAATTACTTGGAAGAGAAATTAGTTCAAAGTTGAAGAAGAATATTGAATCTACAATTGAAATCAAATGTGATTGTATATAGAGATAGATAAGTTCTGTATTAATTGTATAATACCTGATTCATCACTCTTATCCTGTTTCATGATGGGTGTTGAAGTTGTAGTCGTCAATGGAATCTTGTTACCTACAATAATTTTAATTTTATAATTATAATTCAAATTACTTGCCAGAGAAATTAGTTAAAAGCTGATAAGGAATTTTGAATGTATAGATAATGAATATAACAGCATATGAAAATAAATAAATACTGTATATGGAAACAAATAAATATACTGCATCAATGGTATAGTACCTGACTCAATATTATTACTATGATCCTTGGCAGATACAGATGCAGTAGTGCCTACATGATTCTTGTTACCTATAATAATTTTAATTTTATAAATATAATTCAATCTAATTACTTGGAAGAGAAATTAGTTCAAAGTTGAAGAAGAATATTGAATGTACAATTAAAATCAAATGTGATTGTATATAGAGATAGATAAGTACTGTATTAATTGTATAATACCTGATTCATCACTCTTATCCTGTTTCATGATAGGTGTTGAAGTTGTAGTCGGCAATGGAATCTTGTTATCTACAATAATTTTAATTTTATAATTATAATTCAATCTAATTACTTACAAGCGCAATTAGTTAAAAGCTGAAGAAAAATGTTGGAAGTATAATTAAAATCAAATGTGACTGCATGTAGAAATAGATAATAAACTGTATTAATAGTATAATACCTGATTCATCATTATCATGATCCATGGCAGAAGAAATGTTGTCATCTATAATTTTAATTTTATTACTTAGAGTAAAAGTTTTATTATGAAAATTAAATTTGAATAATGAAATTCTAGTTATTTACCTTTTCGGTGATCCTGATTTAACAAATTTGTGTTATTGTACACCAACTTCCTTAGCTGCTTCATACTTCTCTACAAAATTATAGCATTATGATTAATTAACAGAATTATGCAAATCATTAATATTTCAATAAATAATGTTAAAGAACGATAAAAAAAGATTATGGTAAACTCAAAAATCTTTTCCTTTTTTTTTAGCCTTTTACTTAAGGACATGATGGAGCTCTTTCCCTTACAATAGTTACAATATTTTAAAATTCATGAGTAAATAGTAAATTAAAACAACTCTTTTCGTTAAAGTAAGAAAACTTGTAGGGTAAACTAGGACTGATTATGAACTTTTTAAAACTTTATTCTTTTCAGCAGAAACTATAACAGTTACAAAAAAAATAAACACCTGTAAAAGTAGCTATAACTAGAGCAGGGGAAGTATATATATGCAAATATTGAAAAAGTATTCGAAAAAGTATTTGACAAATATTTTCTCGAATACTTTTAAAATAATCTTTTTCGAGGTAATTTTTCTTGCTTTTATGTTATTTAATACAAAAAAAGTAGCTTAGAAAAAGTATTGGAAAAAATTTTTTTTTCAAATACTATTATTATACTATTATTATACTATTTTTATATTATTATTTATTTTATTTCAAATAAAATTCCTGTAAATTTTCAGATAGCCTTGCCGATTATCCCTAGAAAATCTCATTCAAAGTTCGATAATTTCAGGTCTAATCAAAAGATAAAATTTAAGTAAGTATATTGTAGAAAAACAGTCGAAAAGTAAACTGAAATTTTTCTGAGATAATATTTGAAACAAAAATTGAAACGAATTGAAAAATAATTAAATGTTACTTACATGAACTTCACTTTTTTGGTTGAATTTTTGAACAATTTCACGCCAAGCTGCTTCCTTCGCACTTACCATTATAGTAGATCTCTGTTTATTACAAATAATACTTTTATAATCCTCCACTATTGAAGTGATCAATTCTTTTTCTTGTTTGGAAAAATTTTTCCTTTTTTCTGACATCTTATATGTTAAAACTTTTTGAGTATTTTTAATGTTTACCTGTCAAATTGTTAAGATGCAGTAACAACGTTGCCCTAACAACGTAGTACAGTGTCATAAAAACGCTACCAACTTCTTTAACACTATACTTTTTCATAAATCGCTGAATTTTTACAAATTGAATGATTTTTATTTAAAAATAAAATCTGATCGATGCATTTATATTTCACTTAAACGTAATTCTAGTCAGTCCTAACCAAAATCTTGTTTTAAAAATAAATTTGTACAACAGAAAGAATATTAATATTAAATTGTTTCATAAATGAAGAAGATACATTTTTAATTATGGAAAATTTCTTTTAAGAACTAGATCTTTTATAGCGAGAAAAACAATTATAAATTTTTTTGACCAAAGAGACTTCTGCTCAATTCAAAAGTTGAGAAACAGAGACCTGAGCGTTAAATAAAAATTTATTCCACTAATGATAATTGATAAAATTAAACATAAATAAGTTCAATAAAAATTGTATATAAAATGCTTTTAAAGATTGCTTTATTACTTAAATATAAAAAAATTATTAATGCTTAATAGAAATTTTTCAATTTTTATGCATCTCACAAAACTTATATCTATAAGTTTTGCTTTATGCTAATAAAAGTTAATTTCACCAAGCATAAAATTACTGTATGCATCTCGATGTAAAATATACTACTTATTTAACCGATTGCTACCCTCGCTTTGCTTCGCTCGCGACCTCCACCTGAAGGATAATCTTAGACTTCACTCTCTAGCTGTATCAAACAGTATTAATTGTTTTATAACATTGAGCAATTCACAAGATTAATGGTACATTATGCAACTACAAAGTAAAGTCTCATATGTCTCCTAAGGGTTGTATTTCCTGAGAAAGAAATAGATTTTATTTCTACCCCACTTTATTAACTCCTGAAGCGGGCCGAGGGTAAGATATAACTGACTTATAAAATATTAGCGGGAATATAGTAATTTTATTCCCGCTAAATGAAAATTAGTCAATTTGAACAATAGTTCTTGAAATTTGTAAGAAATGATTAAATTACTTAATAAAATTTAAAAAAATACTATGTTTCAATAAAAATAAATATTTTGAAAAAATTATGAAATTTTATTATTAAAGTTATAAATTATTTGAAATATAAAAGAAATTTTTTCTCGACAAATATTTATTATGTCAATTTATGTTCAGAATTCCCAACAAAATGTGATTATTAAATTCATTAATATTTTAATTACTTTAATTGGGCCCGCTTTTATGAAGTTAATAAAGTGGCCACGGTTTATGTAGGAATAAAGTAAAATATGCAACACGAGAGTAAAGTCTGTTTCTCCCTCAAGAAAAATATGCGACTTTACTCTCTAGTTACATAATGTACTATTATTCTCATGATGGTCACTTAATCAACTTAAAATAAGCGGATCAAATTAAAATTAAATTAAATTTTTTGAATTGAATAATAATTTTCTCAATCAAAAAATTTTTTAGCTATTTCGTTTATAAATCAATTAACGATATTTTATCAATAGATATTAATGTTTTATATAAATTGTAATGACTTATTAAAGTACTTTATTTTCGTTAATTTTAAACGTAAATAATGTATTACTTTCAGTCCACTTTTCGAGTTAATAAAGTAGATTTTATTATTGAGGTGAAAATAAAAGAAATTTATCACTTTACCTCAACAACACTGGCCACTTCATTAAGTTGAAAAGCAAGTAGAGAAAAAGATATTATTGACTTTTAAAATTTAGCGGGAATAAAAGCTACTTACAAAAACTTATAAATTTTAATAAATTGTTGAAATTTTTATAAAATATTAATATTTTATTGATAAGATATTGATGTTTCGTTAATAAAATATCATATTAGCTATTTATTGAATGAATTTATAAAAATGATTCAAAGTATTATATTTCAATAAAAATTATTTTAATTATAAAATTCATAAAATTTTAATAATTAATTTTCAATTTTAATTTTGCCCGCTTTTTTTCAGTTAGCAAAATGGTCTCTGTTGAAGTAGGAATAAAGTCCATTATGCAATTCAGAAGTATAGTCTATTCATATTCGAGAATGTACTCCCTCGATTCTTTCCACTCACTTGGATCGCAAACTTAACTTTTGGAAGAAATATGCGACTTTACTCCCTCATTATTTTTAATAAATAAACATGAAAATTATTTTTATAATCCATGCAGATAAATTTTATATAGATTAAAACAAAATTTAATTTAAGTAAGTACTTAAGTAACTACTTAAGTATTTACTTAAGCAATAGCTTATTTCTTAAGTGATATCCTAAGAAATTACTTAAGTAATTACTCAAGCAATAACTTATTGCTCAAAATTTAAGATTTATTTCTTAAGTAATTACTTGAGAAATTACTTGAGTAATTACTTAAGCAATACCTTATTGCATAAAAATTAAGAGTTATCACTTAAGAAATTACTTAAGAAATTACTTAAGCAAATGCTAGAACAAATGCTTAAGAACTATTCCCTTTCCTAACCCCTTACTCTGTCTTTGATTGGCAGGCAACATTCAATTTTTTTATTTCTGATTCGCAGGCAAAATGTCCTCTGGGCAAAATGTCCATGACTCTAAAATAATTATAACCACTATTTAGAGCGCTTTGGCACCCGTGCTTCGCTAACTTTAGATTAAAGCTAGCTTAGCATTGCTGTATCTCTTCTTCTAATAACACTATCAAAAAAATCGAAGTGCCATAATTTTTAGCTCGTCAAAACGTACAAGATAGTATATTCCTAACTTTCAGATATTCCTGTTTTAACCCCTAAAAACCACGTTTATTACGCTGGCACAGCCACTAGAAAACGCCACTACCTAACCATTACCATATTTTGTTGCTAATTTGTTGCTAATTTGTTACGCAAAAATCAATTTTGTTGCTCTAGCCGTTCCCGAGAAAAACGGGCCATGCTAGCGTAAGTCTTACGCTAGCAAGGCCACTGCTGTAACTCTGGTTATAATTAAGATATTTTGAAGATTCGAACGGCATAATTTGTTGCTAATTTTTTGCTAAAAGATGATATTTTCCAAAATTTGAAAAGAATAGAATTTGACCCTAATACCAACATCAGGCCCAGTTGAATTTCAAAAAACCAGTTATTTTTCAGGGTATGACTAAAACTAAAGAGTAATAATTTGTTGCTAATTTGTTGCTGAAAGATGATGTTTTCCAAAATTCGAAAACAATAGTATTTGACCCTAATACCGACATCAGGCCCAGTTGAATTTTAAGAAATCAGTTATTTTTCAGAGTATGACTAAAACTGATGAGTAATAATTTGTTGCTGATTTGTTGCTGAAAGATGATGTTTTCCAAAATTCGAACACAATAGTATTTGACCACAATACCGACATCAAGCCCAGTTGAATTTTAAGAAATCAGTTATTTTTCAGGGTATGACTAAAACTGATGAGTAATAATTTGTTTCTAATTTTTGCTGATAATTCCACCTTGAAACAATTTCTTTGCTCCAGCCGTTCCCGAGAAACACGGGCCCTGCTAGCGTAAGTCTTACGCTAGCAAGGCTACTGCTGTAACTCTTGTTCTAATTAAGATATTTTAACTATTCGAACGGCATAATTTGTTGCTAATTTGTTGCTGAAAGATGATATATTCCAAAATTCGAAAACAATAGTATCTGACCCTAATGCCGACATCAGGCCCAGTTGAATTTCAAGAAATCAGTTATTTTTCAGGGTATGACTAAAACTAAAGAGTAATAATTTGTTGCTAATTTGTTGCTGAAAGATGATGTTTTCCAAAATTCGAAAACAATAGTATTTGACCCTAATACCGACATCAGGCCCAGTTGAATTTTAAGAAATCAGTTATTTTTTAGAGGGTGACTAAAACTGATGAGTAATAATTTGTTGCTGATAATTTCACCTTGAAACATTTTTTTGCTCCAGCCGTTCCCGAGAAACACGGGCCCTGCTAGCGTAAGTCTTACGCTAGCAAGGCTACTGCTGTAACTCTGGTTCTAATTAAGATATTTTAAAGATTCGAACGGCATAATTTGTTGCTAATTTGTTGCTGAAAGATGATATTTTCCAAAATTCGAAAACAATAGAATTTAACCCTAATACCGACATCAGGCCCAGTTAAATTTTAAGAAATCAAGCATTTTTCAGAGTATGACTAAAACTGATGAGTAATAATTTGTTGCTAATTTGTTGCTGATGATTCCACCTTGAAACAATTTTTTTGCTCCAGCCGTTCCCGAGAAACACGGGCCGTGCTAACGTAAGTCTTACGCTAGCAAGGCCACTGCTGTAACTCTTGTTCTAATTAAGATATTTTTCTGCATTCTAACCTCAAAATCGCAACTTCTTTTCTCATTTTCGGCTCTCATGCGAAAAAAATCATTATTAACCTCTGGTGTGAAGGCTGTTTTACGAAACTCGTTACGTAAATCCAGCCTTTTCACCCCAGGTTAATAATGTACTATTATAGCACTGCGTGAGCTAAATCCGCGTTTTCTACACCATTTAGCGGGAGCTAAGTACAACTTTTTTTGAACTGTGTAAAAAGGTACTACTGTAATATATTTCACACTTTATTATACTGTTTGAAAAAGTAATCATATCGAAATCACGCGTCACAATCACTCTTTGTACGTTTATTAATACGTAGAAATATCTTTTCACCTATAATAACACGTAGACAATCAACCAAAAAATATAAATACCTCAATAAAGAATTAAAAGCATCAAGAAAACGAAAACTATAGTTTATAAATTTTTATTGTGCCGTGAGTTGTCGAAGTATATAAAACCTCTGTGAGCGCGCATGCGTGTACAGTGTATACAGCCTAACGATGAGAGAGATGCATATATGAAAAATGAACTAGATGCTTCGCTTTGTCTGACTTATGTATACATGAATCTGAATAATCGGCAAGATTTTGTTAGCATATTGTATTTAATTATTAATAAAATATCAGTGATATTAATAATTATCAATATAATTTCACACTCTAAAAATGCTTTTGAAATCGTTTTTACTTTTCTTATTTGTTTGTGAAGGGTTTAGTTTTGATAATGTATAAAGTTTTCATTTTTTCGAATTAACATTCGTAGAGTGCATAGTTTTGTTGATATATAGCGTTCGTTTTTATTTACGTATTATCATTCGTGGAGCGTATAGATTTCGTTGAAATTTATTTTCTATAGTATAGATTACGTGTGGTAGATTTATCTCACACGTGCTATAAAATAATATACGATTCGTATGCTCGAAGTGGTCCTCTCACATGAAGTGCTTCGCACCCTCGCTGCGCTCGGGTGCTAACTGCGCGCTGTGTTAAAAAGGACCACTTAGAGCACGTGTATCGTAATGTACTATTAACGATTCGAACGGCATAATTTGTTGATGAAAGATAACATTTTCCGAAATTCGAAAACAATAGTATTTGAATCAAGTTTAGTTTATTTCTACCGCCCAGTATTTGCTGCACGAGCGAGAGGGGTACTACTGGCTGGCAGTGGCAGAAATGAATAGCAGATGCACTAGTTCTTTTATTTATAAGAGAAAGAGAGAGAGAAAGAGTTAGAGTTAGAAAAAAGAGGGTCTCGCGAAGCACGCCCGAGATTGACTGCGGTTCGAGCAACAAATTCGCCCCGTATTCATTCTTCTTACTCCCAAATGGCGTAGATGATTTTATGTCGTTGTAGCAGGTATGAGGGACTATCAAATTGTAAATGTGCAAATTCGCTATCCTTCTTTCTTTTGATTTGAATTTGAATAAACGTATGGTAACAGTGTAGACGCGGATCGTCTGCGGAACCGTCATTGATGTGTCATAAATTTGACAAGCTGACCACGCATATCACGCACATTTTATAATTAATGTTTTTTTTTCACTGTCTCACTTTCACTATAATAATAATTTTGTTGTTATTTGTACTAATTTTTTTTCATTATTTGCACTAATTTTATTGTATGATTAATCAATTTTTTAAAGAACAAAATGTGAAAAGAAAAAACAAAACACGCCGATTAAACTAACCAATTTTACGACTTCGACGATCGCTTCAGAGCTAATTACCACCTTGTAGTGTGACGTATAGATGACTCCATACGTCACCATGTGAGGTATGGAATTATCTATATTTTTTAATGTGAAGTATAGCAAACTGAATATAGTTGTGCTACGAATTGAAATGTATGTAACCTCAATACCCATTTAACTAACTTTGCACATACAACGCCGAATACCTGATACGACATATATATATATATATATATATATATATATATATATATTTATATATTTATATAGCTAAAACAACTCATACGCCTCCTGTTCGCACCTCCCACGCTTCAAGAGAAAAAATCTCGCGAAAACGTTGCGAAGAAACAGAAATTGACCTAACCGTAACCATTGGTGGAGATGTAAGCTCGTATTATAAACTCAGCAATTCTTACTTAAATCCATTACTATTTGAATTACAATTATGAATTCGAATCAAATATATATAATATAATTATTTTGTACTAATAGAATACATAATAAAAATGTAAAAATCTATAGTTACAATTAAAACAAATCTATATATAAATTTCGCCCACGGTTTGGACAAAAAAATTTTATTTGAATATGTTTTTTTTTGGTTTTTACAATAGAACTTATTTAGTCATAACCTGTCAAACACATTATAATGCAATGAATGCTATGCATATAAAAATTCATTAATATGTTATTTATATCTTTCGACTTTTAAACATAAAAGAACGTATCTAAAAACTTTTGAAATCTAAAATTTATGAAAAGTTAGATTTGAAAAGCTTTATTAACGTAATAGGTCATTTTTATACTCTCATTTCGTTGCTGCCGAGATGTATTATATCGTGCAGCAAATGCTGGCGGCAGAAATACTAATTAGTAATTAATTGAAATTACTAATTAGTTTTAGTCATACCCTGAAAAATAACTGATTTCTTGAAATTCAACTGGGCCTGATGTCTTTAGGGTCAAATACTATTGTATTCCAATTTTAGAAAATATCATCTTTCAGCAACAAATTAGCAACAAATTATGCCGTTCGAAAAGTTAAAATATCTTAATTACAACAAGAGTTACAGCAGTAGCCTTGCTAGCATAAGACTTACGCTAGCACGATCCGTGTTTCTCGGGAACGGCCGGAGCAAAGAAATTGTTTCAAGGTGGAATTATTAGCAACAAATTAGCAACAAATTATTACTCATCAGTTTTAGTCATACTCTGAAAAATAACCGATTTCTTAAAATGCAACTGGGCCTGATGTCGGTGTTAAGGTCAAATACTATTGTTTTCGAATTTTGGAAAACATCATCTTTCAGCAACAAATTAGCAACAAATTATTACTTTCTAGTTTTAGTCATACCCTGAAAAATAACTGATTTCTTGAAATTCAACTAGGCCTGATGTCGGTATTAGGGTCAAATTCTATTGTTTTCGAATTTTTAAAACATCATCTTTCAGCAACAAATTAGCAACAAATTATGCTGTTCGAATCTTTAAAATATCTTAATTAGAACCAGAGTTACAGCAGTGGCCTTGCTAGCGTAAGACTTACGCTAGCACGGCCCGCGTTTCTCGGGAACGGCTGATGCAAAAAAATTGTTCCAAGGTGGAATCATCAGCAACAAATTAGCAACAAATTGTTACTCATCAGTTTTAGTCATACTCTGAAAAATAACTGATTTCTTAAAATTCAACTGGGCCTGATGTCGGTATTAAGGTCAAATACTATTGTTTTCGAATTTTGGAAAACATCATCTTTCAGCAACAAATTAGCAACAAATTATTACTTTCTAGTTTTAGTCATACCCTGAAAAATAACTGATTTCTTGAAATTCAACTAGGCCTGATGTCGGTATTAGGGTCAAATTCTATTGTTTTCGAATTTTTAAAACATCATCTTTCAGCAACAAATTAGCAACAAATTATGCTGTTCGAATCTTTAAAATATCTTAATTAGAACCAGAGTTACAGCAGTGGCCTTGCTAGCGTATGACTTACGCTAGCACGGCCCGCGTTTCTCGGGAACGGCTGATGCAAAAAAATTGTTTCAAGGTGGAATCATCAGCAACAAATTAGCAACAAATTGTTACTCATCAGTTTTAGTCATACTCTGAAAAATAACTGATTTCTTGAAATTCTACTGGGCCTGATGTCGGTATTAGGGTCAAATACTATTGTTTTAGAATTTTGGAAAATATCATCTTTTAGCAACAAATTAGCAACAAATCATGCCGTTCAAATAGTTAAAATATCTTAATTAGAATAAGAGTTACAGCAGTGGCCTTGCTAGCGTAAGACTTACGCTAGCACGGCCCGTGTTTCTTGGGAACGGCTAGAGCAACAAAATTGATTTTTGCGTATCAAATTAGCAACAAAATATGGTATTGGTTAGGTAGTGGCGTTGTCTAGTGGCTGTGCCAGTGTAATAGACGTCTAAAAACCACCCTTATACAAAAATTTCTAATAAATCTCTTCTAATATGATAAAAATCATTTTACCGCATTCCAGTTTATAAATTAATAATATTCTTAATTACTTACCATAATAAAATAATTATAACCACCATTTAAAATGCTTCAACACCCCTGCTTCGCTAACTTTAGATTAAAGCTAGCTTAGCATTGCTGTATCTCTTGTTCTAATAACGCTATCAAAAAAATCGAGGTGCCATAATTTTTAGCTCGTCAAAACGTTCAAGATAATATATTCCTAACTTTCAGATATTCCTGTTTCAACCCCTAATAACCACCCTTATACAAAAATTTCTAATAAATCTCTTCTATTATGATAAAAATCATTCTACCGCATTCCAGTTTATAAATTAATAATATTCTTAATTAATTACCATAATAAAGTAATTAGAACCACCATTTAAAATGCTTTAATACCCCTGCTTCGCTAATTTTGGATTAAAGCTAGCTTAGCATCGCTGTATCTCTTGTTCTAATAACGCTATCAAAAAAATCGAGGTACCATAATTTTTAGCTCGTCAAAACGTACAAGATAGTATATTCCTAACTTTCAGATATTCTGGTTTCAACCCCTAGTAACCACCCTTATACGAAAATTTCTAATAAACCTCTTCTATTATGATAAAAATCATTCTACCGTATTCCTGTCTATGAATTAATAATATTCTTAATTAATTACTGCAGTAGAATATTTTTAACCTCCATTTAAAGCGCTTTGGCACCTTTTGCTTCGCTAGCTTTAGATTAAAGCTAGCTTAGCATTGCTGTATCTCTTGTTCTAATAACACTATCAAAAAAATCGAGATGCCACAATTTTTAGCTCGTCAAAACGTACAAGATAGATGACGATAAAGTTTGCGACGACGACGATCGTCACGACCTTCAGCTGATTCCAGTATGCAAAATTCTAAGTTCGGTCATCTACTAAGAGTAGTTAATGGTATATAATAACTTAAATGTGATGTTCACTATAAAATGCACCCACCCCTAGGGTACAACTACTCATATTAAATGATAACTACCCTTAGGAGGAGGTTGAAATTTGAAAAAATTCATATCTCTGGTTCTAATAAAAATACCAGAATTATTTTCTATAATTAGGCTCCTAAGGCTAACAAAAGTAAGCATAGAAGGTTACAGCGAGATCCGATGGGCGGAACCTACCCTTAGGAGGGGATGAAAATTTTAAAAATTCATATCACTCGTTCTAATAAAAATACCAAAATTATTTTTTATGATTGGGCCTTTAACACTAACAAAAGTAAGTCTGAAAGGTTTCAGCGGGATTCGATGGGCGGAACCTACCCTTAGGAGGGGATGAAATTGTTAAAAATTCATATTCCCGGTTCTAATAAAAATACCAGAATTGTTTTCTATAATTAGGCTCCTAAGGCTAAAATAAGTAAGCTTAAAAAGTTACAGCGAGATACGATGGGCGGAACCTACCCTTAGGAGGGGATGAAATTTTTGAAAATTCATATCTCTCGTTCTAATAAAAATACCAGAATTTTTTTTATAATTGGGCTTTTAACACTAACAAAAGTAGGTCTGGAAGGTTTCAGCGGGATTCGATGGGCGGAACCTACCCTTAGGAGGGGATGAAATTTTTAAAAATTCATATTTCCGGTTCTGTAAGTCTGAAACTTTTCAGACTTACTTTTGTTAGTGTTAAAAGCCCAATTATAAAAATAATTTTGGTATTTTTATTAGAACGAGAGATATGAATTTTCAAAAATTTTATCCCTTCCTAAGGGTAGGTTTCGCCCATCGTATCTCGCTGTAACTGTTTGAGCTTACTTTTCTTAGCCTTAGGAGCCTAATTATACAAAATAATTCTGGTATTTTTATTGGAACAAGAGATATGAATTTTCAAAAATTTCATCCCTCCTAAGGATAGGTTCCGCCCATCGAATCCCGCTGAAACCTTCCAAACCTACTTTTGTTAGTGTTTAAAGCCCAATAAATATTTTATTATAAAAATTAATTGAGAATAGTATTAATTGATAGATAGTATTTTTTTTTTTTTTTTTTTTTAAGTTAATATATGAGGATATTGTCCTCTATATGATTAACTTTTTGCATATAATGACATCAGATAGATCTAACCCAGAATCTGTTTGTCACATTACGTCAGGCTAGCCTATCTGACACACCATACCGAAATTTTTAACTACCGATGGATGATCAGTCACTTTCGGTGACCAACAATCAACCGATACCCAATGAAATCGGATTTTTTGAGAGTCGCGATATTGTTAGCACATACACTAATTTTTCTTTCGAAAAAAAGTCAGAGGTGCCCGGATTCGAACCCACGTCCTCCGCGTTGCAGGCAAGAGCTCTATGCGCTGCACCACCGCGCTCTCTGACAGATAGCAATACAGTAAAATGATTTTTATTATAACACAAGCAATTTATTAGAAATTTTCGTATAAGGGTTGTTTTAGGAGTTGTAACAGGAATAATTGAAATTTAGGAATATACTATCTTGTACGTTTTGACGAGCTAAAAATTATGGCACCTCGATTTTATTGATAGCGTTATTAGAACATGAGATACAGCAATGCTAAGTTAGCTTTAATTCAAAGCTAGCGAAGTACAGGTGCCAAAGCGCTTTAAATGGTGATTAAAAATATTTCACTGCGGTAATTAATTGAGAATAGTATTAATTCATAGACAGGAATACGGTAGAATGATTTTTATCATAATAGAAGAGGTTTATTAGAAATTTTCGTATAAGGGTGGTTACTAGGGGTTGAAACAAGAATATTGGAAAGTTAGGAATATACTATCTTGTACGTTTTGACGAGCTAAAAATTGTGGAATCTCGATTTTTTTGATAGCGTTATTAGAACAAGAGATACAGCAATGCTAAGCTAGCTTTAATCTAAAAATAGCGAAGCAGGGGTGTTAAAGCGTTTTAAATGGTGGTTATAATTATTTTATTATGGTAATTAATTGAGAATATTATTAATTCATTGACAGGAATACGGTAGAATGATTTTTATCATAAAAGAAGAGATTCATTATAAATTTTTTTATAAGGGTAGTTTTTAGGGGTTGAAACAGGAATATCTGAAAGTTAGGAATATACTATCTTGTACGTTTTGACGAGCTAAAAATTATGGCACCTCGATTTTTTTGATAGCGTTATTAGAACAAGAGATACAGCAATGCTAAGCTAGCTTTAATTCAAAGCTAGCGAAGCACGGGTGCCAAAGCGCTTTAGATGGTGGTTAAAAATATTTCACTGCGGTAATTAATTGAGAATATTATTAATTTATGTACAGGAATACGGTAGTTTTATTTTTATCATAATAGAAAAGATCTATTAGAAATATTCGTGTAAGGGTGGTTTTTAGGGGTTGAAACAGGAATATCTGAAAGTTAGGAATATACTATCTTGTACGTTTTGACGAGCTAAAAATTATGGTACCTCGATTTTTTTTATAGCATTATTAGAACAAGAGATACAGCAATGCTAAGCTAGCTTTAATCTAAAGCTAGCGTGGCATGGTGTTAACGGGTTAATGATCGTAGCTAAAAATTTTTTTTTGTGGTAATAAATTAGTGTTAAATGAGTTAAAAATTCTCTGATGGTTTTTTTTGGGGCACGCTGTAATGGCTTTTGCAGCTTTAAGAAGGGGCCGAACTATCTGTCTTTGTCTAATAGCGTTTTTCATCATTTATGTAAACACTATCCGGTATAACAAGAAAAAAATAGCAGCCCCCGCTAGATATTAGTATAATAAGTAAATTTTGTAATAACAAACAAATTTTGTTATTGCGTAGTTTTTGAATAATTAGAGACCTACCAAAAAAGATAGGTTATATTCTAGATGGCTAGTAGGTCTCTAATTAGTCAAAAAACTATACGGTAAAAAATTTGATTGTTATTACAAAATCTACTAATTATACTAATATCTAGCGGGGCTGCTATTTTTTTCTTGTTATAAAGGATAGTGTTTATATAAATAATGAAAAATTATTAGACAGAGACAGATAGTTCGGCCCCTTCTTAAGGACCTAAAATTTACTAGATTTCGAATTTTTACGATATCCCATTTTTAACACAGAAAAATCTCCAAACATAGAATTCGAATTGATAGTTGTAGAACAATGATATTATTGAATTTTGATAGTCTTTTATTACAAAGTTTATGATTTTTTTAAATTTTGATACTGATTATCGAAGTATTGTAACTTTATGCCTGGTGTCACTTTAGTTTGAGCGTCTGAAAGATTCAACATCGATTCTCCGACTTTTGCATACTATTAAACTACACGATTTTTTCTTATAATATTAATTAATAAAACTTTTTTCACTTTAAATAGATGTTAAATACAAGACTTAGATTCATCAAGAATTTTTAAAAATCTTATCCGATGATTTAATCTTTACATTAGTCGAACAGTTGATTTCGGTACTTACCGCAGGCTTTCTCAGCCATATTTAACTAATTAATTTTTAAATTTCCAGAGATCTTTAATTTATATAACTTTACAAAATAACAGCGCTATGATTTTGACGAGATTTAGTTCAAGTAAATGTTGAACAGAATTACATAAAATTCACTAAAATATGAATTTTTTCAAATTTTTTCAACTTTTTCCAAACCAAACCTTAAAATTCCTTTTTTTTAAACTGAAACTATTTTGTGAAGATATAAAAATTGAAGATCTCTGAAAATTTTGAAGTCATTATTTCAAAATTGGTTGAGAAAGCCTACGGTAAGTTCCAAAATCAAGTGTTTGAGTAAGAAAATGATTTCAATCTTAGGATGAGATTTTTTTACGAAAAAGCTAAAGCATTTTATTTTCTGAAATTTTACAATAAAATGTAAAGATAGTCAATATTTGTGAGTATAGGTGTTTGAAAAAAGAGATTCAATTTAGTTTTTTTGTTTTGAACTTTAATTCATTTAAATTAACAGTTTAATGGAACAACAGGTAGAAAAGTTTTCTCACAAACGAGATATTTTAATAATAATTAAAATTAAAATTTTCTTTTTTTTAATTATTCTTCCTCCCTTGTAATTTTTACTTTTTTTGTCTTGTTTCTTAACTTTTTTTGATGTTTTTTCACTGACTACACTTTCGTCATCTGCAATTATTTTAATTATTAATATTTATTCACGAAAATTTGAATTAAATTAGTATTTACATTATTACTTTAAAAATTTTTTTACTTAAAAATGCTAAAAGATTTTGAATTTAACTTACTCAATCTCTTTTGGGCATCCATTTTTGTACTTATTTTAACGTTATTTGGTTCTGTTTCAATAGAAACATTTTCTTCATTGATCTCCTAATAATAAATACAAAATGGATATAAAATAAAACATATGAAATATAGAATGAAAAACAATAATATTTATTGAAAAATTTTTTTATAACTTCAATATATCATTAATTATTTTGAAAATACTTGTAATTTTAAATATTACTGAAAGTAAAATTTTTATGTAATTCCTTATCTTTGTATATTGTTGACTTACTTGATCATTGCAGAATTTGAAATCTTCAAAATCTATTTCTGAATCTTCATCATCTGAATCCTCTGTCATCATATCATTATCAGAATCCAAATTCTCCAGATTGTCAACATCCTCTAAAAAAATTATTTAAGCAAAGTATTATATTTTGATTTGCATAAATTTTCATTTGCTATAAATAATAATTATATTATGCTTTATATTATTATTTTAATTTTTTATAATTATAAATTAACGGTAGGCCGGAGTAGAACCTGATACCGACCGAGTAACAATTGAGTTGTTTATTATTTACTCAAGTTTTAATCGGTGTATCTTCGCAAGGTCGAGCGCAATAGATATTATTATTATGAACATCTGTGCACAAGAAAAAAATATCTACCGGTTTGTTTTTGAGAAAAGTAAGTAATTAAAACTCACCTTCAAACCTTTTATAAGTCTCATCATCTTCATATCCAGATAATTCTTTTAAAAATTTTTCTGTACTCCATGCTCCAGAACCTATTTCCAACCAAGCATCTCTTATTACATCGTCTTGGAGTCTCGTTTTTAGTTTTTGATTAACCGTCGTTTTGATTTTTTTTTTTCCTCTTTCTAAATCATGGAAAGCTTTTTCTTTAATTTTAGTAATAACATCTGTAAATTATGTTCATTTTAAAGTAATAAAAATATCTATTTATGCTAATTAAAATAAAATGTTAAAAAAATAGAATGTTAAGGATTATTGTTTACAAATTGTTTATAGATAGCTTACAAAGAAATAAATAACAACTTGGTTTAGTTCCTAGTTTATCATTTAACGTACGATGATACGATTCCAAGTAATTATTTGTACGATCTACCATGTTATAAACGCTAAAAACTTGAGGTGTTACTTTCTTCATCCATTCGTTTCTGAAATATATCTTTATAAATTTAGTCCATTTTTTCAAAACACAATCTACAAATTTATCTTTTATCAATTGTTCGATAATACAAAGAGCCTCTTCAACTTTATCTGAAGGCAATAAAGGTAAAAGTAGTATTTTTAGAACTTCATGACCATCTGGATTTTCTTTTGAATTATTTTTTACAAATAATTTATAATTTTTTGATTTAGCTTTTCTGATAATAGCCTAAAAAACAGAAAACTAGATAGCAAGATAGTTTTTTTGTTTTTATTTATTTTTTGTTAGTTTTCTTGTTTTTGTTTTTATTTATTTATAAAAAATTTTTTTTTACGTCGATATATTATACTATTTTTTAATACTAATTAGCGACGGAGCTCGTAAATGTGTTTGTAAACAAAGCACATACAACGTTCAGTGGTGCTTCTATCAATCGGTTGCCAAGAGCGGGATTCGAACTCAGAACCCCGAGATTACGAATCCAACGCTCTACCGACTGAGCCACTTACCGGCTCAAGATAGTTTTTCATATATTTTGATCAAACTTATCAAACTTTACTTGGCAATAGTGAAAGTAACATCCATAAATCTTGCATCCTGTAAACGATTTTCGAATTGATTTGATTAGAGCTTTTTCATAATCACATATGCTTTTTAAAGGTTGAAAAAAGGGAAATTTTTCTTTAATGTGATTCCATACTGCGCAGTACGCTTTTGATGTACGTCTAGTCATTAAAACCCAAATACAAGGAACCACCTAAAATATGTGATTTATAAACAATTGTATAAAAAAAATCCGATTTTAATTCAAAATTATTAAAATCTCTAGTATCTTTCCTATTTATTTATTTTTTTTTTTTTGAGCGTATCTTATTATTTTTTGTTAATCTGTGATATCACTTTTTTAGTAACTTACTCAGTATTATTAGGTTAAATTAATGGACTGTGATATGAATTAAGTGCAATATTTATACTTTCTTTTAACTTTATACGTAGTTTTTATACATTGTATTATACGCTTTTTGTATCTTGTTACAGAATAAAATAAATATCCATCAATCTATAATAAATGACTAATATAATAGAATTGTTATGAAGGATAATTTATTCATTGTTGTCACATATATATTTCAAAATGATTCACTTCATGGTAAGATATCTCAAAAATAAAATTTAAAAAGCATAAGTGATCTCTAGTCTATGTAACAAAAAATTATATAATAACTAATTTTTAGTAAAATACATTTGCCATGAAAAATACTAAAGACTTTAATAATTAATAATCAGTAAAAACTTACTGTATTATATTTTTTGCACATTATTGTAAGAACTTGTTGTAGTCCTTTAATATTTGGCCTGACTTTAAACGTCCCATCAACAAATAAATAATTGTTTTGATCAAATTCTTTAACAAGTTGAGAGTCATATAATATTAAATGGTCACTTTTTGAGGATGAGGTAACTAAATTACTCTCAATAGATAATTCCTTGTCGTATTCAGTACATTTTAAGAGAGAAGGACAATTAATTAGATGTTGACTGAATTCTTTTACTGAACTATATTGTTTCCTGACCCTGGATTCTTAGATTTATTTTTAGCTCGTTGTATGGTTTTTTGTAAAGTTGGATACGAAGTTTCATGTGATATTATTGGGTTCCTTAAAAGTAAATGAAGTCATATTCAATATTTTTTAGATTTTAATTGAATCCTATGATTCCTGAAATTTTTAATTATTAAGTAACAGTTTTAGCGTAACTACGTATTTAATAATAAAATATTTTTATTTTAACTTTTTAATTAATGCTTTAAAGATTTTTTTAAATTAATAAAAACATGAATAAGATTAAATATTCTAAACAACTGTTTCAGACGTGTTACGAGTGCCGTATAGTAGCGAATATAGAAAAAATGCAAGCATGCAGTTTATAGAATATGAAGCGACCAAAGAAATGAAAATGCATCGGTGAGAATGGCTCAACGTTTGAGCGCTTGTCTGTCGTGCAAGAGGCCTGGGGTTCGAGACACGTCGCGGACGCTCTCTCGCCTTTTTTATAATTTATATTATCCCTGCTAGAACAGGACGTTATAAAGACGTCATTAAGACGTTTTGAAAATCACGAGAAAACGTCCATTTTAAATGTATAAAATGACGTTCAAAAAACGTCTTTTAAACGTTATTTTGGCCACGGTATTTTTCACAAAAAAAGTTGATCGATAGGTATAGAGACGTATTAAAGACGTTTTAAAAACGTATATACTACGAGTGATGGACGTTATTCATGCGAGACGTTTTTAAAACGTCTTTTAAACGTCTTAAAAAGATTCTTAGAGACGTTTTCAAAACGTCATTTAAACGTCTTTAAAACGTCCCTAAATATGTATAAAAAAATTTTAATAGATTACATTACTTTTATTCACATATATGACACAGTAAATAAAATAATAATTAGAGGTTATATATTTATTATTAGGAAAAAAAATATACAAAAGTAGGGATGATTTTACTTATCTTATTGAATCCGTAATGATTTCAGTCTCCATCACAGGACGGATTAACAATATAAATATTTAATTCATACATTAATTTTTATAACTTTTTGTTGCAACTGATGCTGTCCCAGATTTTCAAATGCCTTATCATCTTCAAATTGACTGTTTATTTGTTATTAAAGAGAAAGGTGATAGATAAAAATTCGTTAGTAACCAATAAACAAACAAGATGATTAGGCATTCGAAAATATGGGACAGCATCAGTTCAAAAAATTATAAAAATTAATGTATGAATTAAATATTTATATTGATGATCTGCCCAATAATGGAGGCTGAAATCGGATTCAATCAGATAAGTAAAAATATCCCTACTTTCGTATATTTCTTTTCTTAATAATAAATATATAACCTCTAATTATTATTTTATGTACTGTGTCGTATATGTGAATAAAAGTAATGTAATCTATTAAAATTTTTTTACACATATTTAGGGACGTTTTAAAGACGTTTAAAAGACGTTTTGAAAACGTCTCTAAGAATCTTTTTAAGACGTTTAAAAGACGTTTTAAAACGTCTCGTATGAATAACGTCCATCACTCGTAGTATATACGTTTTTAAAACGTCTTTAATACGTCTCTATACCTATCTGTCAACTTTTTTGTGAAAAATACCGCGGCCAAAATAACGTTTCAAAGACGTTTTTTGAACGTCATTTTATACATTTAAAATGGACGTTTTCTCGTGATTTTTAAAACGTCTTAATGACGTCTTTATAACGTCCTGTTCTAGCAGGGATATTAGTCGCTTAATAATAAAATAAAATTCGTAACAGTAAATATATGAAATTATTGTTTTATTTGCAAAGAGACGGGTCATGTAGCAAAGCAGTGCCCAACAAATTTAAATAGTCAAAATAACGATAACATAACAAATAATAAGGATGACACATATTCTCAGAATTTTCCTGACTTACCAAAATCAAACAAGGAAATACAAGATAATGAAAGTGGAATTAATGAAGTAAATATAAGTGTAGCAGGCAATTTAACTATAAAAGAAAGTTCTCATGTAAACATTGACTCTACATTTGAAATACATGACAAAGATGCTCAAAATAAACCAAGGATAGTAGAAGAGCATAAATTTGATAATTCTTCCGATACGCATTTTAAAGGTTTCTATCTTTGACGTCATCTGCTATATCCACGGGCTCTTTAGATATCACAAATCAAGAATCAAATATAAAATTCACAAAAAAGCGTGATAAAGAATGTAACTAAAAAATATGAAAAACAGGAAAAAGTCTAGACTTGAAGTCACAGCATTAGAGGTTGCAGCACAGGCTACGCCGGCAAAGGAATTTATTGAAAGCAACCTTGATAAATTTCCTCTGAACTTCTGTGATTTTGTTAAGTTTCTACAGGACTCTTATGGTCACACTGACATTCCTGGATTGGCAGAACTGCATGTGAAGAACACTACCTATTGGTAAAATACAAAAAACCTTCTTCAACTTGGTCTTCTTTTAGCTCCGCAGAAAACAAAATTCATTCATTTTAATAAAAAAAAAAAAATTATCCCTGGCACTATTAGCATTAACATCGGTGACTGTCAAATACCCTCTAACAGATCTGTACGTTTTCTTGGTGTAACTTTAGATTACACATTTTCGTTCTCCATACATTTAAAACAAGTCTTTCTAAACTGTTCTAGAGCCTTAGACATTGTCAAATTTCTTTGTGGCACATGGTGGGGTTCAGATCCTAGTACTTTAATAACATAATGCAAGACCTTTGTCAGGTCGATCATTGATTATTGCAGCTTCATCACTTATCCCAGCAGTTTTTCGCTTCAAAACAAAATTGAAAGAATTCAATTCTCTGCCATCAGAACAGCGTTAGGGCTAAGAAGAAGAACACCCACAAATGTACTCCTACACGGAGAGAAAACTCAAAGCATTTTACCATATTAACTCTCGAAGGTATTTTAGCATGTTTACTCTCGAAGGTATAACCTAAAAATAAGTTGGTAATGTTGCTTGAATTCGAAAGATTCGACCAAGTTGTTTACTTATAGTAAATTACTAAGAACGCGCTGCTACTGTCCCATAAGTTCGATGTTATAATACTTAGAATTCGTGGCACTGTAGCAAAAGACTATGCGTAGCAATTGTTCTATCAAGCAGTATCAAGGTTTATTTACTTGGGTGGCGCTGCGACAAAGTCATCGCGTTCTAGCAATACTACCTCACGATCCGAGGTACTTTACTATAAATATTCAACATACTAAAAGACTGTGAATTCTAAGTGATTTACTTCGAGTTTTAAGGTAACATAGTATCGAAATTTTATATGGTACAAAGGCATGTTAAATTCGAAGAAAAATGCTTTGACTTTTCCTCCGTGTAGGTGAATCAAAGCTTGTCATGCTAAAGCACAGAATTAAACAATTGGGCCAAAATTTCTTTTCCAAAATTTACACAAATAAAAACTCCTTAACCTGTATAACAACTCATAAATACATAAATATTTGCAATAAGAATTATACCAATACACGGAGTCTTTTACACAACGTTGCCAGATAGGTAAAAAATGGTTCGTCAGTTATAAACAAGCAAAATCAATATATTATACTATACTGTTACAATTATGACACAATAATCTCAAGTATACCTTATGGTTTAAAATGACTTTAAACAATAAAAAACAAATATGACTTTTTTCACTCACTCTAATGAGACTTCATCAAAAATATTTTTTGATGATCCCTTTACACTGGTTTCAGCTTTTTCTTTACAGAGCTGCCTCATCAGCCGCTGTCCCAAACTTTGATGAGTATCTTTGAGGCATGTATGTGGTTCTGCCAATTTTATTGTTTTAACATCATGCTCCACTTTAATATATAATTTGGCTCTGCAGTCTTTTTTTAATGCAGCCGTACCTGCAAGTGAGAAAATAAAGGCCATGTGAAATATTTCGTGAAATATTCCAGAAATCTTTCGTGAATATTTTAAGGAATATTTCGAAAAAGTTTTTGAATATTCCTTTGAAATATTCCTGAAATAAATACAAACTTTTTTTTCAAAAATTTCTAAATGCTCTAAAATTAAAACTACGCTAAGGAAATCAATTTTCAAAAGCTTATTTTATTTCGAGGATTGAAAATTATTTTCATGCAAATTTTCTAAGCAGATTCATCGGATAGTTTACGAAAAATACCAAAAAAATAAAAAATCGAAATTTTTTTTTTTTTTTTTTTAAACGACTCTGAAATTGAAACTACGCTAAGAAAACTAATTCTCAATAGCTTCCCATCAAATTAGACAAAAAAAATAAATTCTATGCAAAATTTCAAGCAGATCTATCGAGTAGTTTTCGAGATCCAATTGAAACATTTTTTTTACAAATTCAAAATGTTTGAAAATTAAAACTGCGCTAAGAAAATTAGTTTTCAAAAGTTTTATTTCAGCAATCGAAAATAATTTCCATGAAAATTTTTAAGCAAATTCATCGCGTTTACATAGAATATCAAAAAAAATTAAAAATCTAAAATTTAAACAAATTTTTTAAATGGCTATTTTATTAAAACTAAGCTAAGAAAACCAATTTTAATAACTTCCGCAAAAGTTAATCAATAAAATAAATCGTTTGGAAAATTTAAAGCAAATCCATCGAGTAGTTTTCGAGATTCAGTTGGCTTACTGAATACACACACACATATACATACAGATATTTTCTGAAATCACTTTTTTTTTACGCACTGAGTCCAAATATACACAAATAAGTGAGAATATAAGAAAATAATTTTTTACCGATACAATACTTTCTATATTCTAAAATATATAATATAAAAAGAATCTATAAAATATAATCATGATTTGGTTATAAGAAAATTTTTTTTATACAACGTGCTACTTACCTGGTTTTTTCTCTATTTTTTGCATTATAATTATACCCATCGTGATGAAAACCACGCAGTTTTACACCTGCTGACGGATCTCCCATGAAGCTATGTAATAAAACTTAATTTTCTTTTCTTTTACCTCTCTAAATAGAAAAATATTAAAATAGACTGACGTGTCAATAGAATTTAAATGTAAAAAGGTTAAAAACAGATGACTGTTGTTTAAATAATTACTTAAGCAATAACTTTAAAAAATAAATCAAGTTATCACTTAATAATTTAATAAGTTGTACCAAAGTGATTAATAAACATAATAAGACACATTACACGGTGAGAAAAATAGAGTAAAAATTATATCACAAAATTTTGTGGTAAAGCTGCCACAGACTGTCATTATGATATAGAGTAAAATTGTCTAAAAATACAATAAAAATTTCTAAGGACATAGCAATTTTTATAATATTATTAGTAAATTTTATTATAAATTATGGTAATTTTTAATATTTATACAAATCAGCATTAAATTTTGTTTATTGATATGAAATTTAATGCAAACTAATATTAAATTATATGCTAATAAAATAAATTTAATGCTGATTTGCATAAAATTTCATGCATGTACTTGAAGAAAATTTTATGTATTTTTAACAATGTAGTAAAAAAATATGCTTAATAGAAATTTTTCAATTTTTATGCATCTCACAAAACTTATATCTATAAGTTTTGCTTTATGCTAATAAAAGTTAATTTTATCAAGCATAAAATTACTGTATGCATCTCGATGTAAAATATATTACTTATTTAACCGATTGCTACCCTCGCTTTGCTCATGACCTTCACCTGAAGGATAATCTTAAACTTCACTCTCTAGCTATATCATACAGTATTAATTGTTTTATAACATTGAGCAATTCACAAGATTGATGGTACATTATGCAACTACAAAGTAAAGTTACATATGTCTCCTAAGGGTTGTATTTCCTGAGAAAGAAATAGATTTTATTTCCACCCCACTTTATTAACTCCTAAAGCGGGCCGAGGGTAAGATATAACTGACTTCTAAAATATTACGGGAATATAGTAATTTTATTCCCGCTAAATGAAAAAATTAGTCAATTTGAACAATAATTCTTGAAATTTGTAAGAAATGATTAAATTACTTAATAAAATTTAAAAAAAATACTATGTTTCAATAAAAATAAATATTTTGAAAAAATTATGAAATTTTATTATTAAAATTATAAATTATTTGAAATATAAAAGAAATTTTTTCTCGACAAATATTTATTATGTCAATTTATGTTCAGAATTCCCAACAAAATGTGATTATTAAATTCATTAATATTTTAATTACTTTAATTGGGCCGCTTTTATGAAGTTAATAAAGTGGCCACGGTTTATGTAGGAATAAAGTAAAATATGCAACACGAGAGTAAAGTCTGTTTCTCATCTCAAGAAAAATATGCGACTTTACTCTCTAGTTACATAATCTACTATTACTCTCATGATGGTCACTTAATCAACTTAAAATAAGCGGATCAAATTAAAATTAAATTAAATTTTTTGAATTGAATAATAATTTTCTCAATCAAAAAATTTTTTAGTTATTTCGTTTATAAATCAATTAAAGATATTTTATCAATAGATATTAATGTTTTATATAAATTGTAATGACTTATTAAAGTACTTTATTTTCGTTAATTTTAAACGTAAATAATGTATTACTTTCAGTCCACTTTTCGAGTTAATAAAGTAGATTTTATTATTGAGGTGAAAATAAAAGAAATTTATCACTTTACCTCAACAAAACTGGCCACTTCATTAAGTTGAAAAGCAAGTAGAGAAAAAGATATTATTGACTTTTAAAATTTAGCGGGAATAAAATCTACTTACAAAAACTTATAAACTTTAATAAATTGTTGAAATTTTTATAAAATATTAATATTTTATTGATAAGATATTGATGTTTCGTTAATAAAATATCATATTAGCTATTTATTGAATGAATTTATAAAAATGATTCAAAGTATTATATTTTAATAAAAATTATTTTAATTATTATAAAATTCATAAAATTTTAATAATTAATTTTCAATTTTAATTTTGCCCGCTTTTTTTCAGTTAGCAAAATGGTCTTTGTTGAAGTAGGAATAAAGTCCATTATGCAATTCAGAAGTATAGTCTATTCATATTCGAGAATGTACTCCCTCGATTCTTTCCACTCACTTGGATCGCAAACTTAACTTTTGGAAGAAATATGCGACTTTACTCCCTCATTATTTTTAATAAATAAACATGAAAATTATTTTTATAATCCATGCAGATAAATTTTATATAGATTAAAACAAAATTTAATTTAAGTAAGTACTTAAGTAACTACTTAAGTATTTACTTAAGCAATAGCTTATTTCTTAAGTGATATCCCAAGAAATTACTTAAGTAATTACTCAAGCAATAACTTATTGCTCAAAATTTAAGATTTATTTCTTAAGTAATTACTTGAGAAATTACTTGAGTAATTACTTAAGCAATACCTTATTGCATAAAAATTAAGAGTTATCACTTAAGAAATTACTTAAGAAATTACTTAAGCAAATGCTAGAACAAATGCTTAAGAACTATTCCCTTTCCTAACCCCTTACTCTGTCTTTGATTGGCAGGCAACATTCAATTTTTTTATTTCTGATTCGCAGGCAAAATGTCCTCTGGGCAAAATGTCCATGACTCTTATTATTGTACATTTTTACTTATAATACACAATTTTACTGTTCATACAAAAAAGCGAATAAATCGTTATATATAAAAGGTAAAGTATTAGCACTTATTTCTAATATGACAATATTTAGATCTGATTTGCACAAATCATTGTCGTCAAGCATTTTTGTTAAAACAAAAGACGTCACATCGTGAACTTTTAAACTATAGTATTGTTGAAACATTAAAAAGTTTTTCATTATATTCATTTTCACATCTTCTTCATTATCTTTCTTAATTTCATCTTTTAGATATTCTTGAATGTAGTCAATAATTCGATTTACCTTACTAGCCTGCTGCTCCAACTGCGCAATACGTTCATCGATGCAAGGCATCATCAGTTTGAGTCCGTCAAATGTCACTTTTTGAAGACACGTAGTGGGTGGTTGGAATGTATGCCTTCTTCTTTTATTAGGTTATTCGTTTTCTTCATCTTCGTTTACTAATTTTGGTAGAGCCGCAGAGTTAAGTACAGCTCTCTCCTCAAATATAATACTCCTCGTACTATATGATGTTGTAAATAAGATATCGTGATTTTCTAAATATACTTTCGAAGGGTTACCGTACTCCGTCTTGAATATATGCGCTTCTTGGAAATACGCGTTAATAAGATCAATTTGGTTCTTCAATAATCGCCAAGAACTGATATCAAAAGTAACCCATCTGTAAAAATGCGCAGTCGATATTTTTACACAAGGTACGTAGTAGCCATCACGAAATTGTAATCCAACAGAAACTCGCTTACTTAGAGACTTATTGATAAAGTACGTCGTCGAGAGAAGCATGTTATTCAGTTGGATGGCGTAGTCTTTTGTAAGATTGCGTTCACTACACTTTTCACTTGTAGACTCCGCCATGTTCGTTTTTAAAATATAAAAATCTTATAACTTAGATCTGACTACGACTGCTGCTGAAAATATACTGAGTCGTATCTAGATTTTGCTGCTGACTTTATACCCAGAGCCCTCTAGAAAATTTGATATTATGACGTGTCTGTACACAATGACTCCTTTATGAAAAAAAAAGCGATAAAGGATGAAGTGTTTTTAAAGAAAGAAATAATATACGATCGTAAATGTCTACAAAAGGGTGTGAACTCATTATATTTTACAGCTACACAGATCACAAAGGTTCTATTCATATCAATATATGTGTGTCTACGGTTACGTCTTTATTCGGTTAAGTGAGAAATTTAATTTTATTACTTTTCTTTTGAGATTACTTATCGATATACTTTTCTAAGAAATCTAAGCAAACATCAATAAATTAATTTGACAGATACTCATGATATTTACTTTTATGGTTTTAAGAGAGAGAGCAGTATGGTGGGAAATTTTTTTATGATTCGAAAATAATTTTTATGATTCGAAAATAAAAATTTAATACTTTGGCTTACAAAAAGAACTCTATTCATTATCAAGTCTAATATATTTTTAGTGTGTGTGTGTGTGCGTGAAGGAAAGAAAGCGGATAGGTGTTGAAGGAGGAGGGGTGTGAGAAAAAATCAACACATTAATGTACATTTTCAATTCTGTTTTATTAATCATAAATTTATTATAGAGTAATACATTCTTTTTTTAGTATGACATTTTTGAAGTGCATGACTGGTTACAAAACCAAAACCTAACGAACGTTCATTCTGAAAAGTTTCCACATATTTCTTCCGTTTAATCTTATTTCGTAAAAGAGTGTTATAAAATTTTACAACTAATTTATCGTTTTTCTTTGAATCTCTTGAAAACTTGCTACAAAACGTACGTAAATTATGAAGATGGCACATATGGTAAAGAAACATAATGCAATATTGTCCACATACTTGTGAGTCGTAGCTTTGCATTTTTTGTTTATTCCACTGATACTGTCTACAGTTACGTTTGAGCCTATTGAGATGATGTGGTGAGACTGGTGGGTATCCATAGCTGTCAAAGTACGTTCCGTATCCATTATTATCTATATATATAGCGATCGAATGAGAACCACGCTTCGTATGATCATCAATGTTTGCCACAATTGCTGTTAGATGTTCTAGAACATTCGGGATTCGATCGGCCGCATACACACCTATCGTTCTAGCTTTCAGTGAGGCAATGGCTTTGCTTATTTGCTGAGTATTCATACTTTGTCGTTTTCAAGACCCTCGTCGTTTTCGTCGTCGTCGTCGTCGCCGTTTATTTCTGAATTACGATTTACCGTGGCCTTGGTTGAAGATGACGGTGTGTCGCAGCAATCAACCTCATCTCTACCCCCTCTACGATAAAGTCTTGACAATCTGCGTGATCTTATTCGCTCCAAAAGCGCATCACTTGATTTCAAAGGTTCATCCTTACAACCGGGTCTCATACAATCCAGGAGTATCGCATGCAACCACTTTCGCAATAGGTATGCCTGATTAAGCGCGCAGATACTGCTTTTATTCTTTTCCTTGACACAATGACTCACGCAGGAAAGAGACTTTTTTTATATTTTTGAAAAAGTTCATGAAATGTAGGTGAATATAAATCTTCAAGATTAATTATTTCTCGTGACATATTTGACTCAAGATATTTAGCTTTTTCATATCCTCTAGTGTAAATCCTGGTTGCAATCTTGGCAATATTATATAAATGATGTTGTAATTGCGCTATACTGATATCACCTTCAATCCAATTAATTCATGATGATGGTTGATAACAAACTCGTTAGAACGTTTTATACCACTGGGTAAATCAGAAAAATCATGCGGTGATTTAACTATCCAATGATTAAATATTCTTGTTTTTAAACTCAGTACAGCTACCTCCTTTGGGAAAAAATTATTATTTCGATCTTTTAGACCTTGAATATCTATGACAAAATCCATGGTCTTTTATTTTAAAAACAACTATATTGACAATGTTTACGAAGCAAACTCTCTTAGAAGACTGATATCTGATGGGGGCGCGCAATGTGGTTTTATAACTGTACCATCTACCACCAGCGCCATCACAAAATAGTTCAAGCGCTAAAATCCGTTATAATTTGACGACTAGAGTCTATTTCAAGAACATTATCGTATTCAGCGTAAATAATACAATTTACTGTTTGCGCCAAGGCGTGATCAAATTTCACTTCCATCCGCACACTACCACGCTTAACGAGGTTCCAGTGCTGGGCTGAATTCGCAGAGAGATCGGGTGTTAGATCAAATGCAAACAGACAATAACTTCTAGAATAATCTATTCGAGTAAGAGCAAGAGACTCGTTAAGGAAATGTATCCCAGTACCGGAAAATAATGTATGATAAGCCTCTACATATTGAGGGTTATTACCTGTAAATTTAGGCTGTAGAGGTTTACTCGGTATTTGTATACCATCAATGTAGAGAGAGAGATAATTAATAGAGAAATGTTGAAAGTTGAATGGATTAAATCTTCGGTTACCATTAAACGATCTGTTGTCAACAAAACCAATGATAATTCTTTTGGGGAGCTGACCTAAAATAACGTTGTCGAGTGTATCTCCGAGAATGCCTCTATGCATAGTAAATGATTTAACTTCAACACGTGTAATAGGATATTTTGCAGTTGCCTTTGATAAAGCATTAGCATGAGCTAATAATATCCCAGGACTAATTTTTACACGGCGAATAATCAATGATGCTTCTTTAATACTGACGGTAAAAGTGTCATTTTCTGCAGCATCCATTAGGCAGAAAGCATCTTTGCTTTGTACAAGACGTACGCGTACTTCCACACCGTTTAATAAAAATTTATTCTGGTTAAAAATATCGCAATGTAAATGACCGATTAAATCAACAGTACCCGCATTACCCGTATAGTATTGACGGTTTAAAAGTCCCAAGTTAGCTTCTGGGGCATCCCGATTCAAATTGGGTAAGCCTTCCATTTTTCCAGGAGTATCCAGGTACCATAGCGATGTAGTCAAGTGCGAGTTCATTGCACCAGTTGAGTAATTTAACAAGGTTTCAATATAAGCTCTGTATGGATATGCATTATTTGGTGGAGAAATGAGTTTTTGATTGAAAAATACATCGATTTGGTTGAAAAGCGAATGAAGAAAATTATTTACCGGACCCACTTTATTATTCTCAGCAGCGATATTTGGTAAAATTTGTACGCGAACACTTAACATGGTGTGTGCTAGATCAAGATAATCCTCACCGCCCGGTACAACAAATTCAATAGGCCCATCGTCGCTAAGAGATGAAACTGGTTTATAATGAATAAACTGAGAGGATTCTAAAGATGTCTGCGTCGGTGGAAGAGTGAACAAATCTAATTCGGATTTCATGCATTCACACGAGTTTACGTGTAAGAAGGCCATGTTATTATCTTGGTCCAAAAATATCTGTTACACTCCGTAAAGCCTGTTTCTTTTTCCTACCAACAGTCCTTTTCCTCTTCCTAACACCAGCTTTCTTCTTCTTCTTTATACTGGTACGATTTTTCTTAGCTTCGTTACGCCCTGCTGAACTGCTCTTTAGAGACTGACGCTTCCGCTTACTAACCCTTCGTTTATAACCACTACCTTTCATCATTTCACTGATTTTCTTTGCAGCTTTTCTCTTGAGATTCTCTCTTGATTCATGCATTCTTGTATTTATAGCATGCTTAAAATTAACTCCACTATTGGTGACGTCATCCAACACATGCATGCCAGCTCGAACAGCTTCTTTTCCAACCGCTTTCGCCCCACTACTTAAATAAGGTAAGACTCTACGGAAAAGTCCACCTAAAAAACTTCCTATTCCATGTCCACGTTGATAGTGTGAACCGTTATACACACGATGAACTCCCCACCACCAATCTGTTCGCTGTAATAAGCTGTATAGTGAGTCATTTTTTCCGTTTAGTGATTACGCTTAAAGTGAAGTGTAATCGTCAACGTCCCGTACTCAAATGGTATATGTTTACCGTGTTGATCCCTTATATCAATAATGATATTCTGAAAAGTATTATTTAGTAAAGGGATATAATTTACAGGTGAAAAATGTTTCACTATGGTTGGTCCTAGCGTATATTTTGTGTTATTGAATGTAACTATACGTAAAAGAGCTGCTTGAGTATCTCCGACAGTATAAGGCAAGCATATATCTGTGTAAATAAAGAGTTGATCGGGTATCGCTCTTGCTAAAGACGCGGGTCTGTCTCCAATAATTGAGTGCTGTTTCTTAGCATCTTTGATTTTCATCGTTTTTAAAGGGATGACGCCTGTTTTCCGATAAATTTCTTTTTCAAAACCAAAAATACGTCTGATTTTCTCATTAAAATAAAGGTAATGTGTTTCCTTACAGTCGCATACGCGTCGTATTACGTAAAATCCTCTTCTTCTTTTTGCTGGTTCAATTACTATGTGCTTATTTAATTCATTTGCTTGATTGATGGCACGTGATAGATCTACAATGTTCTCATACACACCATATGGAAACACAAATTCTATAGCACGCGCATTATCTAAATTAATAAGGTTTTGTGATACTACTACTTCTTCTTCATCCGATGAATAAAGTAAAAAACTTGCTTCAGACTCTTGAATGTGTAAAATAGTGCAGGGAATATGAATTTCTGTCATACCGACGCTCCAGTTACCTTGTACACGAATTTCATGTGATAAATGTGTGGTATAACAGGTTGTAGTATTATCCGGAAAATATTTCATACTACTGTTACTTGGTAATACCAGATAAAAGTCATCTTCGTCCATTTTTTAATTTTTAATTGAAGTCAATTCACTCGCTTTAATCCAAGAATTGAATTTTTCTGGGTATCCGTACCACTTTACTAGAACTTTTTTGTTCGATCCTCGTCCTTTACTACGTATTATACGTTCAATTTTAAACTTTTCTGTTTCTGCTAGGCGCTTTTCTCCAACTTTGACTAGCTCCTCCGGGTAAAAAAGCCATCAATCTTTTCACCATTTAAATCCGTCAATTCGTATGTGTATAGCTGTTGTCGTCTTGATATTCGTGAAATTTTGAAAATTTCTTCGCTGTAATTTTTTTCATATCCTTTCTCGAACGTGCCTTTCGAACGACTGATGCGTACGTAAGAGCCCTGTGTGTATATAGGTGCGCGTGATGGTTTTCGCTGACTAAGAGCTCTTTTTTCTAAATTTTCTCTCGCTGTAAATGCGTTATGAATAGTTACATCTGCGGGCACCATTTTAATTCCCGTATGTAAAGTGTGATTATACGCATTGACGATATTTTGTATTACATCGATGTACCTGTGAGTATTTTTGTGTGTAAAATATCTAAACATTCGTTCCTTAAGCGTGCGATTTAAACGCTCTACAACAGCTGCTTTGATGTCTGGATTGCGCGCTGTGCGAAAATTTATATCTCGCTTTTTTAAATACTCTTGAAAAGAAGAATTCATAAACTCTTTACCCTTGTCCGATTGTATAGTTATAGGAATCCGTCCATTTGCTCTCTTGAGAATCTTCTCGAAAGCTATGGTGACGCTACGTCCACTTTTATCTCGGAGCGCCTCTACCCAAGCATATTTGCTGAGAACATCTATGACGACGAGAAGGTAGCAGTAGTCATCGTTATATTCTTTGAAAGATTGCATATCACACAAGTCTATCTCCCAGCAATCATCGATATTTGTTACGTTGTATCTTAATCTTGGAAATCTTCGATGAATAGGCTTGTGTAGCGTATAAGCATCCTGGTTACTCAACCACTCATAAATACGCTCTTTTTCTTTTTTATTTCTCCGAGTACTTTTACGAATTAAATTACGGGCACCAGCGTATCCAGCCTCGTGTGAAGTATCGTAATATATTTTTTCAAAAGACATTTTTATATGCTAAAACTTTTCCACTTTTGTTTAAGTATTTTTTTCTTATTCCTACCTTCGGCTTTACTGTATTCGTATCGAGAGTGTAGCTCTCTCTCTAAATCTTCAATATCTGTTGAATTTTTTCGTTTTCGTTTATTATTAGACTTTTCAGCATCTAATGTCTTATACTGCTGTAACACATCTGTATTACCGACAAGTTTAAACGGCGTTTCTGACAAAGCTAAAAATCTTGTCATTTGTACTCTTTCGGCGGGTGGAGTGAGAGATTTTTTTCTTCTTATAACGTCACTGATTAGGTCTATAATATTAGAATGCGGTATAACATTACCTTCTATCGTTACACGACCTGTGTTATCCCACTTTAAAAGGTTACCAACAGCACTTTTTTTCCAATGATTTAGTAGTAACCGTGCGCTTCTTTTATAGCTCTAAGATACGTTATCGAGAATCGAATCTTCGGAGAGTGGCGCTGTCAGCATAGCTTCACCTTCTTCGATTTCATTTTAGCTATCGACCGAGCTTTCATGTCGTTCGATATTTTTAAAATAAAGATATTTTTGGAGTATCTGCATATATTTTTGATATTTCTCTCGTTCATCGGTGATACTTTTGGAAAAAAGAATATCATGCATCTCAGCATCTAAGCGTGATAAATTATCTCCTTTTGTCTGTACTGTTTGTTCTATTTCTTTACCCGTAGACTGGTTTTTTTCAGCCACAATCGAGGATGAACGTATTCCCCGCTCATACTCATCTTCTGGGATAATTACCATTTTACGCGTACGTTCCATAGTTTAAGCGTTGTTGCCACCAAAAATTTTTGATACTAAAGCACCTATGATTGGGGCTAAAAGTAGAGGTAAAAAACCTCCACCATTTTGGATAAGTACACGTTTCTTCTGATGCCAGTTGGTATTTTTACGTTGAGAATCATTCCCACCTTTTTTTCTTCTTATTATCAATTTTCGTAATATATGTTTGTACTTTTTTAATCGCTCTTTCTGAGAATGTTTTAATTTTACTGTCCCGTGTAACACGTTTAATACACACTCGCATATACACTTTATTAAATTTTTATCAGCTGATCGTAGTAAAGCTACTCGCTGTTGAGTATCCAAATGACAGAGGGCGTTTAAAATTGCAACGCACTTTTTACTAAAATTAGATGGTAAACAGCCGCAATTACCAGCACCACCAGATTGACTGTTTTTATTCTTCTTTCTTTTCTTCTTTTTCTTGTTTTTCGATGTTACCTTGGCCATAGCTGCTCGTATACTGCGTCGATTCGTCTTGTTGGCGCTTGTTTTATATCTTTAGCGTAGATTTGAATGATATTTCGGTAAATAGGCATACTGAACTCTATCATCGGGAAATACACACGTTCTAAAACGATATTCATCATTTGTACTTTGTTTCAAGTCCAAGAAAAGATAACCATGTGGTACACGTGTACTGTCTAAATAGGCTTCTTGCAGGAATTTCGGATCTTCGGGGTATACTTGTCGCGCAAGATACTGAATTTGAGCACGATCTCGGGGGTTTTAAAAATTACAATGTAATTCGCGTTCAATGAAATATCTCTTTGACCACTACCTTTGTGAAATAGATTTTGAGTGATGAAAATAACACTAATATTCTTATGGTGGCTACCTTTTGTAAATAAATCTAGAATAGTATTGTTGGAAGATTCACGCATCAAATCATCGATAATTATTAATTTTTTCTTTTCATTATCGTGTGAATAATCCGAGTTGTGTGGTAAACCTTCGTGAAATTCTATAACCTGTTGACTTGGTATTTTCAAATCGTTTTTGTATGCTTCTTGCCACTCGGCGTAATAAAATAATATTCTGTCAAATGTTACATCGCAGATACGAGGGAGGTTTGCGAGAAATCGCTTTACAAATACCGTTTTACCACACCCCGTAGGACCGCTTACGATACACGTAAACGGGTGTCTGAAACATGTATCCATCTCGTTATCTTTTTACTTACTACCATTTTGACAATGATGATGGCTGTATTTAACTAGTACAAACAAGGGTGGGGGGGGACGGCGGCGGTGGCGGCGGTGGCGGCGGCGCCCCGTACGCGGCGGGAGGCGTGATAATTAGCTATTTTTTCACGCCTCTTACTCAGCTAATTAACTCGCGCGGGCGCGAAACACACGCGTTTCATCAGCTGATTTCGCGTGTGTTTAAAAATCAGTCGCTTCACGCGGTGGAGACACGCGTGATAATCAGCTAATTTCGCGTGTCTCTCGATAATATTATTATTATTATTTTAACATTATAATTTATAATTGAAAATTTTTTTGAATAAGAGTAAAGGTTGAATAAAAAATAAAATTTTATTTAATGTTTTTATTTACAATAAAATATATACATATTTTTCATTATTACATAAAATATTGCTCAAGTTTTCTTATAACCAAATGGTAGAGAAAGTCTAGGATTAATATAACTTCTCTTTTTCAGAACCATGCAACAAGTTTTAGATTCTGGACGTGTAACAACCTCATGCATATTTGTACGCCGTATACTTTTAAAATTTAATTTAATTTTTTTACATGGTTGATTTTCTCGCTCGACCTCGTCATCTATTTGATTTTCATAATCATCATCGGGATTTGATGTACTGCGAAATGCATCAATAATCAATTCATTGATGCTTTCAAAATTTATTTTTAACCCATTAGAGAAATTTAAAGTTATACCCTTAACCTTACAACATTCAAATATTTCCCCATCAAGGTTTACAGCGCGATAAGCGTAAAATTTCGGGCCCCCTGAAATAAAATGTTGTATATACGCACCCTCTCCATGGGCTGTCAACTCGTCGGTCATGTTACCGAGCTTTGTACCCTCAACTGGATTATATTCCCCGATTTCATCATCTTTGGATGTAAATATACACGAGTCCGTATCGCAATATAAAACGCGTCTCCCTAATTTTTCTAGATCTTCATAAAGTTTCAATCAAGCTTGAGCCGTCGTATAAGCCGCAATAACGACATTTGTATATGCTGCAGTAGGCGATGCTTCCTCTTTGTATTGCCAGTTGGCATACAAAATTTCATCATTCACAGCAAGTATATCGTACACTTCTTTATCGGCTGCTGTAAGAAGTTTCAAGAGTGCTTCTCGTGACTTTATAATATCCGTTTGCTTTAAATTACTACGCTGTCCAAATTTACCCCAGAAGGAATTGAGACAGAGTTTTGCAACAGCTCTTAAGAGGAGGCCGTATCATTCTGTCCTTGTCTAATCTAAATTTTCGTTATTATAAATAAATAAAATATTTTCATAGCAAAGTAAGACAACCGCCCAATAGAGCAAAAGATAAGCGAACGATTCTTTTTTATGAAAAAATATGAAATGTTGATTACTTTTCGAATGAAGTCTGAAACGAAAAAACAATTGAACTTGATTGAGTTGATTGAACTGTTTTTTCGTTTCAGACTTCATTCGAAAAGTAATCAACATTTCATATTTTTTCATAAAAAAGAATCGTTCGCTTATCTTTTGCTCTATTGGGCGGTTGTCTTACTTTGCTATGAAAATATTTTATTTATTTATAATAACGAAAATTTAGATTAGACAAGGACAGAATGATACGGCCGCCTCTTAACCCTGCATTTTTCTCAATTTTCTCCTTATCCATACGAATACCTTCATCTATTTCATACTGTTTGATATATTGATCTTTACTAGCGTCATCGATACACCAAGAAGGCCAGCCGCTAGCCTCCTGTTTGATCTTTAGAAAGGTGTTTACGTATTCAGCAAAGAGTCCACCACTTGCAGTCGCTTGATCGAACTGCGTCATTTCGTATTGCCAAATGATATATATTTCAGTTATACGATATCCTAGTTCAACGGCTTTACGCATTTCATCGACAACCCATGTACCTGTGAATTCACGATCTTTTACATTTTCATGACTGCAATCTCCTTGACGCATTTCTTCACAGCAAGAACGACATAGAGCAAAAAGTAGTCGATTGTGCATTTTAATAGGTAGCAGCGGTATATACAAATTACGAGGTGGTAGCACCTTACATTTAATTAAACCTTCGACGCCTGATAAATCGTTATTGTTACTTGATGTCAGTTTTTTACACTCTTCACCGAGTAAAATACGCGGATGCCCGAGAGGAAATCGCCCGCGCTTACACACGTAAGGGTAGAGAGAGCAAATATCCGTATATTTAATTTTTTCTCCCTCACCAACTCTGCACTGAGTGACAAAATTTTCCGTTCTACCGCCGAAAAATGCGTCCCGTGGATCCAAAGTTATACGTAGCATTATGGGGTGATTACTAACGTAATTTTTAATATCGGGGTTCTCGCTTTTGATACGATCGAATTCACATTCCCATATCTCGCGAACTTCGTAGCCGAATGATTTTATTTTTTCTATTTTCCTTACTGTGTTTTCAAAAACCTCGTTAAATGTGCGACCGTAAGACAATCGCTGCTCACGATTATTTGGAAAACATTTGGGACAACCGTGGATAAAGCAACCCTGATACTCGAATACAATACCCTTTTGATTTAGTAAATTTTGATCTGCTGCTAAGAAACCGTCAACGCGAAATCTCTCTGGTAGCATGACTTCACGTGCTCTACCAGCGTGAGCTATTTCTCTACCGAGTTCGCGTTCACACTGCACTAACCATTCTAGAGATTTTTGCGAGTGCTTGTCACCCCGTCGATAACCAGTGGATGGTATAACGCCGATAGTATTTTTTTGTAAATGATTTTTTCTATATACCGTTGAACACGCGGATGCTATTGTTACAGCTTCCGTAAAAGGGCATGTTTTCCCGAATTCTAGAAATATCTTTCTGAAGGCTATACACGATCGCCTTAAAATTTCTACGTCCATACGACAATATTCTACGATTTCACGTTTAAAATCAAATTCATAATTACCTACATTCTCGTTATACCACGTAAAGAATTCAACTCTCTCGGAAAGAGGCATTGTGTCTATACCGTAAAATTTAACATCTGGTAAAGGTCCTCTGTAATTTTGATTTTCCTGTGTATTAAACAGGTGTGGAAAATAACCTTTTATACTAGATGGTGGTAAGCCAAAAGCCTTTGAAAGCGCGCTCAATCTCATGTGGAAGTAGTTTAAACTATCGATAAACTTAGTCTTGCCACATTGAAGCATGATAATACTTTGCCCGTTTAAAATTACGCTTGGCACGTAAGATGTATTTTCCACGATTTCTTTTAGAATAAATTGACCGTCGAAGCCTCCAGAATTATGGGCAATACATATTATTTGCTCAAAACCTGTTTTTTTACGAATAGCAATTTCGAGTAAACGCTTGACTGGATCATCCCAAAAAACAAACTCGCGTACACCGCATGTAGAGCAAAAAGTACCTATATTCTCGACATCCATACAGTCTTCGCATACCTGATGTACTACGCAGAGGTTCGGTACATGTATTTTTATACTAGAACTATCCCTATACGATGTGTCTTGCCGGGTTTCGAAATCGTAGAATATAAATAAATTTCTTTTCGTTTTCGATGTATCGCTTGATTGACCGCTTTTCGCTTTATCAGATGGAATTGTCGGTATATAACATAAATCGTTCACATTATGTTTTCGACGACATGTGCTGCACCAATTAACCCCGCATACATGCTTATCTTTAATTTTATTAATTCTTTTACAGCTACGAGGACACGCTTGGACAACATCGCATAATTTTTTGTTATTTTTTTTATAACTACCGACTGTTTTATGCTTGTTAAAACAAATTTGTCCAAAAAAATCTCTATTGCAATCGTTGCATTTTATTGATTCAACGTTTTTAGTTTCACAAGGTGGTGATACAAAGCAGCTAGAGCAAATTGACGAACACTTATGCATATTTACAAGAGAATATTTAATGTTACAGTATTCGCAGAAAAATTTACTTTTAGCGGCACCAGTTAAATTTAAAATAGTGTCAAAATGTCGAGTACGATTGTTATATAAAAGGTTAATGATTGAATTTTTATTGTGCTCTACATACGGCCGACCGTCAAAAAATGGTGGCTCCCCACACCCAAAAGTTGATTCATCATAAATAACAATAGCTATTCCGCGCATCGTGTAGTATGTTTGAAACTTCTCTATTTCCTCTATACCGCAACCATTTTCGGGAATTTCAACGTTGGCGCTAGTTATAAGATTATTCGCGCGTTGCCTCTGTGAAGCCCCTCTACTATTTCTAATCTTTCCCCAAATATCTCGAACTTCTTTTTCCACTGAATTTTTTAATTTAATATAGGCTTCCCCCACTACCAAAGCCCTCGGTAGGCATTTATTATCATCGTTTTTTATGGAAACGAATGATCTCGACCCGATTACATCTATACAGAGATTTTTTCTTCTTACACCTCCTTCACCCCGCAGAACATTTACGATAGTTACTGTTAAAATAAAAGTATCATCTAATTGGAAATGTTCATTACTTTGAACTAGACTACCCAGTAATAACCAAAGATCATTATAAAAAACATTATTTACAGGTCGAAGCGACAATCCTGCTGCTCCGCGAGCAAAATTATTACTTCTTATACTTATACCTATTCTATCATCTTCACCCGCCATCGACATTATGTACGCGTGTATATCCCGCATTACATTTTCCAGCCAAATAATTAAATTAACATCGGGAGGAGGTGTAAGTATTTTTAATAGAAGCTCTATACCATAAGCCCTATATTTTTCTAAATAATTATGTGTACTCTGATTTGTAATAAATCTTTCGCCTGGAGGTCGCACATCGATTTCACCTGCTTCTTCTTCTTCTTCTGCATTATTATTTCCCTCATCAATATTATCTTCATCCCTCTCACTATCGTTTTCGACGTTAATATTCGCTGCACCACCGCCGTTTGCATCGTTTGAGAATCCGTTTGGGATGAATATGCAGACACATCGCCATCATAATCATAACTTTCAATACTCGGTGCAACACATCCCAATTGCATCGTTTCAGAATCTGTTTCGGATGAGTAAGTCGACACATCGCCATCATAATCATAGCCCCCGATAGAGCGTGGTGAAGAGGGAGACGCTGTATAGTGTAAAGTTAACGGTGATGAAATTGGTGTTGAATAATTGACACAAGTATTTTCACTGACTGTAAATTTATTATTATTAAAAATTATTTTATGATTTACAAATAAAAATTTATGGTTCGGGTCGTCGGAAAAACATTCAGCTACGCGTGTTAATAAATCTAGTAATTCCGGCATACTATCTTCATATATAGCAGAATGTGGATCACGAGCTAAGTCATGGATCCATCTTATTTCTTGGGCTCGTTTTGAATACATGACCCGACACGCCCCCAAGAATATATGTGATGGTAGACGGTCTATGACCTCACTATTCCGACGAAATACTTAAAAAAAAAAAAACGAAATGTAATAGCTGAAGGTATTTTCGGAAATATCATAATTTAAAAACTTTCTACTTACATTCATTTAAGCCGGCATCCCTGATACTGTTTTGAATGAAAGAACAATGGGGAGTCGAAATACGCTCTTCTGCAGTTTGCTCCCGGTCAACGAAATGTCTCAAAATTTTTTTTCTCAACTCTCCCTCGTCGGAATCCGGTTCATTACGTCTATCATAATGTCTTTGTATCGTCCTATCAATTAATTCAGCTATGGTGTAGTTTGGGACATAATAATTAAGCAACATATCGTCAGTTCTACGCGCCAAAGCCCTCGCACGATTCGCTGCAGACATCACATAATCATTTTCCATGTTTAGAATGTTTTGTGGTAAATTATCATCATCGTCACTGCTACTACTACTACTTTCATTAATATCACTATCGCCATCATCGTCATTGTTATTTTCATTACTATTATCGCTATCATCAACATCACTATTTTCATTATCGATATCATCACCACTATTTTCATTATCGTTATCATCATCATCATCATCACGGCTATCATCTCTGTCATTTTGATTATCGTTAGCATCACCATCATCATCATCATCACCATCATCACCATTATTTTCATTATTATCGTTATTATCAACATCATCGTCGTCGTCGTTGTCGTCGTCGTTATCATTCTCGTTATCATCAATATTGTCATCATTACCGGGTTCCGAAATATCTGTCGGTGAATCCATTGATTCATATCCCGTACTACTACTACTATCACTCCAGTGATTAGATACTTCATCATCATCTTCACTACTACTACTACTACTATCCCGTAGTAATATGTCACGAGCTAAAATAAAAATTTTTATTTTATATTTAAATGATATTATTTTTAATATAAAATATTTTTAAATTACGCACACACACACATAAAAAACATATACACACGGGCGCATACGCAAAGAAACACTCACACGAGTGTTTGGACGCGTGAGTACATAAAACTCCGATTAACATAAATAATTTTAAAACGTAAAAGTTTATGAAATTTTTACAAATAGATAATTTATTTACATAATTTTAAAATAAAATATATGAATATTTATTACTATTACAAATAAAATTGTAGAAATAATTTTGTTTTAAATTTTATAAAAAATTTATTATTTTTTAATTATATAAATAATTATTTTAAAATCAAAACATAATTTTTACAAATAAAATAAATAATTTAAAAATTATATGAAAATTATATAAATGATTTTACAAATAAAAATTAAATACATAATTTTTGTTAATAGTAATAATAATATTGAATATATTTTTATAGGAGACAATTTATATGCGTAATTTTTAAAAATAATATGAATAATTTAAAATATATGAAAATTTTACAAAATGGAAAATTATATAAATCATTTTACAAATAAAACTCTTCTTTTATCTCATTCCCTATCCTTCCTTATATATTCTCTGTCACTCTATTTCAACCACTATCCCTCTTATTCTCCTTCTTTCTTTCATACACACTCGTTCCCTCTCTTTCTCTCTTTCTTGTTCATTTATGAGACCCCCCCATCATGCTTAGTCTCTTCTTCCGAACCTTACTTACAGACCCACGCTTTATATATATATATATATATATATATATATATATATATATATATATATATATATATATATATATATATATATACACACGCGCACGCATACACCTACAGATCCATGCTGTATGTATATATAGTAAGGTTTCGAGTAAAGTATCCATACGAAATCAGCGAGCATTGGTAAGAGGGTACAATAGAGAAACCTCGTTAGAGTTAAAGAGAAAGACTAGCTGCTCTGTATTTACCTTTAACGCTCTAGTATATATGAATACTTTTCTTATAACTTTACTGTATACATGATTTTAAAAATAATTATAAAAAAGAAATGCACTTACCCTGTAACTCTTTAAGAGAAATCACCATTTCCATAAGAATCGGTAAATTTTGCCACCCACGATTTAAAATAAAATCTACCGCTGCTTCATGAGCGGGTCTAGATTTTTTTATTATACTGTCATATAATTGTTTGATTTTACGTGGCCCGCAAAAACTTAAAAAAAAACGTATCTCCCGTTTGAGATGGACACACACCATTTGTTTTACGCGACGTCGCCATGCATCGTTACACCTTGTAGCGAGACGACGATCTTCGTAGCTTAACCGTGCTGCTACGGCGGCGACTACCTCGCGTAAACTTCTTTCTTCCGCGTTGTACATCATGTTGATTACGACTAACGAAAAATATTTGGGTGACTGCTTTTATATACCCAACACCCTTAGAAAAATTTACACTAACAAATAAACCCATTTATTCTTTCATCTTATAATTTTCCTTATCAACTTGTCAAATTTTTCAATATTTAATTACTTTTCAAAGAACACTTTTCTAAATTATTTATAGCTGTGTGAAAATTGTAGATTTGACCGTAATAAAATTTAAAATATAACCACGATAAGAGCACGTGTTTGTGCGTATGCATTTTCGTTTTCTGTTTATGTTTCCTTTAATATATTACATCGATTCTAAAAAGGAATCATTCATTGACATTTGATTTTTGTTTTTATTTTCTTAGTATACACCCTCAACGTTTCTCATATTATTTTTCATTTTACGATGTGATTATTTTTCATTTTTATGGTATGTGACATTAACACCTTCAAGAGCGTGCTTAAGTAATATATACATCTAAACGTTAAGTTACTCACAAATTTAGTGCATTTTGTTCATATTAATGCAGTATTGAGATTTTACGATCGAAGTAATAAATTTCTCGTTGACATATAACCACCCATGCTTTTAATTTTCCTCTGTATAGCGTTTTTAGTACGTCTTAACGCTGTAGGTCATTATACACTCATATATAGAATTTCAAAAACATGCATTCTCATAAGTATATGTATAAAAAAGACTGCTTTATTTAAAACTATTTTAAAAGAGAGAAAATTTGAAAAGGGTCGTAGCAATCATAAAACAATAAAAGTCCAGTTGTATGTGGTGCAAAGGATATTTACGACTGGGCGTGAAAGAAGAAACTCATCTTACGCAGTTTAGGACTCGGTAAAGTATATTTACTATGCGTATGGTACACTTCAAGCGAAAAATAAACATGTGTCGCTCAAACGATAATCGAATTTCATTCCTTAGATAATTTTAATACAAAAACATCTTTGTTTTTTACCAGAACTCTCAAAAATTTTCAAAATAAGAAGGTTCGATTAGAAAATAAAATCAGGAGATATTTAGTTTTAAAAATGAGTCCGCCAGAAGAACATATTACTGCTGCTGCATCTCCAGCAGAAGGGGAGGAGGCTGTTGCATGCCTCCCATCTACGGGTGGTTGTATACCCGCAGGCCCGCAGGAGGTGTATTGGCGGAACCTTATCGCCGCGCGATCACCGAGGGCTTATCCATTTCACCGTTGTGAAATAATAAGTACCCGACATAATATCATAGTGGAAATTTTAACGTGGCAAAAGTATTTCCGAGTGTATGGTATTCAGGACATTGCGTTGGAAGCTATAAACATCAATCATGAAAAGATTGATTGGTTTCCAAGGAACACTTGGATTTGGCCCCAAACTCAGAAGCCACGGTATGCCCTTTGCTATTTTAAAAGCGATTGTTGGACAATCCTTTACACAAATGATCTCCGGGCTGAGGAGCGCAAAAAGGGTAGGCGCTTCCTCTACAGATGAAAAAGTGCAGTGTCATTGTTTTAACAAAATTTATATATGAAGTGTGCGCAGTTTAAAAATGTTTGACGACAATGATTTGTAAAAATGATTTGACCAAATATTGTAATATTAAAAATAAGTGAAACGAGTGCATTTTAAAGAAGGAGAACAGTGTATGCGTATAATGTATGTGTGGGACTATGCGAGTCGCGTGATAAAGAGAGTGATGTAGAATGAGAGTGAAAAGAATTAAAAATATTATACAACTTATACTTTTTAAAAATTAATAATTGTTCAATCGATAGAATGTAAATTTTTATGTACTTTTACATTTTTATAAATAAATTATTTTAAACTATTTTAAATAATTATTTCTATTAATTACAGTATATAATCACCCATCATTAAACACACTATATATATATATATATATATATATATATATATATATATATATATATATATATATATATATATATAAATGGTCCTTTTCAGGACCATCATTTTAATTTCATACTTCCTATCTTAACAATATAATAAGAAATATTTTAAAAAGTCGTCATTTGTATTTCAACCAGCGGTGAGTAAACATCTTTAATTTTAATACCTTTCATTATTTCCTCATGTACACACACACACACACACAGACACATACACACGCACACACATCCACACACACCCATATATATATATATATATATATATATATATATATACATATTTTATAATTTTATATAATCACTATCATTTCATAAAAGTCGTCACTTTCATTTCGACCTGCGGTAAGTACACATCGTGCTTTCTCTCTCTTTCCACATATATATATATATATATATATATATATATATATACTCTCTCTCTCACGATCTATCATGGGTTATTGGGTTAAAAAGCACGGGACCTACGATGGGGAATTCTCTCTCTCTCTCTCTCTCTCTCTCTCTCTCTAAAAATCACGGAACCTACGATGGGGAATTCTCTCTCTCTCTCTCTCTCTCTCTCTCTCTCTCTCTCTCTCTCTCTCTCTCTCTCTCTCTCTCTCTCTCTCTCTCTCCCATTGACGTCATGTTTTTATGGGTCATAAAATTTTTATGAGTCATAAAATCACGACCTATCATGGGTTATTGGGTTAAAACTCACGGGACCTACGATGGGGAGGATGACGTCATCCGTCTCCCCATCGTAGGTCCTATACTACTAGCGCATATTCAAATACGTGATAGACGTTTAAGAAAGTAGTAATGTACAACTAAAAACGTTTGTATAGCAGTGAATGTTGGAGACCGTTCACTCGGTAAAAATTTCATTTGAATTATCAGGTAATCTTCCCTAGCATATAATTCCCCTGCCTTTTTTGAGATGCACTCACAAAATTCTAATTAAATAATAAAGTCAACAATTTTATTCATGAATTTCATACCATGAAGTGTTAAATTATATGTACACTTGAAATTTAATACATATTATACAGCTTATAATTTTTATATATTCAAAATTGAATATATATATGTATATATTTGTGGAGAATTTCCAAGTAAGCACATTTTCAAATCTTTTTGTAAACAATCACTGTAGTTATATTTACATACTACACTATATTAGTTATATACCCAACTTGGGCGTACGAAGGATTTATTTGAGCAAGACTAATGTTTTTGGCTTGAGCAGTAGTCGATCGAGGGCTTTAGCCCGAGACTGACTGCTGTTCAAGCTATAAAACATTAGTCGAGGTCATATGTATTCTTCGTTAGCCCAAGTTGGGTAGATGATTTTATGTTATCGTAGGTCGTATGAGGGGCTAGAAAAAGATTAAATACAAATAAAAAACCTCACGATAAAATATGAATATTCAGACTATTTATTTGATGAATTCTCATGCGAGCAAAAAGCTGGGCGATGCCGGTGTACTTCTGCCTATGCGACAGAGAGAGTCGACGAGGAATTACGGAAACGACCGAACGACGCCGGCGGAGAACTTGTTTGTTTACTTTTAACTGCGCTCTTCTATATCTGTCTTTGTCTTACTATAGCAGAGCGGAGAAGGTTTGCCTATTCGTAGCAGCGCGCTGACTCTACTACCCTTCTAAAAACATATTTTAGCGTTTTGCTCCGAACGTTCTTCAACAAGACTGTAGAATATTTGCCAATACACTTCAATATAGTGTGACGTATGCAATAATATTCCATACTATGTAGTATTTTTAAGTTGTATACTCCATTGTATAGTATATTGTTAACTGAATATACTCTTGCTACAAGGGCGGTATGACACCCCAATATCCATTTAGCTAGCTCCATAGTTATTCTACCAAATACGACATACTATAACATAAACTACGTATATACTACAAATAAATAAAGCGAAATCAAAGGTTACATCGTAGTATTCAGAAAATAAAAATATCAGTTTGTCATTAGCTTTGATGAAGAGTTTGTCGTTGATATCAAAGTAAGTATATAATTATTTGAATTTAAATAAAATTCTTTGGAAAATATGAATTGGAAAATCTATAAATTGATAATATATTATTTTAGATTGTATTGGTAATAAAATGGTTTCTACACGTGGACGTGGCGAACTTCCTACTAATCCTTTATCATCAAGTACACTTAACTCCCCACACAGCATGAAAGATATTATTGGAATATTCCGGAATATTCCAATGGAATATTTCATTGAAATATGTATGAAAGCTTTATGGAAGAAAACAGAAATGTTTTTGAAATATTGCAGAAAAAACATTCTACAAAGAACCCCTGAAAGCCACCGTAAACCTTCCAAGGAAGATTCCGTGGGAGGATTGATGAATAATTGCACCGAAAGATTTCATGGAAGCTTTATTAAAAACACCGTATTCCTTTCAGGAAAATGTTGGAAATTTTCACTGAAATCTTCCGACTTAGGTCTCCTGGAAGATTCCTTAAACCTTCCAAGGATGATTCCGTTGGGAGATCGATGAATCATTGCACCGAAACATTTCATGGAAACTTGAATGAAAGACTCCGTTTACCCTTTAGCGAAATATTGAAAATTGTGATTGAAACATTCCAGTGAAAGGCTCCTGAAAGCTTCCGTAAACCTTCCAAGAAAGATTCCGTTGAAAGATTAATGAATCATTGCACCGAAGGATTTTATGGAAACTGGAATGGAAGGCTCCATTTACCTTTCAGCGGAATATTGGAAATTGTCATTAAAACATTCTAGTGGAAGATTCCTGAAAGCTTCCGAAAACCTTCCAAGAAAGATTCCGTTGGAAGATTGATGAATCATTGCACCGTAAGATTTCATGGAAGCTTTATAGAATACTCCGTTTTCCTTTCGGGGAAATGTTGGAAATATTTACTAAAATATTCAGATTTAAATCTTCTGGAAGTTTCCGTGAACCTCCCAAGGAAAATTCCGTTGGAAGATTGATGAATCATTGCACCGAAAGATTTCATGGAAGCTTTTTAGAAGACTCCGTTTTTCTTTCGGGAAAATGTTGGGAATTTTCACTGGAATATTCCGACTTAAGTCTCCTGGGAGATTCCGTAAACCTTCCAAGGAAGATTCCGTTGCAAGATTAATGAATGGTTGCACCGAAAGATTTCATGGAAGACTTTGTTTACCTTTTAGCGAAATATTAGAACTCGTCATTGAAACATTTCAGTGGAAGGCTCCTGAAAGCTTCCGTAAACCTTCCGAAAAAGATTCCGTTGGAAGATTGATGAATCATTGCACTAAAAGATTTTATGGAGGCTTCATAGAAGACTCCATTTTCCTTTCGAGATACTGTTGGGAATTTTTACTGGAATATTCCGACTTAAGTCTCTTGGGAGATTCCGTAAACCTTTCAAGGAAGATTCCGTTAGAAAATTAATGAATCACTGCAATGAAAGATTTCATGGAAACTTAAATTGAAGGCTCTTTTTACCTTTCAGCGAAATATTGGAAATTGTCATTGAAACATTTCAGTGAAAAACTCCAGAAAGCTTCCGTAAACCTTCCAAGGAAGATTCCATTGCAAGATTGTTTACTCATTGCACCGTAAGATTTCATGGAAGCTTAAATAGAAGACTTCGTTTACCTTTTAGCGAAATATTGGAAATTGTCGTTGAAACATTCCAGTGCAAGGCTCCTGAAAGCTCCTGTAAACCTTCCAAAAAAGATTCTGTTGGAAGATTGATCAATCATTGCACTAAAAGATTTCATGGAGGCTTCATAGAAGACTCCGTTTTCCTTTCGGAACAATGTTGGGATTTTTCACTAGAATATTCCGACTTAAGTCTCTTGGGAGATTCCGTAAACCTTCCAAGGGAGATTCCGTTGCAAGATTAATGAATCATTGCACCGAAAGATTTCATGGAAACTTAAATTAAAGGCTCTGTTCACCTTTCAGCAAAATATTGGAAATTGTCATTGAAACATTTCAGTGGAAGACTCCTGAAAGCTCCCGTAAACCTTCCAAGGAAGATTCCATTAGAAGATTGTTTACTTATTGCACCGTTAGATTTCATGGAAGCTTTATAGAAGACTCCGTTTTCCTAGCGGGGAAACGTTGGGAATTATCACTTGAATATTCTAACTTAAGTCGCCTGGAAGATTTCGTAGACCTTCCGAGGATGATTCCGTTTGAAGATTGATGATTCATTGCACCGAAAGATTTCATGGAAACTTGAATGGAAAACTCCGTTTACCTTTCAGCAAAACATTAAAAATTGACATTGAAACATTCCAGTGGAAGGCTCCTGAGAGCTTCCGTAAACCCTCCAAGGAAGATTCCGTTAGAAGATTAAAAAATCGTTGCACCTAAAGATTCCATGGAAGCTTGAATAGAAGACTCCGCTTACCTTCCAGCGAAATATTGGTAATTGTCATTAACACATTCCAGTGAAAGGCTCCTGAAAGATTATGTAAACTTTCCAAGAAAGATTCCGTTGGGAGATTGATAAATCGTTGCACCGAAAGATTTCATGGAAGCTTTATAGAAGACTCCGTCCTTCTTTCGAGGAAGCGTTGGGAATTATCACTTGAATATTCTAACTTAAGTCGCCTGGAAGATTTCGTAAACCTTCCAAGGATGATTCCGTTTAAAGATTGATGAATCATTGCACCGAAAGATTTCATGGAAATTTGAATAGAAGGCTCCGCTTACCTTTCAGCGAGATATTGGAAATTGTCATTATAACATTTCAGTAAAAGGCTCCTGAAAGCTTCTGTAAACTTTTCAAGAAAGATTTCGTTGGGAGATTGATAAATCGTTGCACCGAAAGATTTCATGGAGGCTTCATAGAAGACTCCGTTTTCCTTTCGGGATAATGTTGGGAATTTTCACTAGAATATTCCGACTCAAGTCTCTTGGGAGATTCCGTAAACCTTCCAAGAAATATTCCGTTGGAAGATTGATGAATCATTGCACCGAAAGACTTCATGGAAGCTTTATAGAAGACTCCGTTTTCCTATTGGGGAATAGTTGGGAATTTTTACTGGAATATTCTGATTTAAATCTTCTGGAAGTTTCCGCAAACCTCCCAAGGGAGATTCCGTTGGAAGATTAATGAATCATTGCACCGAAAGATTTCATGGAAGCTTGAGTGGAAGACTCCGTTTATTTTTCAGCAAAATATTGGAAAAAGTCATTGAAACATTTCAGTGGAAGGCTCCTGAAAGCTTCCGTAAACCTTTCATGGAAGATTTCGTTGGAAGATTGATGAATTATTGCACCGAAAGATTTCATGGAAGCTTGAATGGAAGACTCGGTTTACCTTCCAGCGAAATATTGAAGATTTTCACTGAAAAATTTCGGTTCGAGTATCATGGAAGCTCCTGTAAACTTTGCAAGGAAAATTCTGTAGGAAGATTGATGAATTATTGCAGGGAAGACCCAAGGAAGCTCTAAGGAAGACTGCATTTCCCTTGCAGCTAATTATTGGAAATTTTTGAATGAAACTCCCGGGCTGAAGACTTTAGGAAGCTTTCGTAAACATTCCATGGAAGATTCCATCAGTAGACTAATGAATCAGGAATTATTATTTTAAATGGATGTAAAACGGACACTACACTAGCACTCATAAATATGGCTTATCCTTCTTTCTAAGTTAATAAAAAACGATGTCAATTACGCTATAGCTACACCAAAAAGACATTTTTATAAAAATGAGATAGTTGTTATAAAAATTAGGTAATTTCTTTAACGAAAATGACTTTATTGCAATAACAAAAAACAAGACCTTTTTCATTCAAATATTTCATTATATCTAATGACGACATTTTCCCAGTACATTTCTTGACACACCAAAAGGCGTTTTAAATAACGTCATTTATTATGTTAGGGATTAGGACAAAAAATGACGTCGTTTAGTATGTTAAATGTTAACGAAAAATGGCGTCATTTTTTAATAACATTGACGTCCTTTTTTATATAACTTAAGTTATACATGAAATATTTCTGAAATATTTCTGAAATATTTCTGAAATATTTCTTCGAAAGATTGGGAATAAAATAGAAATATTGATATGAAATGTTTCTGAAATATTGATATGTCCGCCTAGAAGATTGATTTGAAATATTTCATTTAATGTTTCTGTATCATTCTTTCATAATTTTGTGAAATATTAATTTGTAATATTGTTGAAAGATTGCAGGAACATTTAATCGAAAGATTCATGGAAGATTATGAATCTTTCAAGAAATGTTTCTGATATATTTCTAAAATCTTTCATGAAATATTAATTCGTAATATTGTTGAAAGATTGCAGAAATATTTTATTAAAGGATTCATGAAAGATTATGAATCTTTCAAGAAATGTTTTTGAAATATTTCTAAAATCTCCCATGAAATATTGATATTTTAATATTGGTGAAAGATTCTATCAGATATTATTTTTGATTTTGTGAGAGTTGCATCTCAAACCATATTAGATACCTGTACATTTATTTGTTATTTAGAATTTAAGGGGAATCCTCATACTGACATAGAGTTCTACCTTATCTACATTAAAATTATGAATTTTAATAAAAATTTAACTATTCATGACTGAAATTCGTAGGAGAGGAACATTCTTAACATGCCAAAGAATTTATTGCAACATGAAAAGACAAAATAAGGGTAAAAATAAAGGCGATACGATTAACTTTTCAATATAGTTATGAATAATTGTATTATGCAGTTTTTGTCTTCATTTTCACTTTTAATCTGTCTTTTGACGTTGCAATAAATTCTTTAGAATGTTAAGAATGTGCCTCTTCTATGAATTTTAATAAAAAATAGTTCAATTTTTATTAAAATGCATAATTTAAATGTAGATAAGGTAAATCTCTGTGCCGGTATGAGGACACCCCTTAAGTGCTTATTTATTTGTATCAAGAATTTTCGGTCTTATATACTAAACGAGAGAACGTCCCACCACTTGCGAGAGTTTGTCCACCGCATTTACGATCACATGAAAATATAATCAAATAGTTACCTGCTGGCAAGATGGAAGAATCGCTACGCACGCAAGATAACTATAAATATTTAGACAATATTTCTCCAATATTTCACTGTTATATTCATAAATTTTTTGGAATACTTCATGAAATATTTCTGAAATATTACAGAAATATTTCATGAAATATTTCTTAAAAAATTTGCGCATTATTGATTTAAAATATTTTAAGAAATGGTGCAGTAATATTTCTTCAATATTTCACTGTTATGTTCAAACATTTTTTCAAATAATTCATAAAATATTTTTTAAATATAACAGGAATATTTCAAGACATGTTTCTCAAAAGATTTGAGAAATATTTATTTGAAACATTTCAAGAAATAATGTAACAACTTACTTGAAAATTTCAGTGTCGGATTCAAAAATTTTTTTAAATAAAACATGAAATGTTCCAGCAATATTACAGAAATATTTCAATGAATTACTTAATATTCATAAACTGAAATATTTCAAAGAAATATTAGTTCATTACTTATTTAATATTTCACTCAAATATTTCATGAATAATTTACGGAAGCTTTCAGTACGTTTCTACTGGAATATTTCATGAAAAATTTACGGAAGCTTCCGGTAACCTTACAATGAAGTATTTCATGAAAAACTTACGGGGGCTTCTAGTAAGCTTTCACTGAAATATTTCATTAATAATTTACGGAGGCTTCCAGTAAGCTTCCACTGAAATATTCCATGAAAAGTTTACGGAAGCTTCCGGTAGACTTCCGCTGAAATATTTCATGAACGACTCGCGGACGACTCCTGATCGAGGACATATCCATCTTCCGGGAACTTTTCACTGGAATCTTCCTGGAAGCTTCCAATGTTTTTTCTGCAGTAAATTAAATCTTCCACGTTTTCTTCTAGGAAGCTTCCGGTAATATTCCACTGAAATATTCAACGAAAAACTTACCGAAGCTTCTTGGAAGCTTCCACTAAAATATTTCAGGAATGATGTACGGAAGCTTCGAGTAAGCTTCCACTGAAATATTACATGAAAGATTTACGGAGGCTTTCAGTAAGTTTTCACTGAAATCTTTCATGAATAATTTACGGAAGCTATCGGTAAGCTTCCATTGAAATATTCCATGAATAATTTACGGAAGCTTCCAGTAAGTTTCCACTGAAATATTCCATGAAGGACTTACGGAGGTTTCCAGTGAGCTTCCACTGAAATATTCGATGAAAGACTTACGGAAGACTCCTGATCGAGGACATATCCATCTTCCGGGAAGTTTCCACTGGAAACTTCCTGAAAGCTTCCAACCTTCCTTCCAGATCTTTCGGGAAGCTTCCAGGAAGCTTCCAGGAAGCTTACATGCCATGTGGGTCCACTCCCAAACACAAAAATAATGTTATTGGCTGATTCTATTTCAAATCGAACAGTCAGTATACACTCAAGTCACCAATTACTGCGCTAATGGAGTATGTTATTCTACCCTAAAAATAAGGGTATACGTATTTTTTTATTTTGCTGAAATATCAAAATTGCATCAGATATGCACTTTTGAAAATTGCATACAAAAACTAAATGTTAAAACTGAAAATGTTGAGAATAACTTTAGAGAGCTATCGTTTTACCAATTTCCAATGAATTTTGATAAACCTTTTTTTATTTTATTTCGTTTTGAGCCCTCTTCAACCCCGTGCAAGAAATTAAAAAAAAAACTAAAAAATGACTGAGATATATGCATTTTACCAAAAAATGCACTTTTCGTGCACATGCATTTTTCTCGAAAAGGCCATTTTTTTTTTGCTGAAATTTTTTTTGCTGATAGAGGACCAAAATACCTATCTAATAGTACTTGTTTGATCCCGGCTTTTTTGGTTTGGAGCGAGAAAAAAATTCACAAATTTTGTTGGTGAAAAATGCTTGTATATACGTTCGGAAGTCTTAAGCAGTCTGCATTCAAACACTGTCGTATGCTTGGCTCATCATTTGTTTACATTTGTATGCATGTATATAGCATCAATAGTGATATATATATATATATATATATATATATATATATATATATATATATATGTGTGTAAATTCGTAATATAAAAATAAATATTTAAACATGAAAAAAAAGAATTCTATTCGTGTATATCTATATTATGTATGTTTCGATGTACAAACAATAGGAGGCTAACTCGCGGACAAATACATCGCGTAACCAAAACAGCATATTAGAACTGTTATATAGAAACTAGTTATTTTTACGGCTGCTTTGAAAGGTGCTTCTCGGGCTTGTGAAAAATTCAACAAAATTGTGAAATAACAATGTCCGAAATTTACTCTTCTAAAAGAATTTCATGTCCTGATTTTTTTTCAAATGCATAAAAAGGTAGTTTATATGAGCAGTAATTCACGTTTTAGACCGTTGGAAGATTTAGCCATTCATTTGGCACAGCTTCATCCAGATTTAAATATATTGCCATCTACTAATGTATGTAAAAATTGCCATAAACGAATATCAAAAATGATTTTAAGTGATCTTGAATCTATATCTGAAAATGAAATCACTGAACTTTTTAGCGGAAGAGATGATGATTTTATTCCGAAGACACCCGAACGAATAGAGGAATTAAACGAGAGTATTAATTCAGTTTTACCTGAATGCATCTCACCCCTAAAAAGAAAAACTGCAATACCTGAAAATTTTAGAGGAAATTACGTATCTAAAAAGAAAAAATCCTTAATTTCAGCTTTTTCTGCTACTGTTGGAAGTAAATTAGAAGATGCGTATGGCATTTCAGTTGAATCAATAGAATTGGACGAAAATTCCACTGAAAACTATTGGAATGAATTTTTAGAAAATTTTAAATTGGCTTTAGAAAAATGCTCTTCTATTTCGGAGAAAATAAAACTTATAACTCTACTACCTTCAAAATTAAGCAAAATAAAAGTTTGCTCACTATTCCCGAATATAAGCGAGTATATGATAAATAAATCAAGAAATCTCGTGAAAAATGAAGGAGTTTATTCGGAGCCAGATTTATATACTGGTCATCCTATTGATGAAAGCACAAAAAATATCGTTATGGAATATTTTTTAAATGAGGATTTTAATTGTAGTAGACAAAGTCCAAATAAATCTGATGTCGTAACTGTTAAAATTAATAACACAAAAACTAAAAAAGTCAAACGGTTTCTTACTCGAAGCTTAAAAGAAACATATAGTCAATTAAGAAAAGAAATAGGTAAATTTCGGACATTGTTATTTCACAATTTTGTTGAATTTTTCACAAGCCCGAGAAGCACCTTTCAAAGCAGCTGTAAAAATAACTAGCTTCTATATAACAGTTCTAATATGCTGTTTTGGTTACGCGAGGTATTTGTCCGCGAATGAGCCTCCTATTGTCTGTACATCAAAACATACATAATATAGATATACACGAATAGAATTATTATTTTCCATTTTTTAATATTTATTTTTATATTACGAATTTACACACACACACACACATATATATATATATATATATATATATATATATATATATATATATATATATATATATCACTATTGATGCTATATACATGCATACAAATGTAAACAAATGATGAGCCAAGCATACGACAGTGTTTGAATGCAGACTGCTTAAGACTTCCGAACGTATATACAAGCATTTTTCACCAACAAAATTTGTGAATTTTTTTCTCGCTCCAAACCAAAAAAGCCGGGATCAAACAAGTACTATTAGATAGGTATTTTGGTCCTCTATCAGCAAAAAAAATTTCAGCAAAAAAAAAATGGTCTTTTCGAGAAAAATGCATGTGCATAAAAAGTGCATTTTTTGGTAAAATGCATATATCTCAGTCATTTTTTAGTTTTTTTTTAAATTTCTTGCACGGAGTTGAAGAGGGCTCAAAACAAAATAAAATAAAAAAAGGTTTATCAAAATTCATTGGAAATTGGTAAAACGATAGCTCTCTAAAGTTATTCTCAACATTTTCAGTTTTAACATTTAGTTTTTGTATGCAATTTTCAAAAGTGCATATCTGATGCAATTTTGATATTTCAGCAAAATAAAAAAATACGTATACCCTTATTTTTAGGGTAGAATAACATACTCCATTAGCGCAGTAATTGGTGGCTTGAGTGTATACTGACTGTTCGATTTGAAATGGAATCAGCCTATTATATATTTTGAAAAAGCAAACTTTCTCAAGTATGGATATATTTGTTCTTTAACTTTCTTCTAATAATGTTTAAAAATACATATTTTTGCCGTAACTCGTCGTTTTTTATTTTTAAAAATTCATCCATATATGGTAATAGCTAATTCTAAAGTATTTCAGATAGTTTAGAATCTTTGTTCGACATAAATATTATTAGAAAATAATATATCAAGTGATGGTGATAAAAAAAGTAATTCCCCTGGAATAAAAGTAATTCCGATGTATCAGTATATTTTTATCTATCAGTTTTTCTGGGAATAACCTATGGACAGCTTGGCTACTTTGGGATATTGTTTTATTAGATATAACCATAAAAAAAACCTGAGTAAAATTTTTAAAATAAACACCTTTATTTTCTATTATTTCAAAATTTTAATTTGACCCGTTCGAATAGAATCACCCGAGCCGGTCTGTGGCACAGTCGGTAGGAGCGTTGGATTCGTATGCTTGGGGAACCGGGATCGAATCTCGCTCTCGGCTGTTTTTCAAACGAGCACCTCTGTTATATGTGCTTTGTACTCAGTACACACTTACGAGCTCCGTCGCTAAGGGATGAAAAAGTGCAGTTGTAAAAATCAACTGACCTTGCGTCCCAGTGGATCGGGGTTTGACTCCCTTGGAAAAATTAGAAAAAATAGTTTTCGAAGTTTTCCGAGGGAGTAAACCCGAAGAACACAAAAAACATATATATATAAAGTCCCTCTGGGCAAAACTTGAATTATAATAAAGTCCCACTGGGCAACAAAAAACAAAATATATAATAATCACTTGGTGATGGCCTAAGACGTAACGCTCATATGAGCAAGCCAAGAGGCCAAATAATAATTAAGAAGAAGAAGAAGAATAGAATCACCCATATATTTGCAAAATTCAGAATACATAAATCGATAGGAAATTCAATGCTCATTACGAATATGTTTATTAAAAAATTGCTAGTAACTTAGTTTTTCAGATATTCACAAAAAACCCTGATTGCTAATTTCCTTTTTAACATTTATTTTCTCCTTAACGAATGAAAATTGTTGAAAATTAAAAATTCTATTTCATTGCTCATTTTATGCTAATTTAAAATATATTTTTAGTTGTTAATAATACTAAAAAATATCATCATAATAAATTAACAAATATATTCATATATTGGGGTCCAATAAAAAAAAGAGCCAACCTTGAGAAAAAAAGTACTAATTTAAAAATTTTGTATCTCAACAAATAAGGGTCGTACAGAACTCTACGACCACTCATTTTAAACGCATTTGTAAGGACTTTTTAATGGTGTATTTGCAATTTAGTTTTGAGTATTTGTTTAGGAAATATTACGACTTGAAAATAGAAAAAAAAAATTTTTTTATTCGTCTGTTTAAATTCAAATTATTTTCCGAAAAATGATTTAAATTTAAACAATTTTTTTTCTTCTATTTTTAAGTCGTAATATTTCTTAGACAAGTAAGGTAAAGTAAGGTAATTTGAGACAACGTTCAACTACGGACATAATTCTGGACATCAATAAAGATTGCTATTTTTAAATATGATAATATGACAAATATTAAAAAGTAAAATTATTCATAGTAGACTAAGCTGTTGTTTATACAAATAATTACTTTATATAATTTAATAAAAATTTAAAAATAATTCAAATAAATAAAAAAAATAAGGCTGTATAATAAGTTGGAAAATGACGTACATATGGGCCCATCCATTGCTAAAACTGCTATTTATACATACGATGAAAAAAAAAAGAATTCCTTTTATCACATGTAAATAATGACTTTAATTAATAATACGATAGTGAAGGAGGAGGACTGTGCATTGTTCAGCACAGTCCAATTAGCTCCCTATGCTGTCCAACTTTAGGTTCCATTTTATTTTACATTGTCCAGTTTTAACTCCCTAATACTCTAAAATTAAAACCTTATAATTTTTTTACTTATAAAGATATTCACTCCATCCTTATCGGAAAATAAAGTCTATAGAGCCTACTAAAAGCCTTGAGTTACGGATTTATCAAAATTAAAAAAAAAAATAACAAAAATAGAGTTATATTTGGTGGATGCTAAGATCCGTCCCAAATTACCCTACTTTACCTTACTCAAAACTAAATTGCCAATACACCAATAAAAAGTCCTTACAAATGTGTTTAAAATGAGTAATCGTGGAGTTCTGTACGACCCTTATTTGTTGAGATACAAAATTTTTTAATTAGTACTTTTTTTCTCAAGGGTGGCTCTTTTTTATTGGACCCCACTGTGTATATATATATTTAAATAAGCCACGTGTTGTTGATTTCTTCGTTCTACCATTCCGCGATCTATAAGCGATGTTTAATCAGCTGATGTGAACAGAGTGGCCTTTTAAATACAATAACATAATAAAAATGAAAACAATCTCGTGGCCTTTTAAATATTGTAAAGTGGTTAAAATAAAAACAATCATGTTATGCAGTTAAAAGGATACGGACACGAAACATTCTCTATGAAAGTAAGAATATCATTTTTACTTTTCCTTAATACAATAGGTTAGAAAACTTATTAGTGATATTTTGTTTTTTTCAGGACTTAAATTTTAAATAAAATTTTATTTTTATTCGTAGAGAATGGAAGATTTTATTTAATGAATAAACAAAGAATTTTTAGATTCAAGAATATATTGGGAGCCTTTAACTTATCAAACTTATGCATCACCAATCAAATCATGGAAAATTTATCAAATCCTAAGTAGAGATATTTTACAATGTCAGCGTTATCCATTAGTTCCAGATAATTTGACTTTAAGAAATTTTATTTTTGACACTCCGTGCGAGAAGCTCGATTTCACGCACGCTGTACAAAGTGACACGTGTAAAAATGGAGCTTCTCACACGTCGTGTCAAAAAATAGTGTTCGATACTCGTGCGAGAAAGTGATTTCTTACTCGTGTGACCTTTTCACCCTCGCTTCGCTCGGGCGCAAACCGCCACACGAGTAAAAAATCACTTTATCGCACTAGTACCAAAATATACTATTATATGTCTAAAAGTACATACAAACATCTCAACGTAAAATTGTACAGAGGTTGTATTTTACAAAGTGAAAATGCATTTGTTAATGAATCTGTTATTGGATCTAAATGTACAATAGGAGAGGATGTACATGACAATAATTCTTATATTATGGCAGGAGTCACAATTCAAGATGCTTGTGATATAAAAAATAGTATTATCTTTGAAAATTGTATATTACAAAAAGGTCTAAAATTAGATTCTTGTATACTGTTACAAAATGCTAAATTTACTAAAAATTGTAGAAATTCTTATGCAAGAATTGATGAAGGTGGTAATTTAGTATATAAAAAAGTAGTATTCAAATGTAAGAAATTCGAATTTTATAAATTTACTTGCTGATAGTGATTACAAAGTTGATTGAGACGATGAAGATGCTTCATCATCTTCATCTTTTCATCAGCTTGGTCTATACCACCAACGAGAGATTCACCATTGTCACAAGCCTTTCAAGATAATAATGAAACTTTGTTATCTGAGGTTATTGATAAGTTATTGTGTGGCTACCGAAACAAATTTAAATGTGAAATTTTAATTTTAGAAATCAATTCTTCAAGATATGCTTAGAATGTTAGTATTCAGCAAGTGCCATATAATTTTATCAAAGGAATTCTTAAGTTACCTCCACACTGTATTTCTAATGTAGAGTCTAAAACTCGAGCTGTTGATTATCATAGAACATTAAAAACAATGTTAAATTATTTTATGCCTATGTTGCTAATTATATAAAAACTGAAAATGCTCAAGAAGATTATTTATGAGCTATACTAAACGTTGTTGCTTGTGCCAATCAAGAATTTATATTACAATATGCACAGAACTTGTTAGACTTTTTCTATGATGATGATATTTTATTTGAAGAAAACATTATGCAATGGCATGAGCAAGGTTGCAATGATAATTTAGATAAGGATAATGATGACAGGGATGACAAAGAAGCAGTGATTTGTTTGTTAATGATGATTATAGAGAGTTCTCTTATGATGGACAAGTTCATAGTTACTCTTGAAACTAAAACTGCTCATACTTGTTTTGAATAAAGTTTCATACTTTAATTGTCTTATATCATCATTGAATTTTTTTTAGGATAAGATTCGTTGCTCCAACAAGAGAGTTGTACATAAATGATAAATGGTATCAGTGCTATTTCCGTGGTCAACCGATTATGATTGAGTTGAGAAATAAAAAAGTCAGCGTAAAATTAGATGGTCCTCCTCCAAAACTAAAAATTAGTATTATTAAACGCACTGATCTTGTAGCTGGTAAAATTAATTCGGTCATTAACGCAACAACCAGGGTGCCAGTTTTTCTTGATTTCAAACCACAAATGTAAGTAAAAAAATAAACAATTATGCTAAATTTTGTTTTAAAAAAATCAATTTTATTTGTCAAATACCTGATTTACAAAGACGAATAAACTTTTGTAGGTTCAATGTACAATATAGAAAATAAGCCATGCACATTGGAATTTTTTGATTCTTTACAAGTGGTTCTACTTTCCTAGCGGAAAAAAATAAATGCAGACAATAGTTAATAACTGAAAATATCAGGAAAATACTGAAGAAAATAGGTAAAAACTGGAGAAAACAGATATTAATTGTTGAAAAATATCGGAATTGAGACAAAGACAACAGTTATCTTCTGATTTCTTCAGATTTCTTCAGTTTTTATCAGTTTTCTACAGTTCTATACAATTATCTGCAATTATCAACAATTATATTCCTTTTTAAACATTTTTTTTCAATATAGAAGCCATTGAATAAATGAAGAAATGCGAAGAAAATTGCAGGAAACAGTTATATTCCGAACACACCTGACGAAAAGTGAAGAAATCTGGAGGAAACTGCAGAAAACAGTTATATTCTGAACACAACTGTTGATAAGTGAAGAAAACTGTAGACAACAGTTATATTCTGAAGACAACTGTTAAGAAGTGAAAAAAATCTGAAGGAAATGGCAGAAAACAGTAATAATCAGAACATAACTGTTAAAAAGTGAAGAAATATGAAGGAAACTGCAGAAAACAGTTATATTCTGAACACGACTGTTGAAAAGTGAAAAAATCTAGAGAAAACTAAAGACAACAGTTACATAACGTTTTAAAACGAAGAAAAATTACGGAAACTAAACAAAAATTGTTTTTTTCCGCGTACAAAGTAAACAAAATAGAACATCACTAGAGAAAACTGATAATATTGGCAAGTAACTGAAGGAAACAGTTATTAACTGTTTTAAACCGAAAAAAAGTGAAGAATGTTGAAAACATATTTTTTTCTCGCACGTAAAAAGTGAAGAAATCGGACCATAACTGGAGAAAACTGATAATATTGGCAGATAACTGAATAAAACAGTTATGAACTGTTTTAAAACGAAGAAAAGTGAAGAAAGTTGAAAAAATATTTTTTTCTCGCACATCAAAAGAGAAGAAAACGGAACATAACTGTAGAAAATTAATAATATTGGCAGATAACTGAAAAAACAGTCATTAACAGTTGTCTTTGTCTCAATTCCGACATTTTTCTGCTGTTACTTGCTGTTATAAACCGTTTTCTTTAGTTTTCTTAATTTTTTTTTCTGCTAGGGTTAATGGTCAACCTTTCAAGGTTGAATTTGATGGCTTACCTAAATAGCTTTAGTAGTACTTGATGGTAGAGATTTAAGAAATAAAATTGATCTAATTACAGGAGCTAATACAGGAATTGGTAATTATTTTTCAGTAATGTTTAAATTTAGTTTAATAGTGTTTAACAGACGATTTATAATATAGGTTTTGAAACTGCAAGATCTCTAGCTTCACATGAATGTACTGTAGTATTTGCTTGTCAAAATTTAGAAAAAGCTCAAGCAGCCGTGTATAAGGTACAAAAGGAAAGAGAAAATACAAGCTTTGATATATTACACTTGGACTTGTATTCATTACTCACTAGGAGAGTATCACAACTCCGGATCATGAATTTTGCTCAAACTTTGGGATAAGTCTTCAAATGTCAAAATATGAAAGGAAACAGAATTTTAGACACCAACGCTCAATATTCCCCTAGTTATAGGCAATTAAAGAAAATCACTAAAAAAGTTACTAGATTTTTAAACGCATATAGTTCCTTAGTATTGATAGCTAGAAGCAGAGCCGGACTAAGAAATGTAGGACCTATAGGCTGACTATGGTGGGGGCCCATGCAAGGCGAGAGAAATTTAAAAAAATTAGTATAAATATATATATTAATTGTTAACTCATTATTTTTATATTAAAATCAATATCATAACAATTTTAAATAAGAATATAATTTATTACAAAAGTCAATCTTTTCATTTTTTAAATATTTTATAAATTTGTCTTTATATTTGGTATTTTTTGAGATCTTTAATTTTATAATTAAATTAAATTATATTTAAATTTAAACTTTCATAAAAAAACTATGTTAAACAACTTACAGTAACTTAAAGAGTATTATAAATTAAAAAATTTTTTTTCTTGCTTTCTGATCAGCAAAATCATCAATTATTTCAGAAATATTTAAATTTCTTAATAAATCATATTCAGTACTTAATATAGTTCGATCTGTCAAGTTTTCTTGAGTCATTGATGTGCTTAAATTATCTTTTATTAATTTTAATTTAGAAAAAGATCTTTCTCCAGTGCAATTTGTTGTTATAATACAAAAATAAATTTTAAAAAGAGTTTCTACATTTGAAAAGTTGTATTTAACGTTTTTTTCTATTAAAAGTTTAAACATAAATAATTCTATGGTTATATCTTCTTCTTTTTCCTTCATAAATTCATTACAAAACTCTTTGAAGTGTACTAACTCAATTCCAAGATTTTCATCTAAATCATTTTTATAAATACCACATAAAACCCTAGCGTGTTGCATTATTTCATCAGAGCTCAGATTGTTGAATTCTTCTAAAAATCCGAATAAATTATGTATTTCAGAATAAGCAGAAATTCTTTTTGTTAGTGATACAATAAATTGATCAATAACTGGAAGAAAACTCTGTACCCGGAATGCTTCTGCAGGAGTAAATTCAATAGCTGCCCTCTCAGTACAATCTAACTCATTTAGACGCACATTACGTATGCGTTTCCGTTTATTTGTGATTGTATATTCATTCGTTTCACATAAAAGTGATGCCTGACGCTCATATTCTGAATATGATTCCCGCTTAGTCTGAATAAATGACTGTAGCGATTTAATTAACGCAACAGAAGTGTTGAGGTCAGTTTTGGGACTTTGTAAGGTCTTGCTTACACTATTTACTCTATTCAGAATTTCATTCCAAAAAACAGCATAAATTGCTGTTTCAAGTTCTACAAATTTGATGAAACAATCCGTTCGCCTCGCTATTTTCTTCAGCCATTTCCGATAAGATCTGCTTAATTTGTGGATAACCACGAACTAAAGCATTAGTAGCATCTACTCGAGATGACCAGCGGGTTGTACTAACTCTTTTTGGAACTAATAACGGATTGTTTTTTGATGAGGCTAATTTTAAGCACTCAACAAGTCTTTTATAGCGGTCTGCTGAAACTGTGAAAAAATTGTAAATTTGCTCCAAAAAGCTAAAAAATAATTTAGCTTCAGTACAACTATTCATCGCATCAGTGCCAACTAAATTTAGTGAGTGGCCAAAACAAGGAACCCAAAATGCAAGCTCATTCTCTTTTCTGACTAAAGCCTGAAGACCTTCATACTTTCCGCTCATAACAGAGGCGTTATCATAGGATTGAGCACGACAATTTTTAATGTTTAAGTCATTTGTTTTCAGAAAATTCATTAGACCATCAAACATATCTTGTGCTTTATGACCTTGATTAGGCATGAATGTTAAAAATCTTTCAACTGGATCACCATTTTCTTCTACATATCGCAAAATCAAAACTAATTGGTCAATTCGACCTACATCTTTTGTTGAGTCAAGGGTGAATGAAAAATACTTAGATTTTTTGACACGAGTGATAATTTCATTGAATACTCGTTGAGCAATCAATCTTCTTACATCATTGCAAATGGTAGAAGAAAGGTAGTTAACATGGCCTTGACCACGGTTTGCATGCGTTTTTATGTGTTCTGCTAAAAATTCGTCATATTGAGCAAGTAACTCGAGCAATACTAAGTAGTTACCATTGTGTGGTGAGCCAATATCTTCATTTCTTCCTCGAAAAGACAGACCACGCTCGCTAATAAAACATATAACAGATGCTATTCTATTTAATACTTTTCGCCAATACTGTCTTTCATTTTCTATTTGTTGCGTTACTTCAAAATCAATGCGTCCCAATTCTTTAGAACGAGAATTAAACGTAATTAACGCTTTCAGATGAGCAGAAGAGGTCTCGTGAGATATTAAACGGTTTGATGCATTCTTCCAGTCACAAAATCCACCATGTGAAAACTGTGTTTCAACGTCACTAAATAATTTGCAAATAAGGCAATATAATTTTCCATCACTTGGTGAAAAACATAGCCATTCACGTTTAATAACTTCACCATTTTTTAATTTTTTTTCAAACATGCTAATTTGGCAAGTTCTACTAAAATAAGAATCTTCTTGTTTAAACGAATTTTCTTTTAATAATTTAGGATCACAATTTCTGATTTCATCACTTTCTGATTTCAACCAGTGGAGAATAAGGTCTTTAACATCTTTTATATTTTCTGTCCATAAGCCGATATCAGTTTTTGAGAAAATTTCATTTTGAGTATTTAATTCATTCTCGGTTTTGTCTGTTATTATATTAATAACGCCGTCGACATTAGTTTCCTAAAAATAAATATACATTTGTATTACAATTATTCATATACCATAAAACGGTCTAAAGCGGTCAGGTGTGGGGTAAAGCGAGCATTTGTTCATATCTGTTTTTCTAATTTTTTATGTACTCTTGTTTATGAATAACAATAATTTTTTATAAATTATTAACAGAAGTTCAAAAAATTATTATTATACATACATAAAGAAAGATAATTAAAAAATCATATATTAAAAAATGCTTGCTTTACCTCATACCTGATCGCTTTACCCCGTTTTCGGTACTTTAAGAAAATTACCAAAATTTATAATTATTCGCGATAATATTTATTTTATGCGTGTTAATAATTTAAAGAATTGTGGGATTCAAATTAAATTTTATAAATATATACGAAATTACAATCAACAACATAGATACTTAAGAGTAGGTCAGATTCGCTGTCCTTGTCTAATTCAAAAAATTTTATTGCATTGCTTTTGAGAAAAGTAAGGAATGCTAAGAAATTATGTTTATATTTTTGCATTCCGTACTTTTCTCAAAAAAATGCAACAGAATTTTTTTTCCATTGTGTATAAATATTTATAATAATATTTATTATTTTTTAATAAATGGATTCTAAATTTCTAATTAAATTTCTGTTTTCTTACATTGTTTTCCGCTTCATTATCTTTTATAATTTCAGTAGAATCTTCTTCAAATGCAATCTAGAATATAAAATAACGTAAAGAAAATTTTATGAAATATTTTCTTGCTTTTAATAACAAAATCATAGAATGATATACATTTTCCTTACTGCTTTTTTAGTTTCTGTATCTTGAGATATACTCGTACTCGTAGTTAAGAAGAAATCACTTAATCGTGGAGTTTGAGACAGAACTTTATCATGTTGTTTTTGTTTTTCTTTAGCTATTTTACGCTTTTCTGAGCCTGTTTGATAATTACGTGGTCCTTTATGCCGATCACATTCTCTACCACTCATATTGTTTAATATTATTCTTAATCTAAACTATACTTAATATTATTCGTTAAATAAATGAGTCAATTCTCTCAAGACAACAAAGTTTTATAAAATCTCTTGTGCTTACTTTTGCAGATTATTCGAAAGGATATTTGATTATTACAATAGGTAAAATGGATATTTAAAGTCGATAAAGTAACAAAGATGAAACGTTTTTCAAGTTCTACGTTAAATGAATAGGTTAGAGGTTAGGTTTACAATTTATCGACGGCTACTCAGTATCTCGATCACCCAAGGTCGATAATGCAGATTATGAAATGCACAATATTCAAAATGAAAGTTTCGAATCTCATAATGGAAAAATTTTCAAAAAACAATTACACTTAGATTTTATTAAGAAAATAAAATTAATTATTAAAATTCTATTTGTAATTACTGTAGTTTATTATAAACATTTTAAGAAATTCAATTTGCAATTAATTTTTCAATAGTTATGAAATTTTCAAATACCTAATAACACTTAAAGGTTTATTCTAGTTCATAATACCGAAATTTTTTTCACAAATTTTGAAAGTAAACTCCTTCAAAAATATCGTGTTAAAATCTCATAAAGATTAAATAAAGTACTTTGGGTGTAATAAGTTGAAAAAGCAGAAAGTAATATTACAATAAAATAAGGAATATTCCGTATCCTCATTATATAATATTATATTTAGGTACGAAAATTAAAAGTAGGCAAATATAAATTTACATAAAAAGCGAAAAGTTATTACGCTTTTACAGAAGATACTTAATAATTTTTTTCATTTTTAGGTTATTTTTATAATAATAAATTTAATTGATAGTTAATATTAAGTATCATTTGAGCAGACTATGTAATATAAAATCAATATTTATTTTTTTAATAGTAGAAATTTTTATCCCCTCATGCAGATTCCTGATATTTAATTAATATTATATTTTACCAATTAATAAATACTTACTGTTATTATTATTATTATTATTATTATTATTATTATTATTATTATTATTATTATTATTATTATTATTATTATTATTATTATTATTATTATTATTATTATTATTATTATTATTATTATTATTATTATTATTATTATTATTATTATTATTATTATTATTATTATTATTATTATTATTATTATTATTATTATTATTATTATTATTATTATTATTATTATTATTATTATTATTATTATTATTATTATTATTATTATTATTATTATTATTATTATTATTATTATTATTATTATTATTATTATTATTATTATTATTATTATTATTATTATTATTATTATTATTATTATTATTATTATTATTATTATTATTATTATTATTATTATTATTATTATTATTATTATTATTATTATTATTATTATTATTATTATTATTATTATTATTATTATTATTATTATTATTATTATTATTATTATTATTATTATTATTATTATTATTATTATTATTATTATTATTATTATTATTATTATTATTATTATTATTATTATTATTATTATTATTATTATTATTATTATTATTATTATTATTATTATTATTATTATTATTATTATTATTATTATTATTCCTCCGCATGTTGCTGACCTTGTAAGTGTCCACCTACGATGTGGTGGCGGGGCGGGAGGCTTAAGCACGATCCACATATCGCTAGCCATCCTTAGTGATGACTAAGGATATCTGGATGATCGCGTAGGCACTTCCGCTTCACGGAACTGCCAACCCATTAAAATTTTGTGTTCGTATTTACGTGTACTAAGAAGCAACACAGTATGAATGGATGTATGAATGAGCTGTGGCTGCCAACCAATGGATATTCCCGTCAGACTACCGGAGTTGTTCGTTAGTGGTGACTTGCTGACCTCTGTTTAGTAATAAGAGTAAAAGTTAGTCCCCTCTCCGGCGAAAGTCGTGACGGGCAAAGGTCTCGTGAAACCACATGTCGGCTAGGAGCTTCTACGTACTTCTACTAACGTAACCAGAGCCCATGAAGGGGTTGAAGTTGGTCTGTACAGGCGCAGGTGCGAAGGATTATCTGGTCAGTATTTCCTTATACCGAGTCCGCGCAGGAGAACTGCGGAACGTCTAGCCTGAAGTTTAGGGCCAGGCGCAGCACGGTACTGACGTCGCCCACTCAATACGGATGACGTAAAACCTTTAGCATCAACATGGCGCGGGCCTAACCCGTAAACATCTTTTATTTAGAATCACTCGGTGTCGCTAGGGTTGACCACCCGAAAACCGCTTCTCGGCTGCGGCATCTTTAATTAGGGCACCTCACAGGCGGGGATAGTGGCTCCACTGCGCCTGGAGCTCCCATGATGGGCGAACCGTCTTAAGCCAAGTATACGTTTTATTATGTTTAATAATCACACAACACAACCCAAAAACCAACCAGAAGCGGCTAGCAATAGCTCAAAAAATAACGAAGGCCAGTTTTCGCAGGCTGATCCCCAAAAGAAGTTAGGGGTAGAGATCGCCTGCCTAACAATGGAAGAAAGATCTCAGAGGATGAATGAGATCTTTGCGCTCTTCAGAGAAGCTCTTAGGTCGATGCCTAACATTCATAAAGATGTTAAGAATAATCTACCAGAGCTTATCGATCATGTGGATGCCCTTAAAACGGAGCATCTCCTCTTGCTTCAGGCGAGAACGGTCACTGAACAGATGGAGGTGACCGAGACGCTCGAAGCAAGCTCCTCAGCCAAGCGGACTTTAGAGGATGCCTCGCTCGATTCTGGCAGCAATGCTGAATCGCAAGCATTAAAAAAGAACCGCCCTGAGAGTCTGGATGATCCGTTTGAGGTCGTCCAAAATAGAAAGAAGAAGACTGCTACAAAAATCTAGTTCAGAACGCAACGCAGCAGCAGCAACAACAACAACAGCAGCAGCAGCGTCAACAGCAGCAGAAACAACAACAGCAGCACCAGCGACAACAACAGCAAAAACGGCAGCAGCAGCCGCAGCAGCCCAAGAACAACAGCAACAGTCCACCAGCGGCCAGAACATCGGCCATCGAGACACAGCAGCCTGCCCAGCAGCTGTTGAAAAGAAGAAGAAAAGGAGGAGGAAGACAAAAAGAGGTCTGCCGCCGTCCTCATAAAACCAGAAGAGGGAAAAACCTACAGCGACGTCCTGCAGAGCATCAGGCAGGATTTAATCGCTGAGAGTCCAACGACCAACATCAGAGGGATAAGGAAAACCAGGGCCGGAGATGTCCTGATCGAGTTGGGCTCAACTAAGGGTTTAGAGACCTTTAGTGCTTTCCTTAAGAGGACGGTGGGCGAAACGGGCAACGTCAAGGAGATGTGCCCCAAAGAAACGGTCGAGATCAGAGACATCGACTGTCTAGCTTCAGCAGAAGAAGTAGAGGCCGCTGTAAAAGCTGCTTTAACCGAAGGCCAACAGGAAGTAGGGGAGTTTAGCGTCTCACTGACCAACCCCAACAGCAGAGAGCTCCGCTTGGCCATTGTAGAGATGGAACAAGACCAAGCGGCGTTCCTGCTCTCAAGAACCAGGATAAAGATCGGCTATACCAGCTGCCGTATCAGAAGTTGGCAAAGGGTTCAGCGCTGTTTCAGGTGCCTGAACTACGGTCACCAGGCGCGTGACTGCCGAGGACCTGACCGTAGCAAGATGTGCTACAAGTGTGGAAAAGAGGGCCACAAGGGATCGGCCTGCAAGGCTGCTGATGCTCAGTGCATACTATGTACCGAGCGGAAAGTAGACCCTGCGGAACGAAAACACATCCCTGGATCAGGTCAGTGCAGAGTCTTCCGCGAGACACTGAACCGATTTAAACAAAAACGTTAATGATGGGCCGCATAACGGTCCTTCAAGCCAACTTACATAGAAGTGACGTAGCTAACAGCCTTTTGACTCAAATCAAATTTGAGACAAATGCCGATGTGCTACTGATAAGCGAGCAGTACACAAACTGGACCGTTAAGACCTGGTTTAGAGACAAGCTTGGCACTGCTGCGATTTACGTAGACCCAAAGACCATCAGAGAAGACGCAAATGGAGCTGAAGAAGGCTTCGTATGGGTTAAAAGCAGAAACGTTACATACGTGAGCTGTTATTTTACACCAAACTCAACAGCAGACACGTTTAGGCGCCGTCTGGATCTGCTGGAAGACTCTGTCCGAAGAATGGAAGGTGACGTTGTCGTCGCAGGAGACTTTAACGCGAAAGCGTTAGAGTGGGGAATGCCACTGCAGGACAGCAGAGGAGGATACATCATGGAGATGGCAGACAGACTCGGCCTAACAGTGCTAAACACCGGAAGCACTCCAACATTCAGACGAGGAGCTAGCGGTACGATTCCTGACGTATCCTTCGCATCAGAAAATCTTTCACGTAAAGTGTCAGATTGGAAGGTGCTGGAGACATACAATGGAAGTGACCACCAGTACATCACATTTCAAATCCATGATGGATCCCAATCATCGAGGCGAAATGTCGCTAGACCAGTCAGATGGAACGTTGCCAAGCTGGACTCTGAGAAACTTGTCCAAGTACTGCAGCAAGGATCAGACTATCTACCGGACGCGACAACTGCCACCGGAAACGCCGACGCTGCAGAGGTTCTCGTAAAAGAGACGATGAGTCTCATTCACAGAGCCTGTGATGCATCTATGCCGCGCAAGGGATCGCGACATTATAAGCGTCCAGCGTATTGGTGGAATGACGAAATCGCTAGAACGAGGTCAGAAGCTCTTAGTCTCAGAAGATCATCACAGAGAGCAAGAAAGAAGAACTCACCAGCAGCAGATCTTTTGTCTGCGCAATACAGAGACGTGCATAAAAAGCTTCGTAAGAAGATCAATCGAAGCAAAGCACAATGCTGGAAAGACCTGAGCGAAGACGTCAACAGAGAGGTGTGGGGCTTGGCCTACAAGATCGTGACCAAGAAGCTTAACGCCGCCCCCACGTTGCCATTCGAAGAAGAGACCATGGCGAACATCGTAAACCACTTGTTCCCTACGCATCCACCACTCGAAGAACAGGAGAATACAGGAGAACCAGAAGAGATCCCGCTCTTTACAAGCGGAGAGCTACAGATAGCTGCAAGAATGATGAAGAACAATAAGGCACCTGGGCCTGACGGAATACCATCCGAGGTCCTTAAATGCATAGCGGTGAAAGCGCCATCTCTCTTGTTGAACATGTACAACGCGTGCCTCCAGACGGGTGTGTTTAGCACTCCCTGGAAGATTGCGCGTCTTGTGCTGATCAACAAAGGAAAGGGAGGTGATCCCCGGCATCCATCGTCCCACAGGCCACTCTGCATGTTGGACGAAGCAGGGAAGCTATACGAGAGGCTGCTTAAACCGCGATTACAAGGAGCTGTACAGGCGGCTGGCGATCTCGCTGACAACCAGTACGGCTTCAGGAAAAAGCGGTCTACCGTAAATGCAGTAGAAGAAGTAGTAAAGGTAGCAAAAGAAGGATGGACTGGGAACCATCATTCCCGTCTTATTGCGTTTCTAGTCATGCTGGATACGAAAAACGCTTTCAACTCAGCAAAATGGCCTGACCTCCTTGCTGCGTTGAAAGAGTTTAATGTACCAGAATACCTTATGCGAGTGATACGAGACTATCTGAGAAACCGTATCCTCCGCTATGAAACAGAAGAAGGCTGGCGTGAAAAAGACCTTAGCGCAGGCGTGGCACAGGGCTCGATCTTCGGCCCAGACTTCTGGAACATCCTGTTCGATGCATTACTCAGACTTGCAATGCCGGATGGGGTGAAAATGTTTGCGTACGCTGATGATGTCGCTTTAGTCATCTCCGCGAAAAACGAAAACATTGCCCAGCACATACTAAACACGGCGATGAGAAGAATTTCCGAGTGGATGGTGAAGCATGGTCTCGAAATAGCGATGGCCAAAACAGAAATCGTGCCCTTAACTTGGAAACACATCAACATCGAGTTTCCCATGACAGTAGGCACAAACGTGGTGCAGACAAGAAGTGAGGTGACGTATCTCGGCATAAAGCTAGATGCAAAACTAACTTTTTTGACGCACCTAAAACACGTCGCTAATAAAGCGATAAAGAAAACGTTGCAGTTAAGTCGTCTTATGGCCAATACCAGCGGCCCGAAATCAAGCAAACGACGACTTTTAATGACAGTCACGACGTCCATCTTATTGTACGGCTCTGAAATATGGGCTAACCAAATGAGAAAAGAGACGCACCGAAGCGTACTATCTTCTGTTCAAAGGAGAGGGGCTCTTAGAGTCACCAGCGCCTATCGCACTGTCTCGGGACCCGCGGTGCTAGTCATCGCAGGAATCATCCCGATCGAATTACAGGCGATGGAACGCAAGCGAACCTACGAACGGAAGAAAACAGAAGATGGAACTGCAATCGTTCAGAAAGAAGAAAGACAGGTGACCATGGAAACCTGGCAAAAAACATGGAATCAGATGGTGAAAGGCCGATGGACACACGTGCTCATTAGGGAGCTGGCTCCATGGGTCGATAGAAGATACGGGGAGGTCAACTATTACCTCACCCAGTTCCTTAGTAACCACGGGTATTTCTGCGCTTATCTCAGTAAAATGGGAAAGACCCAGAGCCCGGGCTGCATCTTCTGTTTCGCGGATCGCGACGATGCGTATCATACGTTTTTCGTCTGCCATCAGTGGAACGAAGAAAGACGCCAGGTTGAGAGGATATTCGAAGCGTTAACGCCAGATAACATTATCAGTGAAATGTTGTCGGCCAAAGAAAAGTGGGACGCTATGGCACTATTTGTCGAAAGCGTCCTAAGAAAGAAGAAACCGTTCTTAGATAGGGCAATCGAACTAAGTGCGAATGAGGAGCGGGGAGTCAGGCTTATACCTCACCATAACCTAGAGGCAGTAGCCGGTCCCATAGATTCGGGTGCGGAGGGTGACGACGAGGACTCGTCTTAAGGACGAGAACGAATCGTGCACCCAGGAAATGTTTGAGATAGCAGCAAAAGCGCCAGCTTTAGCTGTGGTATGAATGAGTGTCGTTGTAAATAAGCGCGAGATTGAATGTTAGTATGAGTCAGACGCGGTAGAGAGGATAGCCCCACAAGAGGCATAAGATCCATCTTAGAACAGGAGAATCAAGACTGAAGAGAAAATTATGGACTGATTTTGCTCCTTTACAGAGCCAGTCCATACCATACCATATATATGCGATCGATTTATGCTCCCCTTTACAGAGCCGATCGCCAGGCAGAAGATAGCCTTTTTAAATCATGTTGCTTATTAGGCATAGATCTATATTATTGGAAATCTGTATATTTACAGAAGAAGTCAGAAGGAAAAGGTCCAAAAGACTTAGAACGCGGTGCCACCCTGAAGTAATGTGATAAACAGTTTCGGGGGTGGAACAAACGCCGTGAGTGATGATTGGAGAATCTCTTGCACGTCCAGTGACTGCATTTTTTTGCTATCATTAGACAGGCATGAGGATCGCGTAATTTTAGAGGTTTGCTAGTTTATCTAGAACCCCTCTCAACCGTCTGTACTCTGTTCCCGGATATATCCGAGCCCAGCGAACTGACGGCGGTCTGACAGCAGATTTTATTCGTTCAACCAATGAAAAAAAAAAAAAAAAAAAAAAAAAAAAAAAAAAAAATTTATTATTATTATTATTATTATTATTATTATTATTATTATTATTATTATTATTATTATTATTATTATTATTATTATTATTATTATTATTATTATTATTATTATTATTATTATTATTATTATTATTATTATTATTATTATTATTATTATTATTATTATTATTATTATTATTATTATTATTATTATTATTATTTTATTATTATTATTATTATTATTATTTTATTTTATTATTATTATTATTATTTTATTATTATTATTATTATTATTATTATTATTATTATTATTATTATTATTATTATTATTATTATTATTATTATTATTATTATTATTATTATTATTATTATTATTATTATTATTATTATTATTATTATTATTATTATTATTATTATTATTATTATTATTATTATTATTATTATTATTATTATTATTATTATTATTATTATTATTATTATTATTATTATTATTATTATTATTATTATTATTATTATTATTATTATTATTATTATTATTATTATTATTATTATTATTATTATTATTATTATTATTATTATTATTATTATTATTATTATTATTATTATTATTATTATTTTATTATTATTATTATTATTATTATTATTATTATTATATTATTATTATTATTTTATTATATTATTATTATTATTATTATTTTATTTATTATTATTATTATTATTATTATTATTATTATTATTATTATTATTATTATTATTATTATTATTATTTTATTATTATTATTATTATTATTATTATTATTATTTTATTATTATTATTATTATTATTATTATTATTATTATTATTATTATTATTATTTTATTATTATTATTTATTATTATTATTATTATTATTATTATTATTATTATTATTATTATTATTATTATTATTATTATTATTATTATTATTATTATTATTATTATTATTATTATTATTATTATTATTATTATTATTATTATTATTATTATTATTATTATTATTATTATTATTATTATTATTATTATTATTATTATTATTATTATTATTATTATTATTATTATTATTATTATTATTATTATTATTATTATTATTATTATTATTATTATTATTATTATTATTATTATTATTATTATTATTATTATTATTATTATTATTATTATTATTATTATTATTATTATTATTATTATTATTATTATTATTATTATTATTATTATTATTATTATTATTATTATTATTATTATTATTATTATTATTATTATTATTATTATTATTATTATTATTATTATTATTATTATTATTATTATTATTATTATTATTATTATTATTATTATTATTATTATTATTATTATTATTATTATTATTATTATTATTATTATTATTATTATTATTATTATTATTATTATTATTATTATTATTATTATTATTATTATTATTATTATTATTATTATTATTATTATATTATTATTATTATTATTATTATTATTATTATTATTATTATTATTATTATTATTATTATTATTATTATTATTATTATTATTATTATTATTATTATTATTATTATTATTATTATTATTATTATTATTATTATTATTATTATTATTATTATTATTATTATTATTATTATTATTATTATTATTATTATTATTATTATTATTATTATTATTATTATTATTATTATTATTATTATTATTATTATTATTATTATTATTATTATTATTATTATTATTATTATTATTATTATTATTATTATTATTATTATTATTATTATTATTATTATTATTATTATTATTATTATTATTATTATTATTATTATTATTATTATTATTATTATTATTATTATTATTATTATTATTATTATTATTATTATTATTATTATTATTATTATTATTATTATTATTATTATTATTATTATTATTATTATTATTATTATTATTATTATTATTATTATTATTATTATTATTATTATTATTATTATTATTATTATTATTATTATTATTATTATTATTATTATTATTATTATTATTATTATTATTATTATTATTATTATTATTATTATTATTATTATTATTATTATTATTATTATTATTATTATTATTATTATTATTATTATTATTATTATTATTATTATTATTATTATTATTATTATTATTATTATTATTATTATTATTATTATTATTATTATTATTATTATTATTATTATTATTATTATTATTATTATTATTATTATTATTATTATTATTATTATTATTATTATTATTATTATTATTATTATTATTATTATTATTATTATTATTATTATTATTATTATTATTATTATTATTATTATTATTATTATTATTATTATTATTATTATTATTATTATTATTATTATTATTATTATTATTATTATTATTATTATTATTATTATTATTATTATTATTATTATTATTATTATTATTATTATTATTATTATTATTATTATTATTATTATTATTATTATTATTATTATTATTATTATTATTATTATTATTATTATTATTATTATTATTATTATTATTATTATTATTATTATTATTATTATTATTATTATTATTATTATTATTATTATTATTATTATTATTATTATTATTATTATTATTATTATTATTATTATTATTATTATTATTATTATTATTATTATTATTATTATTATTATTATTATTATTATTATTATTATTATTATTATTATTATTATTATTATTATTATTATTATTATTATTATTATTATTATTATTATTATTATTATTATTATTATTATTATTATTATTATTATTATTATTATTATTATTATTATTATTATTATTATTATTATTATTATTATTATTATTATTATTATTATTATTATTATTATTATTATTATTATTATTATTATTATTATTATTATTATTATTATTATTATTATTATTATTATTATTATTATTATTATTATTATTATTATTATTATTATTATTATTATTATTATTATTATTATTATTATTATTATTATTATTATTATTATTATTATTATTATTATTATTATTATTATTATTATTATTATTATTATTATTATTATTATTATTATTATTATTATTATTATTATTATTATTATTATTATTATTATTATTATTATTATTATTATTATTATTATTATTATTATTATTATTATTATTATTATTATTATTATTATTATTATTATTATTATTATTATTATTATTATTATTATTATTATTATTATTATTATTATTATTATTATTATTATTATTATTATTATTATTATTATTATTATTATTATTATTATTATTATTATTATTATTATTATTATTATTATTATTATTATTATTATTATTATTATTATTATTATTATTATTATTATTATTATTATTATTATTATTATTATTATTATTATTATTATTATTATTATTATTATTATTATTATTATTATTATTATTATTATTGGGAGTCGGCTTTGAGGGGCCCTTGAGCAAGTGTTGTCTTCCAGGTTCCGGGCATTGCCCAACCGCTCCTGGGCGTCATCGTCGCATCAATGCTCTTTGCAGCAATGCTATAACGATGACGGCAAATAGGAAGTAATGACCCTGAGGAGAAATAACCTCGCAAAAAAACCAGGGACTATCTGGCCCGGATGGTAGTAACCCTGTAAGGGTCCCGCTTTGGGTTACAAGATAGGGGTGGTCCCCTGACTAAATTCACCACTTTTATGGAAGATGTCGGATTTAAATACAGTAATACCCCAGGTGAGTACCCCTTCACAGGGAAATCTCACCTCCGCTTCCGATCGAGTGAAAGCCTCGGTGGGCGGAGCCGGCCTCATGGATTCTGGGGAGGCCAAATTCACGTTGACCATATTGCCTCGGGGATGGGAAACCAGGCCTCGGCGGCAATCAGATCTACTGAAAGGCTAGAGGAGACAACCTCGCAGGAAAAACAGGCAACATCTAATTTGCACGTACCGAGGGTACGAAGCGGTAGCCAGAGCAGTATTGCTAGCATTAGAAGCGCGAAAAGTGCTTATAGTGACGCGTCAGGTTTTGAGCAGAACGCTGTGCTGACAGATTTAGATGAGTTTTTGGAAGCAACGAGGAACCAAGATCTTCTGATAGAGGAAATGAAGAAGGAAGTGAAAATGATGCAGGAAGCTTTGAAAAAAACACGAATCTGAAGATTCAAAGTGCCGTGGAAAGGATGCAGGTTCACCTGAAGCATGCCGTTGACCAGCAAGAAAAGGTTAGGAATAAAGCGAATGTACTCAAGGACACGGTGGATCAAATTTATGATCAGCATATGCAGAGGAAAATAGGGCGGAGGCGAATGCATGCTGAGGTTCTGAGGGACACAGTGCTGGCGTGCACTGGTTATAAAAGGGACCGAGGCAGCGCTAGTAACAGCCCGGAGGATGGACGGCATACTAAAAAAAAGAAGAACAAAGTGACGCTTGAGGCTGCAAATACGCAGTCTCTTCCGCAGACTGCGCCATCCAGTCAAGTGCGCCCTTCAGCCGCGAAATCAGGTACTAGGAAGAAAGAAGCGGTGGTGGTGAAGATCTCACAGGGGTCTACATATGCAGACGTTCTTGGGAAGCTTCGCACGGAAGT
>JAFFSR010000223.1:1740000-1745470 GCA_017163975.1 Anastatus disparis
GAACCGTCTTAAACCAAGTACACGTTTTAATATGGTAAATTCTACAACACAAAACAAAAACCAATCAGGAGCGGCTAGTAATAGCCAAAACAATACCGAAGGCCAGATGTCGCAGGCTGATCCCCTAAAGAATACAGGGGTAGAGATCACCTGCTTGACAATTGAAGAAAGATCTCAAAGAATGAATGAGATCTTTTTGCTCATGCAGGCAGCTGTTAGGTCCATGCCTAACATGAACTCGAAAGTGAAAGATAACCTGCCAGAATTGATTGAGCACGTAGAAGCTCTGAAAAGGGAGTTTTTCGCTTGCGCGAAGCAAGAACGGTCACTGAACAGATGGAAGTGACCGAGACGCTTCAGGCAAGCGCTGCAGCTAAGCGGCCCAGAGAAGAAGACTCGCTGGAATCAGGAAACAATTCTGATCCGCGAGCTCTTCTTAAGAAGGGCAGAGCTGAGGAAGACGCAGACGACTCTTTTGTGACTGTCCAAAGTCGCAAGGATGTTAAGGCTGCAAAGAAAAGAAAAGAAGCTGCAGCTGGAACAACAAACACAGCAGCAGCGGCAACAAACGCAACAACAACAGCAGCGATCACAGCAGCCTAACTCCAAACCACCAACGGCCAGAACATCGGCAAAAGTGACGGAGCAGCCTGCACAGCAGCTGCCAAAAAAGAAGAAGAAAAGGAGGAGAAAGACGAAGAAGCGTTCTGCCGCCGTCCTTATAAGACCAGAAGAAGGTAAGACTTACAGTGAGGTCCTGCAGAACATCCGGCAGGAGCTCATCCAGAACAGCCCGACGAGTAACATCAAAGGGATCAGAAAAACCAGGACCGGAGATGTCCTGATTGAGTTGGGCAACACCAAGGAACTTGAGACCTTCAGTGACTTTTTGAAAAGAACGGTTGGTGGAACAGGCAAAATTAAGGAGATCATCCCCAAAGAAGCAGTCGAAATCAGAGATATAGACTGCCTCGCAACGGTGGATGAAGTGAAGACAGCAGTAAAAGCTGTTTTCACACAAGCAAATAAGGACCTGGGCGAGTTTAGCGTCTCGCTGACGAACCCCAACAGCAGAGAGCTTCGCTTGGCCATCGTAGAGATGGAACAAGACCAGGCATCGTTCCTGCTCTCTCAAACCAGAGTAAAAATCGGCTACACTAACTGCCGTATCAGAAGTTGGCAACGGGTTCAGCGCTGTTTCAGGTGCCTGAACTACGGTCATCAGGCGCGTGACTGCCGAGGACCTGACCGTAGCAAGATGTGCTACAAGTGTGGCAAAGATGGCCATAAGGGATCGGCCTGTAAGGCTACTGACACTCAGTGCATACTATGTACTGAGCGCGAAGTAGAACCTGCAGAGCGAAAACATATCCCTGGGTCAGGTCAGTGCAAAGTCTTTCGCGAGACCCTAGACCGATTTAAAAGGCAACGCTAATGATGGGCCGCGTAACGGTCCTCCAAGCCAACTTACACAGAAGCGACCTAGCCAACAGCCTTTTGACCCAAATCAAATTCGAAACAAAGGCTGATGTGCTCTTGATAAGCGAGCAGTACACAAACTGGACCGTTAAGACCTGGTTTAGAGACAAGCTTGGCACTGCTGCGATTTACGTAGACCCAAAGACCATCAGAGAAGACGCAAATGGAGCTGAAGAAGGCTTCGTATGGGTTAAAAGCAGAAACGTTACATACGTGAGCTGTTATTTTACACCAAACTCAACAGCAGACACGTTTAGGCGCCGTCTGGATCTGCTGGAAGACTCTGTCCGAAGAATGGAAGGTGACGTCGTCGTCGCAGGAGACTTTAACGCGAAAGCGTTAGAGTGGGGAATGCCACTGCAGGACAGCAGAGGAGGATACATCATGGAGATGGCAGACAGACTCGGCCTAACAGTGCTAAACACCGGAAGCACTCCAACATTCAGACGAGGAGCTAGCGGTACGATTCCTGACGTATCCTTCGCATCAGAAAATCTTTCACGTAAAGTGTCAGATTGGAAGGTGCTGGAGACATACAATGGAAGTGACCACCAGTACATCACATTTCAAATCCATGATGGATCCCAATCATCGAGGCGAAATGTCGCTAGACCAGTCAGATGGAACGTTGCCAAGCTGGACTCTGAGAAACTTGTCCAAGTACTGCAGCAAGGATCAGACTATCTACCGGACGCGACAACTGCCACCGGAAACGCCGACGCTGCAGAGGTTCTCGTAAAAGAGACGATGAGTCTCATTCACAGAGCCTGTGATGCATCTATGCCGCGCAAGGGATCGCGACATCATAAGCGTCCAGCGTATTGGTGGAATGACGAAATCGCTAGAACGAGGTCAGAAGCTCTTAGTCTCAGAAGATCATCACAGAGAGCAAGAAAGAAGAACTCACCAGCAGCAGATCTTTTGTCTGCGCAATACAGAGACGTGCATAAAAAGCTTCGTAAGAAGATCAATCGAAGCAAAGCACAATGCTGGAAAGACCTGAGCGAAGACGTCAACAGAGAGGTGTGGGGCTTGGCCTACAAGATCGTGACCAAGAAGCTTAACGCCGCCCCCACGTTGCCATTCGAAGAAGAGACCATGGCGAACATCGTAAACCACTTGTTCCCTACGCATCCACCACTCGAAGAACAGGAGAATACAGGAGAACCAGAAGAGATCCCGCTCTTTACAAGCGGAGAGCTACAGATAGCTGCAAGAACGATGAAGAACAATAAGGCACCTGGGCCTGACGGAATACCATCCGAGGTCCTTAAATGCATAGCGGTGAAAGCGCCATCTCTCTTGTTGAACATGTACAACGCGTGCCTCCAGACGGGTGTGTTTAGCACTCCCTGGAAGATTGCGCGTCTTGTGCTGATCAACAAAGGAAAGGGAGGTGATCCCCGGCATCCATCGTCCCACAGGCCACTCTGCATGTTGGACGAAGCAGGGAAGCTATACGAGAGGCTGCTTAAACCGCGATTACAAGGAGCTGTACAGGCGGCTGGCGATCTCGCTGACAACCAGTACGGCTTCAGGAAAAAGCGGTCTACCGTAAATGCAGTAGAAGAAGTAGTAAAGGTAGCAAAAGAAGGATGGACTGGGAACCATCATTCCCGTCTTATTGCGTTTCTAGTCATGCTGGATACGAAAAACGCTTTCAACTCAGCAAAATGGCCTGACCTCCTTGCTGCGTTGAAAGAGTTTAATGTACCAGAATACCTTATGCGAGTGATACGAGACTATCTGAGAAACCGTATCCTCCGCTATGAAACAGAAGAAGGCTGGCGTGAAAAAGACCTTAGCGCAGGCGTGGCACAGGGCTCGATCTTCGGCCCAGACTTCTGGAACATCCTGTTCGATGCATTACTCAGACTTGCAATGCCGGATGGGGTGAAAATGTTTGCGTACGCTGATGATGTCGCTTTAGTCATCTCCGCGAAAAACGAAAACATTGCCCAGCACATACTAAACACGGCGATGAGAAGAATTTCCGAGTGGATGGTGAAGCATGGTCTCGAAATAGCGATGGCCAAAACAGAAATCGTGCCCTTAACTTGGAAACACATCAACATCGAGTTTCCCATGACAGTAGGCACAAACGTGGTGCAGACAAGAAGTGAGGTGACGTATCTCGGCATAAAGCTAGATGCAAAACTAACTTTTTTGACGCACCTAAAACACGTCGCTAATAAAGCGATAAAGAAAACGTTGCAGTTAAGTCGTCTCATGGCCAATACCAGCGGCCCGAAATCAAGCAAACGACGACTTTTAATGACAGTCACGACGTCCATCTTATTGTACGGCTCTGAAATATGGGCTAACCAAATGAGAAAAGAGACGCACCGAAGCGTACTATCTTCTGTTCAAAGGAGAGGGGCTCTTAGAGTCACCAGCGCCTATCGCACTGTCTCGGGACCCGCGGTGCTAGTCATCGCAGGAATCATCCCGATCGAATTACAGGCGATGGAACGCAAGCGAACCTACGAACGGAAGAAAACAGAAGATGGAACTGCAATCGTTCAGAAAGAAGAAAGACAGGTGACCATGGAAACCTGGCAAAAACATGGAATCAGATGGTGAAAGGCCGATGGACACACGTGCTCATTAGGGAGCTGGCTCCATGGGTCGATAGAAGATACGGGGAGGTCAACTATTACCTCACCCAGTTCCTTAGTAACCACGGGTATTTCTGCGCTTATCTCAGTAAAATGGGAAAGACCCAGAGCCCGGGCTGCATCTTCTGTTTCGCGGATCGCGACGATGCGTATCATACGTTTTTCGTCTGCCATCAGTGGAACGAAGAAAGACGCCAGGTTGAGAGGATATTCGAAGCGTTAACGCCAGATAACATTATCAGTGAAATGTTGTCGGCCAAAGAAAAGTGGGACGCTATGGCACTATTTGTCGAAAGCGTCCTAAGAAAGAAGAAACCGTTCTTAGATAGGGCAATCGAACTAAGTGCGAATGAGGAGCGGGGAGTCAGGCTTATACCTCACCATAACCTAGAGGCAGTAGCCGGTCCCATAGATTCAGGTGCGGAGGGTGACGACGAGGACTCGTCTTAAGGACGAGAACGAATCGTGCACCCAGGAAATGTTTGAGATAGCAGCAAAAGCGCCAGCTTTAGCTGTGGTATGAATGAGTGTCGTTGTAAATAAGCGCGAGATTGAATGTTAGTATGAGTCAGACGCGGTAGAGAGGATAGCCCCACAAGAGGCATAAGATCCATCTTAGAACAGGAGAATCAAGACTGAAGAGAAAATTATGGACTGATTTTGCTCCTTTACAGAGCCAGTCCATACCATACCATATATATGCGATCGATTTATGCTCCCCTTTACAGAGCCGATCGCCAGGCAGAAGATAGCCTTTTAAATCATGTTGCTTATTAGGCATAGATCTATATTATTGGAAATCTGTATATTTACAGAAGAAGTCAGAAGGAAAAGGTCCAAAAGACTTAGAACGCGGTGCCACCCTGAAGTAATGTGATAAACAGTTTCCGGGGTGGAACAAACGCCGTGAGTGATGATTGGAGAATCTCTTGCACGTCCAGTGACTGCATTTTTTTGCTATCATTAGACAGGCATGAGGATCGCGTAATTTTAGAGGTTTGCTAGTTTATCTAGAACCCCTCTCAACCGTCTGTACTCTGTTCCCGGATATATCCGAGCCCAGCGAACTGACGGCGGTCTGACAGCAGATTTTATTCGTTCAACCAATGGAAAAAAAAATTAATAAAAAAAAAATTATTATTATTATTATTATTATTATTATTATTATTATTATTATTATTATTATTATTATTATTATTATTATTATTATTATTATTATTATTATTATTATTATTATTATTATTATTATTATTATTATTATTATTATTATTATTATTATTATTATTATTATTATTATTATTATTATTATTATTATTATTATTATTATTATTATTATTATTATTATTATTATTATTATTATTATTATTATTATT
>JAFFSR010000224.1:600000-882500 GCA_017163975.1 Anastatus disparis
AGAATATTTCAGGTTAGAAGACTTATATCGTAAAAATCGAAAATTCTGCTTTATTCTATTGTAAAAAACTATAAATACATGGCATTTTTCAGTGATCATTCAACATTTTAGTATAAGAAATCTCAAGGAAAACCGACTCTTGATATTGGTTTCATACGAATTTTAAACATTACAGAATCGCAATCATAGATGGGCTAATTTTTCGTAATCTTAACTATTGCCATTTGATTATATTAGTCTTAAGCTAAAAAGTAAGCCCTATAAAACCTTATTCGGCTAGATAGAACTTAAGAAATATGAGAACACGCAACTGTCTAAAAAAAATCTTGTAAATAGAATAATTCACGTTAGAAAATTGATATCAAAAAATAAAAAATCGTGCTTTATTTCAAAGTTAAAAACTATAAATTTATGGCATTTTCAATGATTATTTAAAGTTTCAGTATGAGAAATCTCATGGGACACCGGCTCTTGATTTCCGTTTTATACGAATCGCAATTTTTTTTTTTTTTTTTTTAAACTTTAAAATGAAAACTACGCTAGAAGAACCAATTATTAAAAGCTTTTCAGCAAGTTAGTCAAAAAACTAAATTCCATGCAAAATTAGAAGCAAATCCATCGAGTAGGTCTCGAGATACAGTTTACTAACTGAATTCATACATCCATACACACACACACACACACACACACACACACACACACACACACACACACACACACACACACACACACACACACACACACACACACGCACGCACGCACGCACGCACGCACGCACGCACACACACACACACATACAGACATTTTCTGGAGACCACTTTTTTGGACTTACCGAGCAGCGTTGTTACAGAAAAAGTTTCGACACGGCACCCTCCACTTTTTTCCTTTAGCTATAGTAGAGTGCCAAAGCAATCTAGGGAGTTTTAGTAACTTTTATATTCTGCGCCTTAAGCTACAGTAGCCGAGTTTTATACGCTACATATGCTAATTTAGGTTAGATGATATTTTTATTAAAATAAAAAGATCAGTATTCACTCAGAGTATTCATCTCTTTAGAGTAAACATTAATTAAAGAATATAGATGATACTAAATTTTAATTTAGTGAAATTGAAAATATTTATATTAAAACATGCGATGCCAATAGTGGTAGCGTCAGAGAGGGAAATTCAAAAATACCCAAAATCGGTCAAAAAAAAATATTGAAAAAAATATTTTTTATGATTTGATAATTAATAATAAATTAAAAGGAAATAAGTTACTATAGTAAAATTAATTTATTGCACTTATTTATGATTTTATAAATAATTTGAAAATCGTGCATCGATACAGGATTTCTTTTGTATTTTACATTATTTCAATTGAAAAAACATAAAATACTAACGGATATCGTTCTAAATAAATTATATTATAATTATAATGTACAATAAACAAATAGATATTGTTTTAAATATGAAATTAGATAATTAAAACTGAAATAATGTTGTGTTTTATCGACCCTTACCACGAGCGAGACTCATCTTAAGCAAGAATTTTATGCGTAATACTCAAACAATAGACACAAAAGGTTGAATAAATCAATCGTAAATATTTAAAAGATTACATCCAGCTTTTTTATATCGATTAATTGTTGCATTATTTTATGTAATTTGCTTTTTCATGAAAATAAGAATTAAAATAATTTAACATAGCGCTTATTCAGTATTATAATTTATGCCATCATTACTGAAATTATTTTTAAAATTAAACATCAAATTAGTTAAGATTAATTAAACGTCATGCAAAAAATATCCATAAATTAAGGGATATGAATATTTAATAGAACACGAATGTTAATGATAAAAATATTATTCACTCCAGACGCTGAAAACACAAGAACTTTCAATTTTTTAATAAAAATGTATTAATAAAATTGAATTTCTTTGCTACCAAGCTCAACCAGTGACCAATTTTTTGTTATACTAAATTAAATTATTTCTAACCCGGTTGGAAATTATAAATCAAGGAACTAAGGATGATTTTAGAAATAAAATTATTTCTAATCAACATGGAAATATGGTAAATACTGTAACGTAAGATATACAAGATTTTTTTAGACAGTTGCGTGTTTTCATATTCCTTAAGTTCTATCTAACCGAATGAGGTCTTATAGGGCTTATTTTTTAGCTAAAGACTTAAATAATCAAATCGCAATAGTTAAGTTTACAAGAAATAGCCCAGCTTTAATTGCGATTTTGTATTGTTTAAAATTCGTATAAAACGAAAATCAAGAGCCGGAGTCCCATGAGATTTCTCATACTAAAATGTTGAATGATCACTAAAAAATGCCATAAATTTATAGTTCTTTACTTTAAAATAAAGCACGATTTTTGATTTTTACGATATCAATTTTCTAACGTGAATTATTCTATTTACAAGATTTTTTTTAGACAGTTGCGTGTTTTCATATTTCTTAAGTTCTATCTAACCGAATGAGGTTTTATAGTGCTTATTTCTTAGCTTAAGACTTATATAATCAAATCGCAATAGTTAAGATTACGAAAAATTAGCCCAGCTTTAATTACGATTCTGTAATGTTCAAAATTCGTATGAAACCAATATCAAGAGTCGGTTTCCCTTGAGATTTCTCATACTAAAATGTTGAATGATCACTAAAAAATGCCATAAATTTATAGTTTTTTACTATAGAATAAAGCAGAATTTTCGAATTTACGATATTAATCTTCTAACCTTAAATATTTTACTTACAAGATTTTTTTTAGACAGTTGCGTGTTTTCATATTTCTCGAGTTCTATCTAACCGAATGAGGTTTTATAGGGCTTATTTTTTAGCCTAAGGCTTATGAAATGAAATTGCAATTGTTAAGTTTACGAGAAATAGCCCAGCTTTAATTGCGATTCTGTAATGTTTAAAATCAGTATGAAACGAAAATCAAGAGCCGGTGTCCCATGAGATTTCTCATACTGAAACTTTGAATAATCACTGAAAAATGCCATTAATTTAAAGTTTTTTACTTTAAAATAAAGCACGATTTTTGATTTTTACGATATCAATTTTCTAACGTGAATTATTTTATTTACAAGATTTTTTTTAGGCAGTTGCGTGTTTTCATATTTCTTAAGTTCTATCTAACCGAATGAGATTTTATAGGACGTATTTTTTAGCTTAAGACTCATATAATCAAATCGCTATTCTTTAATTTACGGAAATCTAACCGATCTATAATTGCGATTCTGTTATTTTTAAAATTTTTATCAAACCAAAATCGAAATTCGGTTTTCCATAGGATTGTTTATACTCAAACGTTGAATTATCACTTAATAATACTATAAATTTATAGCAATCTTATGGAAAAGCGACTATTTATCTTGTTTCTATAAGAATTTCGAATATTATACTATCGCAATCAGGAATTGGTTGATTTTACGTGGACTATTGCGATTTAATAATATAAATATTAGGCAAAATAACGAGTCCTATAAAACCTTATTTGGTTAGATATAACTCGAGAAATGTAAAAACATGCCTCCGTCCAAAGAAAATCTTGTAAATACAATATCTGACTTTAGAAAATTCAGATTGTAAGAATTGATATACGTTCTTTATTTTAAAGTAAAAGAGTATAAATTTATGGTAGTTTCTAGTGATTATTTAACGTTTAAGTATGTAAAATCTCAAGTGAAACCGACACTTAATTTTGGTTTCATACGAATTTTGAACATTACAGAATTGCAATTAAAGCTGGGCTATTTTTCGTAAACTTAACTATTGCCATTTGATTAAATAAGTCTTCAGCTAAAAAATAAGCACTATAAAACCTCATTCGGTTAGATAGAACTCAAGAAATATGAAAACACGCAACTGTCTAAAAAAAATTTTGTAATTAGAATATTTCAGGGTAGAAGATTATTATCGTAAAAATCGAAAATTCTGCTATATTCTATAGTAAAAAACTATAAATTTATGGCATTTTTCAGTGATTATTTAACATTTTAGTATAAGAAATCTCAAGGGAAACCGACTCTTCATTTTGGTTTCATACGAATTTTGAACATTACAGAATCGCAATTATAGATGGCCTAACTTTTCGTAAACTTAACATTTGCGATTTGATTATATAAGTCTTAAGCTAAGAAATAAGCACTATAAAACCTCATTCAGTTAGATAGAACTTAAGTAATATAAAAACACGCAACTGTCTGAAAAAATCTTGTCAATAGAACGATTCACGTTAGAAAATTGATATCGTAAAAATCAAAAATCGTGCTTTATTTCAAAGTAAAAAACTATAAATTTATGGCATTTTCAATGATTATTTAAAGTTTCAGTATGAGAAATCTCATGGGACACCGGCTCTTGATTTCCGTTTTATACGAATTTTAAACATTACAGAATCGCAATTGAAGCTGGGTTATTTTTCGTAAACTTAACTATTGCGATTTGATTATATAAGTCTAAAGCTAAAAAATAAGCCCTATAAGACTTCATTCGGTTAGATAGAACTTAAGAAATATGAAAACACGCAACTGTCTAAAAAAAATCTTGTAAGTAGAATATTTCAGGTTAGAAAATTAATATCGTAAAAATCGAAAATTCTGCTTTATTCTATAGTAAAAAACTATCTATTTATGGCATTATTAAGTGATCATTCAACATTTTAGTATGAGAAATCTCATGAGAAACCGACTCTTGATTTTTGTTTTGTACGAATTTTAAATATTACAGAATCGCAATTAAAGCTGGGCTATTATTCGTAAACTTAACTATTGCGATTTGATTATATAAGTCTTAAGCTAAAAAATAAGCCTTATAAGACCTCATTCGGTTAGATGGAACTTAAAAAATAAGAAAACACGCAACCTTCTAAAAAAAATCTTGTAAGTAGAATATTTCAGGTTAGAAGACTTATATCGTAAAAATCGAAAATTCTGCTTTATTCTATAGTAAAAAACTATAAATTAATGGCATTTTTCAGTGATCATTCAACATTTTACTATAAGAAATCTCAAGGAAAACCGACTCTTGATATTGGTTTCATACGAATTTTAAACATTACAGAATCGCAATCATAGATGGGCTAATTTTTCGTAAACTTAACTATTGCCATTTGATTATATTAGTCTCAAGCTAAAAAATAAGCCCTATAAAACCTTATTCGGCTAGATAGAACTTATGCACTGAGAAAAAAATTTAGTTGAGTCAATGAAATAAATTTTGTTATTAAATATTTTGTTGATAAAAATTAATTTTGATTGAAGTAATATGCAAGGTTATTAAATCACTGAAATATTTAGTTGGGATAAAAAAAATTGATACCTAAGTTAAAAAAAATAAATATTTTTTTAAAATAAAGAAAAATTTTTGTTTTGGTTAAATTATTTGATTGATTTAATCAAATCAATTTCATTAAGGCAGCTGATAAAATTTTATAAAATATTTATTTGTAACAATAGAATATGTTTGTAAATTATCTATATATTTTGTTACAGTAATTAAATATTTATTTTAGTAAATCGTTTGTTAAATTTACAAAATCTTTTATAACAATAAAAAAATATTGGTCAATCATCAATATAATATTTGCTTAAATTAACGGTCATCCGATTAAGTTAAAGAAGCTTATATTGTAAATAAATGCTTCACTAAGTTAATAATATTGTCATTTAATTAATAATATATGTGATTGTATAAAAAAAAATATTTTATTGTATATAACACATAAAATTTGATCAGCATTTCAATAAAAATTACAATTGATTGAAAGAAATAGGTTCCTTAAAATCAATAAATCCGATTTCAATGAATTTACAAAAAGAAAACCAATAAATTATTTTTTTAAAGTCAAGAAAGGTGCAACGTAAAATTAGATATTAAATTTTTTTTAAAGAAATATTTATTAAACCGAATATATTTATTCTATTATTTCTATCAAGTTGTTATTGAAACAAGAATATAATTCACTGATTTAATTAAATATTATATTAACACTTCCATTAAATTACTTTAATGTTCAATAATGTATTAGATTATTTTAATGAAATATTTATTAAACCAAATATATTTATTTTATTATTTCTATCAAATTGTTATTGAATCAAGAATATATGTCACTGATTTAATTAAATATTGTATTAACACTTCTATTGAATTACTTTAATGTTTAATAATATATTTGATTATCTTAATGCAATATTTATTAAACTAAATATATTTATCCTATTATTTCTATCAAGTTATTATTGGAACAAGAATATATTTCATTGATTCAATTAAATATTATATTAACATTTCCATAAAATTACTTTAATGTTCAATAATATATTTGATTATCTCGATGAAATATTTATTAAACCGAATATATTTATTCTATTAATTCTATCAAGTTTTGATTGACATAAGAATATATTTCATTATTTCAATTAAATATTATAATACTTCTACTAAATTACTTTGATGTTTAATAATATATTTAATTATCTTAATAAAATGTTTACTAATTCTAATGTATTTATTCTATTATTTTTATCAAATTTCGATTAAAAGAAGAATATATTACATTGATTTAATTAATTATTATATCACCTTTATTAAATTACTTTACTGTTCAATAATATATTTAATTATATTAATGAAATATTTAAATAATGTCAAAATTATTGTTTTATTCTTTCAATAAATTTTGAATAATAACAAAAAGATATTTCATTGTTTTAAATAAATATTGTATGATTTATATTAAATTATTTCACTGGCCAATGAAAAACCTAATCATTTTAATTCAATATTTAGTTGCTTTAATGAATGTGTTTTTTCTCTTTATGAAATATATGATTGATTCTATGAAATATCTCATTGTCTTTTGGTCAAATAATTTGATTGCTATATTATAATTAATTGGATGCATTAAATTAATTAGATTTTTAATTGATTCAAATATTTGATTTATCTTGTTCTATAAAATTATTTTATTACTTTTATTATTTAATTATATTGCGTCTATGAAATCAGTGATTAATTGAATTAATTATTATTTTTAACAATTAAATATTTTATTATTTATATCCCAATTAAATATTTTGTTGTATTAATTAATTTCTTTATCAGATCGATTAAATAATTATTTGATTATCTTAATGAAATATTTATTGAAACAAGCAGTTATTATTTAATAACATATTTACTAAATCAAATGAAATATAATGTTAAAATTAATATTTAATATTCTTGAAAAATCTTTTTTTTGTATAAGTTATCATCCTTTATACTCAAACAAACTCATGTTTTAAATACGTGTCTTGCTAAGTGAATAACTTAGCAAAATATGTACTTGAGTTAATAAAAATTACAGAGAAATCTGATTAAATACTTGTTAAAATCAAGTAAATCCACTATTTGATTTATCTACATAATTTATTTCATTTAAATAACACATATTTGAACTAAAAGAACCATTTATTGTTTTAACAAAACCATTTAGTTCGATGGTTTGATGATACAACCGCTTGGTGGCGTCGTTAATTTTCAATCTCGCAAGCGGTAAGAGGGCTTCTAAGTTGATATATAAGGAAGGTAAAAATCCAAGATAATACGTAAATTGTAATGCGAGCGAAATTTATGTTAGATTTACTGCGTGTGCGATCACTGTATAAAGCATACTAATGTTAGTATGTTAATAATTGTTATTCTTTACCATATAAATAAATGGAATCATATTCACCTGTCCTTTAATAAGTCATCAATTCATTGATGTTAAAAAATAAATGTAAATCACTGAAAGCAAATACTGTTGATTAAAAACAGTATTTGTTCGATTAAAATATCTATAAATCGAATTAATTAAATATTTCTTTACTTTGAAGGAATATTTTATTTGAGATAACCGAATAATTAATCAATTTTTTGTTAAGACAATGAATTAATTTTATTAAATCTTAAAATTTTATTAAATTTAAAATATTCAATAAATTAAACTTTCATTTGAAAATATAAAATATTGAACTAATTTAATTTCAATATAGCATTAATATGATGAAATAATTAATTAGAAAAACAAATGGACATTTTAATTGATAATTTTTTTTATTAAAACAATGAATTAATTTTATTGAATCAATCTTTGCGACATTTAATAAGTCAAATATTTAATTGAAAATACAAAATATTATTTGATTTAATTTCAATATGTATATTAATGTAATGAAATAATCAATTAGAAAAACAAATGGGCATTTTAATTGATAAAATTTTTTATAAAAACAATGAATTAATTTTATTGAATCAATCTTCGCGACATTTAGTAAGTCAAATATTTATTTGAAAATACAAAATATTATTTTTAACCAATATTTGTGATGTTTAGTAGAATCAAATATTTATTTTAAAAAATGAAATATTTATTTGACTCAATTAAAATATTTGTATTAATGTAACAAAATATTTTATGTGCCGCCCGCACCTAAGGGATTTCATTGATTCAATTAAGCCTTACTTAATCCAACTAAATTTTTTTCTCAGTGTGAAATATGAAAACACGCAACTGTCTAAAAAAAATCTTGTAAATAGAATAATTTACTGTAGAAAATTGTTATCGTAAAAATCAAAAATCGTGCGCTATTTTAAAGTAAAGAACTATAAATTTATGGCGTTTTTTAGTGTTAATTCAAAAATTCAGTATAAGAAATCTCATGGGGAACCGACTCTTGATTTTTGTTTTATACGAATTTTAAACATTACAGAATCGCAATTAAAGCTGGGCTATTTTTCGTAAACTTGACTATTGCGATTTGATTATATAAGTCTTAAGCTAAAAAATAAGCCCTATAAGTCCTAATTCGGTTTGATAAAACTTCAGAAATATGAAAACACGCAACTGTCCAAAAAAAAATCTTGTAAGTAGAATATTTAAGGTTAGAAAATTAATATCGTAAAAATCGAAAATTCTGCTTTATTCTATAGTGAAAAACTATCAATTTATGCCTTTTTTCAGTGATCATTCAACATTTTAGTATGAGAAATCTCATGGGAAACCGACTCTTGATTTTTGTTTTGTACGAATTTTAAATATTACAGAATCGCAAATAAAGCTGGGCTATTTTTCGTAAACTTTACTATTGCGATTTGATTCTATAAGTCTTAAGCTAAAAAATAAGCCCTATAAGACCTCATTCGGTTAGATAGAACTCGAGAAATATGAAAACACGCAACTGTCTAAAAGTAACCTTGTAAATAGAATAATGCACGTTAGAAAATTGATATCGTAAAAATCAAAAATTGTGCTTTATTTTAAAGTAAAGAACTATAAATTTATGGCATTTTTTAGTGTTAATTCAAAGTTTCAGTGTAAGAAATCTCATGGGGAACCGACTCTTGATTTTTGTTTTATACGAATTTTGAACATTACAGAATCGTAATTAAAGCTTGGCTAATTTTTCGTAATTTTAACTATTGCGATTTGATTATATGTCTTAAGCTAAGAAATAAGCACTATGAAACCTCATTCGGTTAGATAGAACTTAAGAAATATGAAAACACGCAACTGTCTAAAAAAAATCTTGTAAATAGAATAATTCACGTTAGAAAATTGATATCGTAAAAATCAAAAATCGTGCTTTATTTGAAAGTAAAGAACTATAAATTTATGGCATTTTTTAGTGATTATTCAAAGTTTCAGTATAAGAAATCTCATGGGAAACCGACTCTTTATTTTTGTTCCATACGAATTTTGAACATTACATAATCGCAATTAAAGCTTGGCTAATTTTTCGTAAACTTAACTATTGCCATTTGATTATATTAGTCTTAAGCTAAAAAATAAGCCCTAGAAAACGTCATTTGGTTAGATGGAACTTAAGAAATATGAAAACACGCCACTGTCTAAAAAAATCTTGTAAATACAATATCTCACGTTACAGTATTTACCATATTTCCATGTTGATTAGAAATAATTTTATTTCTAAAATCATCCTTAGTTTCTTGATTTATAATTTTCAACCAGGTTATAAATAATTAAATTTATTATAACAAAAAATTGGTTTTTGGTTGAGCTTGGTAGCAAAGAAATTCAATTTTACTAATACATTTTTATTAAAAAATTGAAAGTTCTTGTGTTTTCAGCGTCTGGAGTGAATAAAATTTTTATCATTAACATTCGTGTTCTATTAAATATTCATTTCCCTTAAATTATGGATATTTTTCGCATAACTTATAATTAATCTTAACTAATTTGATGTTCAATTTTAAAAATAATTTCAGTAATGATGGCATAAATTATAATACGGAATAAGCGCTATGTTAAATTATTTTAATTTTTATTTTCATGAAAAAGCAAATTACATAAAATAATGCAACAATTAATCGATATAAAAAAGCTGGATGTTAGCTTTTAAATATTTACGATTGATTTATTCAACCTTTTGTGTCTATTGTTTGAGTATTACGCATAAATTTCTTGCTTAACGGCAGGCCGGAGTAGAACCTGATACCGACCGAGTAACAATTGAGTTGTTTGTTATTTACTCAAGTATTAATCGGTGTATCTTCAAAATAAAGGTTGATCGCAATAGATATTATTATTATGAATATTTATGCACAAGAAAAAAAAAATCTACCGATTTGTTTTTGAGAAAAGTAAGGAACGCCGAAGTAAAAGATTATGTTTATAATATTTTCGCGTTCCTTACTTTTCTCAAAAACAAAGCGATAGATTTTTTTTTTCTTGTGCATAAATATTTGTAATAATAATATCTATTGCGCTTAACCTTCAATTTGCAGATACACCGATTAATACTTGAGTAAATAACAAAAATGCCAATTAGACAAGGACAGCGAATCCGGCCTGCTCTTAAGATGAGTCTCGCTCGTGGTAAGGGTCGATAAAACACAACATCATTTCAGTTTTAATTATCTAATTTCATATTTAAAACAATATCTATTTGTTTATTGTACATTATAATTATAATATAATTTATTTATAACGATATCCGTTAGTATTTTATGTTTTTTCAATTGAAATAACGTAAAATACAAAAGAAATCCTGTATCGATGCACAATTTTCAAATTATTTATAAAATCATAAATAAGTGCAATAAATTAATCTTATTATAGTAACTTATTTTCTTTTAATTTATTATTAATTATCAAATCATGAAAAATATTTTTTTCAATACTTTTTTTTGACCGATTTTGGGTATTTTTGAATTTCCCTCTCTGACGCTACCACTATTGGCATAGCATGTTTTAATATAAATATTTTCAATTTCACTAAATTAAAATTAAGTATCATCTATATTCTTTAATTAATGTTTACTCTAAAGAGATAAATACTCTGAGTGAATACTGATATTTTTATTTTAATAAAAATATCACCTAACCTAAATTAGCATATGTAGCGTGTAAAACTCGGCTACTGTAGCAGAAAGCGCAGAATATAAAAGTTACTAAAACTCCCTAGATTGCTTTGGCACTTTACTATAGCTAAAGGAAAAAAGTGGGGGACGCCGTGTCGAAACTTTTTCTGTAACAACGCTGTTACCGAGTTCAAATATGTACAAATTAATGAAAAAATAGAAAAAAAATTATTTTTTGACACTCCGTGCGAGAAGCTCGATTTCACGCACGCTGTACAAAGTGACACGTGCGAAAATGGAGCTTCTCACACGTCGTGTCAAAAAATAGTGTTCGATACTCGTGCGAGAAAGTGATTTCTTACTCGTGTGACCTTTTCACCCTCGCTTCGCTCGGGCGCAAACCGCCACACGAGTAAAAAATCACTTTATCGCACTAGTACCGAAATATACTATTATCGATACAATGCTTTCTCTATGAGAAAGCAAAAATGTACTAACTTGAGTCAGTAGTCAAAAAAACATTACCAGTCGTTTTTTAATTGATACTCAGTACATAAATTAAGACAACCTATATTAGTACATCTTTCAACGGATCTTATCCCAAAAATTATTTGGTATAGTACCGAATTTTTCCGTACTAAGGAACTTAATCATCTTATACTAACATATTACCTATGTAATGCGCACTGCGGCGCTGTCAAGTATAAAACTTCAATATAATTAATACTCAATAACGTAAAAACCATTCAATTGTAAAAGAATTTTTAACAGTTGATAAATATAATGTAAATCATATAATATATAACAATTTTGAATAACTAATAATTAATTTTAAGCTCAAAAACTAACTATTTTAAAACAAAGTATAGCAGATGGACATGTATTGTTCTATTCCTTAAATATCACGAATTAGAAAATTAATTATTAGTAAATTAAAAGTATTATATATTATAATAATAATTCTATATTTATCAATTTTTACTTTTAGTAACAGAAAAAGCCGCACCAAAAGAGAATAACAATCACATTTTCTGGAAAATATTACCCTTGAATTAAGTTGGTGAAATGTCAGTCTTAGTAGTGGAAAAAAGACACTAAGCATTGAAAATTTTTGCTTTTTCTTAATAATATAATAGTACCAACATCAGTTCCTAAAATTCAAGCTATGCACTAATGAAAATTATATTGTCACTTTTATTTCAAATACCTAAGTACATAAATTAGATATACTAGATTTAGTACCTATTTCAACAGTACCAACGAATATAGACGCTTATAGAAGCGTACTCTTGAATGGGAAATTTCTGCCAAAAATGAGTTACCCAGCTTCTGAGGGCGCCACTAGATCCCATGAATTTTTATATCTATATATATCAAATTTTTCATATGTATAGATATACAAACAATGTTAAAGTGTTTTCCAGGTTTCCGGACGAAAAATTTAACCCAGAAGAATCCTTTTATAAGCGTCTATCTTCTTTGACTGTACTTTCCTTTCTCCGTGTAGTTGTTAGTTCTAGAAAACGTCAAATACTGTTTTCGATTATTTCATGGTTCGTGATTGAAACACGTGATTAAAAAGAATGAATTTCTATCATATTTTTTCATTGATTTAAATGCAATCTAGTAAAATAATTGTAACATTAATTCATCCTTTTTTATAAAAATATAAAATTTTAATTTGGTACGAAACTTCAATATCAAAATTCATAAGTTCAATTCTTTTTCATTTTAAAATTGGCTAATTTATACATATTAATATAATATATGAAAATTCAACCGAGCGACGTTAGAAGCAAGGTAAATTAAGCTAGTAATAATTAATATCATTTCTTTCTGTTACAATTATTCTCAATTTCTACAATTACAGATATTACAATATATTTTAACTAAATATCTCAAATACATCTATATTTTATTTACTTTTGTATGATGTTAGGTTTTAATTTATCTATTTTAGGTTACTTCATTTTTTGCTGTATCATCTCGTTTTGGTACGCCTGAAAATCTAAAAAAATTGATAGACGCTGCTCATCAAAATGGTCTTTATGTTTTGCTTGATATGGTACATTCACACGCATCGAAAAATACTCTTGATGGATTGAATATGTTTGATGGAACAGATGCATGTTTTTTCCATTCTGGTACCAAAGGTCAGCATCCATTATGGGATAGTAGACTTTTTAACTATGGAGATTTCGAGGTTCTAAGATTTTTACTATCTAATTTGCGTTGGTATGTTGAAGAATATGGATTTGATGGATTCAGGTTGGTTAAGCTTTCAGTACATTTTTCTATAATCACCTATTCCTTAGGTTACACTAAAAAAATCAAAAAAGTTATAAATATTATTTATATTAATGGATGAAAATTAAATAGACTGTTTATTTCTTATGTTACATATTATGTACTTACATATAATTAAATAACTTAAAAAGTAGTCTTAAGATAGCTCCATAGTGATATATATATATATATATATATATATATATATATATATACACTGCCGTTCAATTGCTTTTGCTCACCCTAAAGTAAAATTTATTAAAATAAAAAGTTTTATATCTCCGGAACTAATGATCGCATCTTCAAAATCCAAATAGCGTTTGAAAGATTGCTCAAAAATCTTTGAAATAAAGTAAGTCCGGTATGAAAAATGTCATTTTCTAATTGCCTATAGCAATGTGAAAAAAAATTTTTTTTACTAATTTTTTTTGCCCACAAAAGTGAATGCCATTTTTATGGAAATGATGATATCGAAAAAAAACAAATGGATTTTAAAACTCTAATAGTCCTCTTTAAAATGAGCTAAGTAAAATGTTTCTAAGACTTTTTTAACCACAGTTATGATGATTTTTCGAAAAAAGACCTGTTTTTTCAATCATGATTATCTTATAAACTAAGAAAATTTTGTATTTGAGAAAAAATGTTTCATTTTTAGTCTAGTATATATATTTAATGACCAATAGATTTCCAGAAAAAAATTTTTTTTTTCACTTGTTTAATTAAAAATTTTACTAATTTTTCATGAATTTTCCTAAAAAAATTAGTAAAAAAAATTTTTTTTCCAAAACTTATTGGTCACTGAATATATATATTTTAGACTAAAAATGAAACATTTTTTCTTTCATACAAAATTTTCTATCTTTCTTAGTTTGAGATAATCATGATTGAAAAAATAGTTGTTTTTTCGAAAAATCATCATAACTGTGGTTAAAAGAGTCTTAGAAACATTTCACTTAGCTTATTTTAAAGAGGACTATTAGAGTTTTAAAACCCATTTGTTTTTTTTTTTTTGATATCATAATTTCTATAAAAATGGCATTCACTTTTATGTAGGCAAAAAAAATTAGTAAAAAAAATTTTTTTTCACATTGCTATAGGCAATTAGAAAATAACTTTTTCCATACCGGACTTAGTCTATTTCAAAGATTTTTGACCAATCTTTCAAACGCCGTTTGGATTTTGAAGATGCGATCATTAGTTCCGGAGATATAAAACTTTTTATTTTAATAAATTTTACTCTAGGGTGGGCAAAAGCAATTGAACGGCAGTGTATATATATATATATATATATATATATATGTATGTATATGTAATCCAGAACATAATCAGATGTAGTATATTACATATCGAGGAAGGTTAAGAATAGGCAAGTCTATAGCACATATGAATTTCACGCGAGCCAAAGACGAAAGTATAAAATATGTACTATGGGGTTGCCATTTCACCTCTCATAGTGTGTATACTATTTTTCGCTATTTACGGGCTGAAAATATAACTTTTGCGTTTCGGAGTCTGGAGCATAAACTTAAAGCGAAAATTATTGTTCAATCCTCTAGGAGCAAAATTCGTGATTTTGGCTCACTTTTGCAAGCGTGAAATAGTGCATTCTGCTCTACTTTTTACGAGAGCGAAGTTCACCCATGTACATTGTTCATCACTCGCGAACACGCGCTTCCTGTCTGTCGATACTGACAGAATTTTTATTTGGTGCCTACAAAAGTAAACTATGTACGCAAAAACATGTATTTCTCAAGAAGAAAGTTGAAGCATATGTGAACAACAGGTATTTGTGTTCCTCGTATCATTTTTGCACCCTTAATCCGCCTAAGCGATAAATTCATACTCGGACCAAAATTCCATTTGCACTTTTAGCCCATAATGTATTATTTAAAATTTTTTCATGAATTTCATAAATCAAAAGAATAAGTATGTAAGAAAGAGATACTTTGAGGTGCAGAAAAAAATTGTTTTATAAAGAGTGCAACCCCAGTCATGCAAATATTATGAATTTAAGAAAAAATATGAAAAATGTCTTTTTAACACTCCACGCGCGAAGCTCAATTCTGCACACGATTAACAAAGTGAAAATTAAGCTGCTTGCATGTCGTGTCAAAAAATATAGTTCGATACTTGTGCGAGAAAGTGATTTTTACCTCGTGGGACCTTTTGTTGTGTGTAACCGTTTGCTCTCGTGTGACCTCGTGGGCAAACCGCCACGAGAGGAAAAAATCACTTTCACGCACTAGTATCGAAATGTACTATAAAAACACAAAACTTTTATTTTCTGTTATATTCGTTCAATCTATTATTCACTTTTTTATTCATCACTTCAACTGATTGGTATATGTATTCCGGTATAACAAAACTCAAAATTCTATACCGTATACTTTTTCATATACCCCTCCGTATGCACCTCCGTAGCACCTCCGTATACACCTCCGTATAACACTCCGTATAACTCTAGACAAAAATATTGTAATTTTATATTATACCCCTTCACTCCCCTCTCTCTCTCTCTCTCTCTGCCAGGTGAGTAAAGCAGACGGGTTTTTGTGTGCTCCTCATAATTTGTTGTTTGTAACCGGCATTGCACTTTGTTTCGAGTGCACTTATTTTTCAGGCAGACGGAGATCCTGCTGGCTCTGGCTATTGCGGGCATTGACAGTGAGGCTCGCTTTTTTTGAGTCAGGGATCCTTGAATTTTACCTTGAACTTGTGTGAATTGCTTAGTCGTTGCGGCTGCGGCCATTTTCCAAGCCTGCCGTGTGAAGGACCGCTTTGACTAGAATTTGGACAAGCACACTCCATCAACAATAACACCACTCAGCTCCAATTTATATATACTTTGCTGCTTGACCAGAGAGTTTTATGCGCAACTGTCTCATTGTGCTTGTTCAATTACAGTGTTTTTTGCCGGTTACCACTGTGATTACAAAAGATTATTTTATCATAACAACACGTACTATTATTTTATTAAGTCTTACACCTACTTAACCTCAGTCGTTAGTGCTTTTACTGTGTTATGTGCCTTTTTTATTTATACATTTGCTTCGCATTGAGCCTATATTTTTTGGAGCATATACATTTGTCTGTAGATGTGTTCGACAAGAATTGATATTGGTCACGGACCGTATATATGTGTGTCATTGGCTCTTGGATCCCTCTCTTGGTTTCTTTGTGGATCTGCGCATGCCTGCTGTCTCGACGGTTACCTATCTAATTCACGGACATCTAAGGTAAAGTAGCCTATTATGGAACAGTAAGAAAAGTGGCTCCGATTATGAAACACGCGTGTAATATGTAATTTTATATAAAATTCGAATGTTTTTAAAGTTACAGTGAAATATACGCGTTTTCGTCTACACCTCCTCTTTTTGATACAATCAAAATAAAAGTCATATATAAACTATACCAATTAAAAAATTAAAATAATGAGACTGTTTAAGATAAGCACTAAATAATACTGACTGATTGACTAATCATGGACGAATAAAGCTCATAACTATTTTATTAATTTTATTGCTATTTTTTCATAACTTGACCTAAACAGTTATTTGTTTTGTAGATAAAACCATAGAATTGATTGATATCGTTAATTATTGGTTTTGAAAACAATAATCTTAAAATAAACGTGTGTTTCTTAATAGGATTCAAAATTTAAATAGACTCCTATTTATGGTATATAGGAAATCCTATGTATTTTAAAACATGGAATCATAATCTAAATTCTAACCTAAAAATAGTAATACTTTTTACAATTATCTAAAATTTTAAAAATGGCTAAAATAGATTTAATCTGACATAAAAACCTTCCCAATATAAATTTTAAACGATTTTTAACATTTTTTAACAATTTTTAATTTAAATATTAATAATGATTTGTAAATTATAAAATGAAAAGTGTTTCTTAATAGGGAATGAAACAGGGGTGCCAGCAAGAGAATTGCGTTTAATAATAGGCTCCAGAAACCTTTTCACTATTTTTTAAATAAATTATTGAATATATCATTAATTAAAAATTTTAAAAAAAGTACTTATTCTACAGAAAATAGCGCATCCAATGAGCTATGATAATATTCTATTTCATGTAATTTATTTATTTATATTTTGTGTTGAAAAAAAAATTATCGAAAATCGTTCCATAATAGGCTATTTTACCTTATACCCATTGCTTTCCTGCTGCGTATGTCCTACTGTATCTCGCGCAGACGATCGTATGGTTGCATATACCAGGCGCTTTTACTTTGCTTTGTGTTTGGTTCTCGTCTGCTAATTGACTGTCGCTCTGGCTTATATAAGTGTATATTGGGTTGCATCTCTTAGGCGCTCGTTTTTACACACAAACTATTAAACGTACTGCACTGAAAACTAAAAGGACTAGCTACTAGACTTGAAGTTTAGCCAGAGCGCCTAAACGCACTATAGTATGCGCGCCGTAAAAGGGATTAGTAGCTAGTCCCTCCGGCGCACTGAGAAGGCCCGAGAGCTTGATAGCAGCGCCATAGACGAGTGTAAAGGGAAGATTCCCGCGTGGGCACAGTCGTCGAACTCGAAAGAGTTCGTCAGGGAGCCCGAAAGGCTAGAAGCGCCACCTTTTCACGGGCGTGTTACTGGTCTTGGGTGAGGGTAATAGCTGAGCGAAAGAATTCTCAGTGTGCCTTTTATTTCTTATTATCTAATGATGGCGGAAGGTGCTGCCTTTGGCGAGTGTCCTGGTTGCAATAAACCCTTTTCGCAAAAATCACAAAAGACAACTTGTCAAAAGTGCGTAAGAGACTCTTACTTGGTCTGTGCTAAATTTCAAATGATCACTGACGGTGAGGATAATTTTAAGGTCTGAGAATCTTGCAAGGTGGCTATTTTTGCAAGAGTGATGAGTCCTTAATTCTTAATGATGTCTTCTCTGTTAAGAGGAGGCCGTATCATTCTGTCCTTGTCTAATCTAAATTTTCTTTATTATTAATAAATAAAATATTTTCATAGAAAAGTAAGACAACCGCCCAATAGAGCAAAAAGACAAGCAAACGATTCTTTTTATGAAAAAATATGAAATTTTGATTATTTTTCGAGTAAAGTCTGAAACGGAAAAACAATCGAACTTGATTAAGTTGATTCAACTGTTTTTCCGTTTCAGACTTCACTTGAAAAATAATAAAAATTTCATATTTTTTCATAAAAAAGAATCGTTTGCTTGTCTTTTGCTCTATTGGGCGGTTGTCTTACTTTTCTATGAAAATATTTAATTTATTAATAATAAAGAAAATTTAGATTAGACAAGGACAGAACTATACGGCCGCCTCTTAAATAGTCAACGAGCTTGCAAGATATCTCTCGTCCTTCTGCACCCATGCTTGGTCTTACTGGGACCAACGCAGCGGTGAATTCTGGCTTATCGCTCAGCCTTATTCTGAAGAAGCTTGAGAAGCTCAATATTCTTGACAACATAGATAGCAGAATGCATACCTTTCAGGCTTCACTCAAGGAGGTCGAAGACTAAATTGAGTCTTTGGGCAGGCGTATGGCCCCTCTAGATGATCTAACTGTTCTCATCAGGCGTGTTGAGGTCAATGAGAGTAAAATCAATAATATCATGGAGGAGCAGCGGGCACTTGGTACTCGACTTATAGAGCTATCTGAGAGGGGTCACAGTCTACCAGATGCCTTATTATCGGCCAAGTCACAGGAGCTTGAAACGGTTAATTCATCTTTGAACAGCAGAATAAATCAAATGGTCTCTCAGCGGCTTCACTCTTCTTCGGATTTGGTCATCAGTGGTATTGATATGGGTGGCTTTACTGATTATGAGGCCGACGCCCTTGCTGCTCTGAGAATTTTTTGACTTATTACCTCCTTATCTGAGATCTTATCTGCTAGAGTTATGGTGTTTCGTAATGATGGTGCATCTTCTGAAGAACCAGAACCTGTTGCAGCTCCACCACCAAAGATGGTCGTTATACTAGCAACGCCCGCTTTGGTCAATGACCTGATTCAACTAAAGATTCGCAGGAGTAAGGTTAGGTCTACGGATTCGGACCAAAATTTACTAACATATGCTGGCTGTGCATTGCCCATCAAGGAGACCTTTATCAATTACAATGAGTTTCTTCCAAATGAGGTCTATCGTCTGAGGACTGAGGTCTGGAAACGAAGCAAGGGCCCTGAGAGGAAATTTATTTCTTTCGTGAAGAACGACAACGTCTACGTTTAATGGAAGAAGGATGATAAACCAGTTGTCATCACCTCCATTGGAGATCTTGATTCTTTTTTAGGAGAGACATAGCAGGTGACAATCTTTCCCTCAATAATAACCATTTCTATCATCCGATTCCTTTTCACAACTCACATAATTCTTCACATCACTCAGTTCCCGTCTCTTCATCTCCTTCTCATGCTACAACATCTTTTCTTCTTACGATTTGCCATATTAATGCCAATTCATTGCGTGCACGTCATCAAGAAATTCAACACTATCTCAATTCTCATTCCATTGTTCATATCTTTGCAATTTCTGAAACAAAATTGTCTTCTGGAGTTGATTACTCTTTTCTCAATATAAATTATTACAAATTACTGCGCCATGATCGAAATGGTCATGGGGGAGGAATAGCTTTATATGTTCATCAGTCTTTATTTGTCAACATTATCTGCTGTTGTACGACGAGGTGGTCCAGCAGGCCAGGTCATCCTGACTATATGTTTTGTGATGTCTCTGTTAAGGGATATAGTCCTATTTTTGTGGCGGTTGTTTATCGTCCTCCTCATGCACCGTTTTTTGAAGGCAGTGACTTCATAAGTAAACTTTCCAACATTATGCACACTTTTTCCTCCAAGATAATTATGGGTGATTTTAACGCGAATCAACTGTCAGAATCTGACGATGCTTTGTTCGTTTGCTCGTTGACCGAGGAAAACTATCTTTATTTCATCCCTTTTGGTGCCACGCGTCACTCCTCCACCTCCCATACTTGGTTGGATCTGTCCATGGTTGACGTTAATGATACTGTTGTATCCTTCTCGAAATCTAAATCACCCTTTGCTGATGGCCGCGACTTAATCACTGCTACTCTTGAAATTCCGGTCCCTATAGTGGAGCAGCAGGAGTACACTTATCGTGATTACAAGAGCATTGATCTCCCTAATTTTCTCTTTTATCTTAATGGATGTGATTGATCTTCTTTTTATAATAGTGCAGATATTGATGCTGCACTTGACTCTTTCAATGCCAAGCTTACATCAGCCATTGATTTATTTGTGCCTTTAAAAAGCGTTAAACCTTTAAGAAAACGCCACCCTGGGTTTACTTCTCATCACAGCTTACTTGTCAGGGATCGTGATAGATTATATAGACGTTTCAAACGCACGCGCCATCTACTTGATCTTCATTACTATCGTCTTGCAAGAGATCTTGCTCATGATTCCACATCGAACGCAAAGCTCGATTATTATTATAATAGGCTGAGGAATCTTTCTGAGCTAAAACACCTTTGGAGGGAGCTCAGACATCTTGGGATAGCTACTGGCTCTGTTGACACTGCCTCTCCTTTCTCAGCTGATGAGTTTAATACGTATTTTGCGGGTGTCTACCGAGATCAGCAGGTCATGCCTGTCTCTGACTTCTTATCCACTTTGCCTCCTGATGTAGCAGATGCCTTCTCCTTCTTGCCTATCACTCTTGAGGAGGTGCATGGTGTGATTCGAAACAGCTCATCTCAGTCGAGTGGTGTTGACGACATTCCTCAATCCATTATCAGGTATGCATTTCCTGTTATTAGACCTTATATCCTACTGAAACGGCTCATATCAATTCTATTTAGAATTATTAAATTGAATATGAATGTTTTATAAATAAATGAACATTATTTAAGACATAGAATGATCTTCTGTAATAATAAATCTAAATGACGTTAAAGGTATAAGTAGGACTTCATAGTTACCTACTGAGGCCAATAACGAAGATAAATCAAAATGTATATATACAGAGATAGTAAAATGAATATAGAAATGGAATGTTCTATTTCTGTTAATGAAAAAGTATTATCAATATTTGATTATTAATAATGAAATATATTAGATGTAATTTTTTTAAATAATGGTTTATACATAAATAGAACATCCAATTTCTATAATATGTATAATTTAAAGTTTGAAGATAGGAATTAAAATATAAAAAATTAGCTTTTCTAGATGATAAATAATAAAATAGATTATTAAAAATAGTTTTTTGGAATGTAAAGGAAATAGAATGTTTCTTTTGCAAATATATTTATCTTAATTAAAGGTTTCTTTGGCAAATATATAAAATGAATTTTATCGAACATTCTATTTCCTAATGTATAATTCTTTAGTGAGAAATGGAACGTCATAGAAGGTTTATGAAATAATATAAAAGAGCGTGAATTCATCTAAGCTCTCTCATTCTCTCTTAGATGTTCGATCAGGTAACATCTAAGATGTATTCTATCGGATTCTTGATCCGACTCTCTACGTGGCAAAATGTAGAGACTAGCTTACTAAAAGATTCTTATTTCATTTAATTGTTTATTTAAATAGATTATTGTATCTTTGTAATTTATTTAAAAAAGGATTGTTTATATTAAATAAATTTAATAATTTAAAATTAATAAAAGTTATTCTAAATTCATTAAACTAAATCTGTTTACTCTAATTTCAGATAAGAAAGGTAATAATGCATCTTATCTTTAAAGTGCACATTATCGCACGTTCAATGGTAAAGCATCCAGCGAACGTCGTCGATTATTGTACTTTCATAAGTTGCATCTATGATAAGGATATGATATAGCACTTCCAATAGTAAAGCATCTGGAGGAAGTCGTCGATTGTATATCCTTACATAATTATTAAAATACCAATTATCGCATCTCTGACAGTAAAGCATCTGGAGGAGATCGTCGATTCTGGTGTTTTAATCCATCTTGCTGTATGGATTATGTGACTAATGCATGTCAAGAACTTATTAATGTAACTTTAATCTATATTTTGGTAATTTATTATTAAAATTACCTGGCGACCGTGCATCCAGCGAAACGCGCCCGTTACACTACATATTTTCAATCTTCACCTTGATGGTTCCGTCTTTTCGGCTGTGTTGAAAAGATCTCGTATCAAGGTACTCAATAAGGTTAACTCTCCTAAGACTTTGAGCGACCATCGCCATATCGCATTGCTTTGTTTTCTTTCCAAATCATTGGAGAGATTGGTTCATAAACAGCTTCTTGACTTTATTGAGTCGCATGATCTTGCTGATCCTTATCAAACTGGTTTTCGTACAGGGCACAGCACCCAGAGAGCGATTTTGAGGATCACTGACGATATTAGGGCTGGTATTGATAGGAAGAAACTCACAGTGCTTCTCCTTTTTGATTTTAGTAAAGCCTTTGATAAAGTTAATTATGTGCTTCTTCTTAAGAAGCTTCTGCACATTAAATGCTCGAGTTCTATTATTAGGTGGATGGCTTCTTATCTATCTGGCCGATCCCATGGAGTGATCGCTCAAGGACGCTATATGTCTTCCTACTGCTCTATCAACCTGGGAGCTCCTCAGAGTTTAGACCTCGGTCCCTCCTCTTTGCTGTTCATGTCAGTGATATTTCTCACGGTTTTGACGACCTGATCTCTAATGTGCTTTATGCTGATGATCTCCAGATGTATCTCCAGTGCCGCCCTGATGAACTAAAAGTCTGTAAGAATGTTCTCAGCCGAGCTGCATATTACCAGGTGAGTTGGGCATCTGAGAATCGCCTTTCTCTTAATACCTCTAAAACCAAAACTACTATATTTAGATCACCGGTTTATATAATCGTATTTACTCCGAGATAAGCTATATCAACATTGGTGACTCCATGGTGCCTTTTGAGTCATCGGTAGAGAGTCTAGGGGTCTTCCTGGACTCTAAACTATCTTGGAAGAAGCAGGTTACTTCAATCTGTAGACGGGCAAATTCCCTAATGTACCGTCTCAATTTTTTCAGGAGCAGTACTAACCTTCCTCTGCGCAAGTATTCAATCTTGTCTCTTTTATCTCCTCTTATCGACCATTGCTCAACCGCTCTATTAAATATTTCACAGGAGCAAAATCTTCATTTACAGCGTGTGGCAAACTCCGGTGTTCGTCACATATTCGGGGTGAGAAAGATTGAACACATCTCACCATGCAGGCGTTCCCTTGGACGGCTTTTTACTAAGGGTCGTTGTCTTTACCTTGGTGCTTGTCTTTTGTATCGAGTACTGTGAACGCAAGTTCCATCTTATATTTATAAAGACTTTAATATGAATATTTCCACTAGACCGGTCAGAGGTGAAATACCACCTTTATCAGTGCCTCGATTCTCTGCCAAAACGCTGCGCGAATCCTTTCATGTTACTTTAATTTACTTCTGGAACTCTCTGCCGCATCTCAAACGTACCTCTACATCCATCTTACCCTTTGAAAAAAAAGTTTACTCTCATATTTTCAACATTGAGGGAGAATATCACGGTGCTATAAATTATTTTTGATATATTGTTTTTATTCCTTGTATTGATTATATTTTGTTTAATTTAATTTAATTTTTTTTATTTATTATTTTGTTCACCTTTATACTATGTTTCTATTCTTATTTTTCTTTTTATTGTTTATTTTTTTTGTTTATCTTGATGTATCTAATTTTGTATTGTACAACAAATTGTACAGAAATAAATCAATCTAATCTAATCCACATCTGGTAACTATTCAGCATAAAATTATTAATAACTTTCTGCATAGAAATCGATGTACCTATCAGCATACATTTCCGCTTAATACTACGCATAAACCTTTAAATATTTTACAGTATTAATTAAAAAAAAAAATTATTTTGATTAATATAAATATTTTGAAACGGTTATTTTGCCCGTTACAAAAAAGAATTAGCTTTTAATTAAATATTATCTTTGGCTAAGTCTTTATATTTTACTATATGCAGAGTTGCTGAAATTTGTAAGAATTTCACTAAATATTATACAGTGAACTCCGATTGTGCTAGCTAATCAATCCTATTAATAAACGACAAAATCATATCTGATATACTTGTCGCTTGCTGCACGCACTGCGTCTCTCTCTCTCTCTCTTACTTCATCGAGAGACGCGATGCCGGTAGCGCAGTTTTCCTTCGTGAGGCAGGTTCCAAAATACGTTATATTAAAATATATGATATTCCGTAATTAAATAATTTATAACTGCTCACAAGGACCGCGGAGACGTCGGAGTAAGCAACGGGAAATATATATTTTATGTTTAATATAGTCAGGCAATATAAATTAATTGAAAGCACGTTTTAATAGAAAACAAAATTAATTTATTACAAGAAAAATATAAATATAATAAAAAATAGGGTATGAATTGAATGAGAATGAAATAATATAATATATGAAATGTAATGTACGCGTCTAACGAGAGAGTGATCAAAGGGAGGACGTGTCGCGAACTAAATAGTACTCGCTTATGACGCTGATCGGTTATATCACCGATTATACAATATACCCGCACAAGTATCTCTCGAGGAAGAGACACTTGGATGTCGCACAGTATAATTATACTTACAATAACGCACTGGCCAGCTTACACTAATTACCTATGTGCACGTAGACGCCGCTCGCCCGTTATCTAAACTTCTCCCCTGTACGTAACCAATACGTAAATGCTTTAGAGTAGATCGGTGGAACACGTCTCTTCCCGATCCTTGAATTCCGCTGAGCTCTGCCAACGTGGTTGCCTGGACGTAGATCGGTGGAATCCTATGCACGCCGATCATCGTATTTGTTGGCACTTAATGGCTGACCGCTAAGACGCGCGAAAAGCGGTCAAGCAAAACTCTACAGAAAGAATTTCTGAGAGTTGCAACTAGCCAATATAATATAATACGCTAGTCGATATAAATTAACGACTTTTATTTAAGACAACGTTTCGCGCTATCAGTTGCGAACTTAGACTAACGTATTATACGACCACTTGGCGAAATTCTCTAAAGAGCACAGGACGGCTTAGGTTTCGTGCTAACGCAACGGTAGCCGGAAACTTTCTGAAGCGCCTCACGGCCGGCGAGCTTCTCTCTCGCGTGCCGGTCGTCAAGATACGCACTTCTTTACTCGTCTTAGATGAGATGTATGACCGAGCGTTCATCCTATTTTAAAACCTAAGCGCGCAAGATTCAAACACGGTGGAATACTGTTACAATTTTAAATTTATTATTTAAGAGGCGGTCAGAACCAAATCGGTGACTTGCGGTATATATCAAGTCAGTATTTTTCGCTTTACGATAATATTTTGTATATTTTAATGGCTTAAACTATTTCAAATTATTCTTTATATACATGACTAGAGGAAATGACTATATTTTTACCATATGAATAAGTAAATAAATTATTATAAGCATTTATTACAAATATCAAACTGACTTGACATATACCGCATGCAAAAAACTGTCGTGTCGATTGTTAGGTGGTATTTTTCGCTTTATAACAATATTTTGTATATTTTTGTGGCTTTAACTATTTTAAATTATTCTTTATATACATGACTAGAGGAAATGACTATATTTTTACCATATTAATAAATGAATAAATTATTATAAGCATTTATTACAAGCACCGGACTAAGTCACCGATTTGGTTCCGACCGCAAGATTAAAGATTTTTTACGAATTGATACCAAATATTGCTTGGAAAAAAGTTTTTGAAAATTAGAATTTTTACATTGAAATTAATAAATTCTACAATATTTAATAAAGGATATAAATTTTTAAACCGAATATTATTATAAATTACAAGTAGTAACTATCTAAAATTTTGATATACATTTATTTATTTAAATATAATATAATTCTTATCAAAATTTTACATGGGAATAAAGAATGAATTGAAGAATAATTATTATAAAAAAATGTTCTCTTCCGTATTATTCTAAGACATGTTACTATGATGGTTAATAGAAAAATGTTTAGTTATTATGATTATTCTAATACACATATTTAAGCTAAAATTTTAAAGAAATCAATACTGTGAAAATTGTTAAACAATAAATTAACAAAATTTTAAAAAAATAAATAACTTTTGAAAATTTGCTTGAATGTGTGTGTTTCCAATGGTGGACGATGGTTTGCAGGTTGAGCTTATGGTATAAGGAAGGAAGAATATAGGATCTCATGGTTGTGTAGGGTTACAGCCGAAGTAAACCATGGTTTAATTTAAAATATTTATATAAAAATATTGAAATAATTTTAATTTATTTTAACATGTCTTAAAATTACTTAAAATGATTATGTTTATTTTTATATAATTATTTCAAATAAAACAAAAAAAAAACAAGGCGCCATTAAATGCCATACATTGTTGATTATTTAATTTATGTTAAAAATTATTCAATGTATGTTTTAAATGATGTACCTTTTTAGGTGGTGGGAAATCTGTCATTCTTATAACAATTATATAAAAATCTCCAACTATAGTTATAAACAATTAACATTGAATAAAAATGATATAGTAAGTAAGATGTTATTATATGGTTTTAAAATGTTAGAATTTATAAATAGGAGGTTGGCGAGCAGCGCGAGCAGAGGGGTAACCCCCCCTAGTATACATGAGGAATTCACCGCCAACTGAGAGAGCAAAAAAATAAAAATCGCTGAAACTCTAAGAATATATTCTTGCTGTTACCCAAAATATGTAAAAAAATTTTTAATGATATGGATTGAGAGGATCAAGAGCTATAGATCCTTGAAATTTGAAAATTTTTCAAAATTTTTGGAAAAATCCCAACTTTATGATTTTTTTTCTGAAAATCCTGATGTTTTAGAAAGAAATTCATAAGAATACTTCTTATTGTAAATAAAAAGGAGAGTTAGCATGATTTTTTACAGACCTAAATTTTGAATTTTTTTATTGGTTCTTACATGAATTACATGATAATCGAAATTACTCATTGCTTACCACTTCAGGAATTGCTTTTCGAGGGCTCATTTTCTTCCATTTTTCTAGCCACCAATAAGGAGTTATGAAAGTTTGAAATATATCTTTTTATGTATGATTTATTTTTCATATTGAATATAAATTATACATGCAAATATATATTTCAAACTGTCATAATTCCTTATACGTGGCTTTTTCTTACACAATCAAAAATTAGTTTTGAGGTTAATGAAAAATAGAAGAAAATAAACCCTTGAAAGGCAATTTCTGAATTGGCAAACAATGAGTAATTTCAATTACCATGTAATACATGTAAGAACCAATAAAAAAATTCAAAATCCAGGCCTGTAAAAATCATGCTGACTCTCCTCTTCATTTTCAACAAGAAGTATTCTTATAAATTTCTTTCTAAAACATTAGGATTTTCAGAAAAAAAATCATAAAGTTGGGACTTTTCCGAAAATTTTAAAAAATTTTCAAATTTCAAGGATCTATAGCTCTTGATACTCTCAATCTATATCATTAAAAAGTTTTTTACGTATTTTGGGTACCAGAGAAAATATATTCTCAGAGTTTCAGCGATTTTTATTTTTTTGCTCTCTCAGTTGGCAGTAAATGTCCCATATATATATATATGACATGGACAAACCCACTTACACTCACAAGAACATACACCTACAGCTACAAATACTATACAAGACACTTTTCAACCAAGATGAACACTTTATCGATACATATTTCTACACCATATATCTACGAACACATGCATGCACAAACATACACATATATATACACACACGCGCAAACATCTCTATCTCCTTCTCTTCATCTCTGTCTCTCAATCTCTGTCTCTCCGTCACCGACTCTCCGTCTCCGTTATTACTTGATTATATGACTTATATATAATTTCATATTATATTACTACCATTATATTAATGTGATGAATTTAGTCTTTTTTTCTCCCGGGAATATCATTTGCATAATTGTCACATACACACACACACACATATATATATATATATATACACACATATATATAAACGCACACACTTGTACCTACACAAATACACACATGCACATACGCACATTCACATGCATACATACACACATATACACACATACAGATATATGTATATATATATGGGACTTTTCACGTCAACTCACCTAACAAAAAAATAGATTCCGTCGAAAATCTGTGGAAATGTTCTATTTGATATCCAAAATATACAAAAATAATTTTAGAGGTCCAGGTCAAAGGGGTCAGGATTTAAACGTGATGGAATTTTTCGAATTTTCCTAATTTTTTGCTAAATAAATATTTTAATGAATTTTTTCCTCAAAAACTATCAACTTTTCGTTAAAACTTAATAGAATTCTTTTTCTTGGAAATCAGATGTAGAATTCACCTGAATTTTTGCAAATTATAATATACTGATTTTTATGCTTACTTGATCGATTTAAACATACTATTTAGTATATCTAAAAATCGAACAGGTTAAATTGGCTTTTTAAAGTCTTATTTTTTTCGGTTTCTTATGAGGAAAAAATATACGAAGCCTCCAGTTGGGCAGCCTTCTCAAAGTTACTTAATTGTGCAAAAATGTCTGAAAAAATCGTTATTTTGGATCAATGATGAGATTCGTGATTTTTTTTCTGAAAAAGTATTGATTTTTGGGACAAATGTATGAAAATGTTTTTTATTGAAAATTATGTGTAGAATATGAGCATATTTTTACAAATTGTAATTTAAGACATTATGAACAATATATACTAAAAATTTAACAAAAAATAAATTTTAAAATTTCAAAATTTCATTTATAATTTGTGATGTTTAGCAAATAATGGTTCACAAAAATTTACATACATTTTACATACAATTTCCAATAAAAAACATTTTCATACATTTGTCCCAAAAATCAATACTTTTTCATAAAAAAAATCACGAATCTCATCATTGATCCAAAATAACGATTTATTCAGACTTTTTTGCACAATTACACACATATATATATATATATATATATATATATATATATATATATATATATACTCACACTTGCACCTACACCTATGCACACATACCCTACACATATGCACATTCACATGCATACATACACTTACACACATACATATACACATATACACATATATGGGTATATATATATTTATATATATATTCCCATGTCACATAAACACATACACTCATACACATAACCACATCCACACACATACACATTGTAACGTTTGGCTTTTCTGGTGTGCTGCGGTTGCATCGGACTTTTATGGGGATGATCTGCGGGGGTGGATAAAAGCCAAAGTTCAAACTTATAAACTAGTCAAATTAATTAAAGTGAAGAATATTTGATAATGAAAAGAAAGAAAAAAAATAATAAAGGTAATTTAAGAATTTAACTATGTGTAAAAAAAAATAATAATTTATATTAATAATGAAATTTAAGTGCTCAAACAAAAATAAATAAACTTAAGAGGCGGTCGGAACCAAATCGGTGACTTGCGGTATATATCAAGTCAGCATTTTTCGCTTTATAACAATATTTTGTATATTTTTGTGGCTTTAACTATTTTAAATTACTCTTTATATACATGACTAGAGGAAATGACTATATTTTTACCTTATTAATAAATAAATAAATTATTATAAGCATTTATTACAAGCACCGAACTAAGTCACCGATTTGGTTCCGACCGCCTCTTAACATTAGAGATATAAACGACGGGTCGGAATTACAGAAAAGGTTTTTGCGGAACTAGGTAAATAAGTATAATTGACGACTGATTTAATTTAAATGTATCTTTTGTTCATTTATTAATAATAAATCAAAGAGTTTTTATTTACAACGATGGTATGAAAAATAATAAAAATGCAAACATAAAAAAACTATTCTTCAGTCTAATTAAACCAAACTAGATAATTTCCTTTTGACTGGCAGTAATAAGAAAAATAAATCATGGTTTCTTGGTTTCATCGATAGATGGCGTGGTGTTTAATAACCGTCTGAAAAAAACAAAGAAAAGAAAGAATACGACATTAGTATTAACAACGCAATTATAATTAGCAATTATCTACGGTGGATAAACGCGAGATCTGTTTTACCGACGGCAGTTACGGCGGCGGTAGGTGGAGGAGTATCTGGGTAGTGGAATCCCCCAACTACATAGATAGGACGGTGATAGAGATTTTTACTATGCAAAGCATAACTTCTCTACATAGTAAGAAGAGAGAGGAGTCTGTGTAGTGGAAACCCCCTACTACTCAGATTGAAAGGAAAGGAATAAAGGTACGGAGTACTCTTAGGGTGAAATCAGATGGCGCGGAAAATAGATGACGGAACGTCACAAAACATTCATTCCGTCGCCTTGTTTTCCGTCAAATTTTTTCCCTATATTCACATGGCGCGGAAAGTAGCTGAAAAATTGTTAAAAATAGCATACAAATGTATCCGCGAATTTTAAATTAACAACAAAAATGTTAAAAAAGTTGGAAATAATCACCTATTGTTATTGTAATGAGATTCTTTTTTTATAAAAATAAAATATAGTTTGTTATTATAACCAAATATTTCAATTAACATCATTATTTTTTAATTATAAAATTGCTAATCAACGTCACAGAACTTCTATTCCGCTCCATGTGAATATAGGGAAAGAAATTTGACGGGATAATAGAAGCGTCACAGACTTTTTGAAATTGTTTAAACAAATAGTTAACCAAAATAGAATTTAAAAGTTTGATTGAAATTAAAAGTACAGCTATGGAAAGCAAATTAAAAATATTACGTGAGGTTATTGAAGCACTAATAATTTTTTTAAACAAAATAAAAATTGATGTCGTCTATTACGTCGTCTTTACTCCGTTGGCGGAATACAAAGATGCGGAATTGAGGTTCTGTGACGTTCCGTCGCCTATTTTCCGCTCCATTTGATTTCACCCTTACTGTGCAGAGCATAACTTCTCTAGACAGCGAGAGCGGAGAGAGGACCTGGGCTGAGCCGGCTGCCGTGCGGTTATATATGCTATGGAGCTCGCTGTTCCCGTTGCGGGAGTAGCGCCTCGTAGCGGCTGAGCACGGGTACTAAGCTTTAAGCGCGATGCTTAAATTTGCATCGTCGCAACATATACACATATGCAGATACACATACAGAACACTTGAATCTATAACTCTATCTTTTCATCTCCGTCTCTCCATCTCCGTCACTGCGCCTCTTTGTATCTGTTTCTTTCCCTCTGTCTCTCCGTCTCCGTTTCTCCATCTCCGTTTCTCCATCTCCGTCTCTCCGTCTTTCTATCGCCGTCCCTATTTTTATGTCTCTACCTCTCCGTCTCTGTCTCTCCGTCTCCGTCACTCCATCTATGTCGCTCCGTCTATGCCTCTCTGTCTCCGTTCTTACGACTCCTTTTTTTTGTCTCTGTTTTGTTGTCTCTGTCTCTTCGTTTTCGTTTCTTCGTCCCTTTGTCTGTTTCTTTGTCTCCGTCTCTCCGTTCACGTCATCCGTCTATGTCTCTCTGTTTCCGTCTCTTTGTCTTCTTCTCTCTGTCCCTTCGTCTTCGTCACTGTCCCTCCGTCTTCGTCTCTGTGTCTTCGTCTCTACTTCTCCACTCCTACGTCTTCGTTTTTTCATCTTTGTCCTTCTATCTGAAACACATGATTAAAAAGAATACTTTTAGTTAGTTCGTAGAAGCTCTTTGATCTTCAAAGAGCTGAAAATACAAGGTTTACCTCGTTTTCGGTTTTTACTTTGAATGCGAAATAAATATTGAGTTATTTTCTATTTAAAATATCCATGGGGATTTCCACGTAGCTTTTCATTTAAATCCACGTAGATATCTAAATAAAAAATCTACGTAGATTACCTAAAAATTCACATGGATTTCTAAATATCCACATAGATTTCTAAATATCCACATGGATTTTTCTAAATATTCACATGGATTTCTAAATATTCACATGGATTTCTAAATATCCACATGGATTTTCCATAATTCATATGGATTTCTTAAAAATCTATCAGAAGTATATAAAATTAACAAAGATTTTTATTTAAATCCACATGGATATCCAAGTGAAAAATCTACGTAGATTACCTAATAATCCACATAGATTTAATAATATCTACATGGATTTCTAAATATCCACATAAATTTCACAAAACCCTTATGAATTTTTTTAAATCCACGAGAAGTAAATAAAATCAACACAGATTTTACAAAATCCATGCGGGTTCCTTGAAAGTCCACATAGATTTCATTTAATCCATAAAAGATTCTTTAACAGTCCACGAGGGCTTTATAAAATCAACATGGCTTTCATAAAATCCAAATGGATTTTTTACGTAGAAATCCACGTGGGTAATCCGCGTGGATTCCTATGCAAATCCACGTGGAATCTATGTAAGACCCACGTGGATTTCCACATGGGTAATCCACGTGGAAATCCAGGTAGATTTTTTCTGTAGGGTATAATGATATATTTCAGAGAAAAATTTAAAAATTTTATTATTATAAAGTTTTCAAAGTATTTATAGTTATATCAAATATAAATAAAGTGCCTAAAATATATAATGTTAAAAAAATATTTTTTAATACATTTTAAGTTTGCAGTATTGGTTGTATTAAAGAAATGTTAAATTTTTAAATAACAAACACTCATCAAGAAATTTGTAGTTTAAATTTCTTCCTTGTTCAGTCAAATTTGTATCCAGTAAAAATTTATATCTTTTCGGATGCAAGATAGGATATTTAAACAAAAGGATACTGGAACGAGTCCATTCATTTACTCAGTAGTTAATTAATAAGCATCCCTGTAGAAAGAAATAAGGTGCATGTCTTGCTTCAACTGTTTGCAAGCGAAGAAACTGCAGTTTCCTTGTTTCACAGTTCATCAACTCCTCGACTAATTTATAATTGTAAGTATGCAATTTCATACAAATAGCTTTTATGGATTCGTAATAAATAAATAAAAATTAAAAGCAAGCCGGATTCGCTGTCCTTGTCTAATTAGCATTTTTGTTATTTACTCAAATTTTGATTGGTGTATCTTCAAATTAAAGGTCGAGCGCAATAGATATTATTATTATGAACATCTATGCACAAGAAAAAAAATATCTACCGGTTTGTTTTTGAGAAAAGTAAGTAACGCCAAAGTAAAAGTTTATGTTTATAATATTTTCGCGTTACTTACTTTTCTCAAAAACAAAGCATTAGATATTTTTTTTCTTGTGCATAGATGTTCATAATAATAATATTTATTGCGCTCGACCTTTAATTTGAAGATAAACCGATTAAAACTTGAGTAAATAACAAACAACTTAATTGTTACTCGGTCGGTATCAGGTTCTACTCCAGCCTACCGTTAAAGTTCAATAAGTGAGAAATTAATTTCAAATTTGATTGCAGACGATGGGTTAATAAAATTATAAAATCACAAAAGCCTTGATTACGTAAACAAGTATTCATAGAAAACAAACATTATGCCATCTAATACAATTATTATTCACAAATATTACAAATTTAATCAAACATTCTCAAGTGTTATAAAGCATATGACTAGTAGATTATGTCTTTTTTTTAATAAGATCATGTCTGAAAGTATAATATTTGTAATAATTAAAAAATTGATATTCAAAAATTAATTATGTTTTGGAATCATATATAATGTTGAAGCCGCTAAGATTAGATAGCAGGTGGAAGCTACCAACAGAGTAAAATAGAGTAAAATTCCTTTATTTGCCATTAACAGAACCATGGATGCTGTATTGGTTATATCGAAGAGATGTAAATATTGGAATACTGGAATAACGAACACTCGTCAAGAAATTTAAAGTATAAATTCTTCCTTGTTTAGTCAAATTTGTATCCAGTAAAAATTTATATCCTTCCGGCTGCAAGATAGGATATTTAAACAAAAGCATACAGGAACAAATCTATTCACTTACTCAGTAGTTAATTAATAAGCAGTCCTGTAGAAAGAAATGAGGTGCATGCTTTGCTTCAACTGTTTGCAAGCGAAGAAGCTGTAGTTTCCTTGTTTCACATTTTATCAACTCCTCGACTAATTTATAATTGTAAGTATGGAATTTCATACCAATAGCTTTTATGGATTCACAATAAACAAATGAAAATAAAAATTCAATAAGTAAGAAATGAATTTCAAATTTGATTGGAGTCAATGGGTTAATAAAATTATGGAATCATAAAAAGCTTTGATTTCGTAAATAAGTGTTCATAGGAAACACACATTATGTCACGTTAATTGTATGTAATCTAATATAATTATTATTCAAAAATATGACAAATTCAATCAAACATTCTCAAGTATTATAAAGCATAAGACTTGTAGATCATGTCTTTTATTTAATTAAATCATGTCTAGAAGTATAATTGTAATAATTAAAAAATTAATATTCAAAAATAAATTATGTTTTGGAATCATAAATAATGTTACAGCCGCTAAGATTAGATAGCAGGTGCAAGCTACCAACAGAGTAAAATAAAGTAAAATTCCTTAATTTGCCATTAACAGAACCATGGATGTTGTATTAGTTATATCGAGGAGATGTAAATATTGTTATATTTCAATAACAAACACTCGTCAAGAAATTTAAAGTATAAATTCTTCCGTTTTTAGTCAAATTTGTATCCAGTAAAAATTTATATCCTTTTGGATGCAAGATAGGATATTTAAACAAAAGCATACTAGAACGAATCCATTGATTTACTCAGTAGTTAATTACTAAGCATTCTTGTAGAGAGAAATGAGGTGCATGCCTTGCTTTAACTGTTTGCAAGCGAAGAAGCTGCAGTTTCCTTGTTTCACAGTTTATCAACTCCTCCACTAATTTATAATTGTAAGTATGGATTTGCATACCAATAGCTTTTATGAATTCACAATAAATAAATAAAAATAAAAATTCAATATGTAAGAAATGAATTTCAAATTTGATTGGAGTCAATGGGTTAATAAAATTATGGAATCATAAAAAGCTTTGATTTCGTAAATAAGTGTTCATAGGAAACACACATTATGTCACGTTAATTGTATGTAATCTAATATAATTATTATTCAAAAATATGACAAATTCAATCAAACATTCTCAAGTATTATAAAGCATAAGACTTGTAGATCATGTCTTTTATTTAATTAAATCATGTCTAGAAGTATATTTGTAATAATTAAAAAATTAATATTCAAAAATAAATTATGTTTTGGAATCATAAATAATGTTACAGCCGCTAAGATTAGATAGCAGGTGCAAGCTACCAACAGAGTAAAATAAAGTAAAATTCCTTAATTTGCCATTAACAGAACCATGGATGTTGTATTAGTTATATCGAGGAGATGTAAATATTGTTATATTTCAATAACAAACACTCGTCAAGAAATTTAAAGTATAAATTCTTCCGTTTTTAGTCAAATTTGTATCCAGTAAAAATTTATATCCTTTTGGATGCAAGATAGGATATTTAAACAAAAGCATACTAGAACGAATCCATTGATTTACTCAGTAGTTAATTACTAAGCATTCTTGTAGAGAGAAATGAGGTGCATGCCTTGCTTTAACTGTTTGCAAGCGAAGAAGCTGCAGTTTCCTTGTTTCACAGTTTATCAACTCCTCCACTAATTTATAATTGTAAGTATGGATTTGCATACCAATAGCTTTTATGAATTCACAATAAATAAATAAAAATAAAAATTCAATATGTAAGAAATGAATTTCAAATTTGATTGGAGTCAATGGGTTAATAAAATTATGGAATCATAAAAAGCTTTGATTTCGTAAATAAGTGTTCATAGGAAACACACATTATGTCACGTTAATTGTATGTAATCTAATATAATTATTATTCAAAAATATGACAAATTCAATCAAACATTCTCAAGTATTATAAAGCATAAGACTTGTAGATCATGTCTTTTATTTAATTAAATCATGTCTAGAAGTATAATTGTAATAATTAAAAAATTAATATTCAAAAATAAATTATGTTTTGGAATCATAAATAATGTTACAGCCGCTAAGATTAGATAGCAGGTGCAAGCTACCAACAGAGTAAAATAAAGTAAAATTCCTTAATTTGCCATTAACAGAACCATGGATGTTGTATTAGTTATATCGAGGAGATGTAAATATTGTTATATTTCAATAACAAACACTCGTCAAGAAATTTAAAGTATAAATTCTTCCGTTTTTAGTCAAATTTGTATCCAGTAAAAATTTATATCCTTTTGGATGCAAGATAGGATATTTAAACAAAAGCATACTAGAACGAATCCATTGATTTACTCAGTAGTTAATTACTAAGCATTCTTGTAGAGAGAAATGAGGTGCATGCCTTGCTTTAACTGTTTGCAAGCGAAGAAGCTGCAGTTTCCTTGTTTCACAGTTTATCAACTCCTCCACTAATTTATAATTGTAAGTATGGATTTGCATACCAATAGCTTTTATGAATTCACAATAAATAAATAAAAATAAAAATTCAATATGTAAGAAATGAATTTCAAATTTGATTGGAGTCAATGGGTTAATAAAATTATGGAATCATAAAAAGCTTTGATTTCGTAAATAAGTATTCATAGGAAACACACATTATGTCATGTTAATTGTATGTAATCTAATATAATTATTATTAAAAAATATCACAAATTTAATCAAACATTCTTAAGTGTTATAAAGCATAAGACTTGTGGATCGTGTCTTTTTTTTAATTAAATCATGTCTAAAAGTATAATATTTGTAATAATTAAAAAATTAATATTCAAAAATAAATTATGTTTTGGAATCATATATAATGTTGAAGCCGCTAAGATTAGATAGCAGGTGGAAGCTACCAACAAAGTAAAATAGAGTAAAATTCCTTTATTTGCCATTAACAGAACCATGGATGCTGTATTGGTTATATCGAAGAGATGTAAATATTAGAATACTGGAATAACGAACACTTGTCAAGAAATTTAAAGTTTACAATTCAGGGGTCAAAGAGTACCCCCCGTTAAGATAGGTAAAATGCCCTCCCTCATATATTTTAAAACTAATATTTTTTCTTGTTTTTATAGTAATTAAGATTAGGTTTTGTTATATTTATAGTTTCCTAACACATACCCTAACCTCAACATAACCTAAAAATCACTTTTTTTATAAAATTTTTTTTTATCTGGAAGGATGAATGATATTAATCCCGTGAAAAACATATGACTAGGTCTTAGCACTCTCTTTAACTGTGATTTTTGCGAGTCCTAGAAAGCAGTTTTTCTAACCTAAAAATAACATTTAAATCATAAAATCTCCGTAACTTTGCTCTGGGAGGGGCTACAAGTAATTTTCTGGGCTTAAAATTTGTATTTTTAAAAAACAAATAAAGTCAATGATGACCGAAAATTCGATTCTGGCATGGCGCCATGGCGAAAAACTCGAAAAACCATTTTTTCATAGGTTTTCTGTCGATTATTGGTCTCTAGCAACTCACAAATCATTTTTAAAGAAAAAAAAATAGCTTCATTGGATTTTACGTGAAAAAATACATTGAAAATGTGCATGATTACTTTAGGAATACTTGGATGCTGTTACAAAACAATTAAAAAAATAAAATAATTCTAAAATTATTACATAGCTACTTTGCGTCGTTGCTGCATTTTATGTTTTTATGACCTCTCTTTAGAGTCTCAAAGCTACTATTCAATGTATCCATAGGCAAATTATGTCCACTACACCCGAAAAACAGAGACAAATACTAGACAGATAACGTTAACTCCTATATATATACATATATATATATATATATATATATATATATATATATATATATATATATATATATGTATATATAGCTACCTAACATGTTTTCTGTCCTCCATAAATCACGAACTCGGTAGATTTGAACAATTAAATGATTCTAATTAGGTTCCAAATTCAAAAATTAAAAGATCATCATCTCTTTAGAGTCATAAAGCTACTATTTACAGCCAAATTACGCCTATTGCACGCTAAAATAAGATTTTTAAATATAACTGAAGTAACGGTCGTATCATCTGTCTTTTTGTATTACAGTAGACTCTGGATACAAGAGAATCAACGGGCCTTCAGGAGAGGAATTTTCTTGAAAATTCTTTCATACAAAAAGTCCCCAACACGCTTGAGTCAAGAGTGATACCCACACCTACTGTTTTGTTGTGTGAGTTGTATCCAACATGCGTGTATATTCTGTCTCTCTCACTTACATAGTGGTGGGATAACGCAAATACTTAGGCTCACGCCCATATTTAGGAGATAGAGCTCGAAATCTCTTATATCGCAATCTCTTGTATCAAGAGATCACTGAATCATTAGAGAGACAAAGACGGAATAAGGTTTTAGTAACAATCGTGTTGGGTCTATGAATTCGAGCCTGAAAGTACACTTCTATGTAAGCATTTATATTCTTTGTTAGAACTGCCACAATTATGATTTTTCTTCAGGCCATTATACGCAAAAAATAGAGTAGCAACCGATATAAGAAATACATTGCTTCTACATATATGAGAATCAAGCGCGTTGTTTCTAGCAACAGCTCACTATTCTTTGTATATATATATATATATAAGAAGCAATAGCTCCTAGAGTTCCTAGCAATAGCTCACTATTTTTTGTATATATATATATATATTGTTACTAAAACGTTATTCCGTCTTTGTCTCTCTAATGATTCAGTGATTTCTCGATACAAGAGATTGCGATATAAGAGATTTCGAGCTCTTTCTCCTAAATATGGGCGTGAGCCTAAGTATTTGCGTTATCCCACCACTATGAAAGTGAGAGAGACAGAATATACACGCATGTTGGATACAACTCACACAACAAAACAGTAGGTGTGGGTATCACTTTTGACTCGAGCGTGTTGGGGACTCTTTGTATGAGAAAATTTTCAAGAAAATTCCTCTCCTGAAGGCCCGTTGATTCTCTTGTATCCAGAGTCTACTGTAATACAAAAAGACAGATGATACGACCGTTACTTCATTTATGTTTAAAAATCTTATTTTGGCGTGCAATAGGCGTAATTTAGCTGTAAATACATTGAATAGTAGCTTTATGACTTTAAAGAGATAATGATCTTTTAATTTTTGAATTTGGAACTTAATTGGAATCATTTAATTGTTCAAATCTATCGAGTTCGTGATTTATGGAGGACAGAAAACATGTTAGGTCTCTTACAAGCTAAAAAAGAACACTAAAAAGAATAGTTACAGGAATAGATAAACATTGGTTTTTTATCTATGTATAAGAAAAATAATTTGCGTTTCCTAAGAACAACTCACTATTCCTTATGTATATACGAGGGATAGCAAGTTATTCCACACATATATATATATATATATATATATATATATATATATATATATATATATATATATATATATATATATGTATATATAGGAGTTATAGTTATCTGTCTAGTATTTGTCTCTGTTTTTCTCGTACAGTGGACGTCATTTGCCTATGAATACATTGAATAGTAGCTTTGTGACTCTAAAGAGATGACCAAAGTCATAAAAACATAAAATGCAGCAACGATGCAAAGTAGATATGTAATAATTTCAGAATTATTTTATTTTTTTAATTGTTTTGTAACAGCATCCAAGTATTCCTAAAGTAATCATGCACATTTTTAATGTATTTTTTCACGTAGAATCCAATGAAGCTATGTTTTTTTCTTTAAAAATGATTTGTGAGTTGCTAAAGACCAATAGCCGACAGAAAACCTATGAAAAAATGGTTTTTTGAGTTTTTCGCCATGGCGCCATGCCAGAATCGAATTTTCGGTCATCATTGACTTTATTTGTTTTTTAAAAATACAAATTTTAAGCCCAGAAAATTACTTGTAGCCCCTCCCAGAGCAAAGTTACGGAGATTTTATGATTTAAATGTTATTTTTAGGTTAGAAAAACTGCTTTCTAGGACTCGCAAAAAATCACAGTTAAAGAGAGTGCTAAGACCTAGTCATATGTTTTTCACGGGATTAATATCATTCATCCTTCCAGATAAAAAAAAAATTTTATAAAAAAAGTGATTTTTAGGTTATGTTGAGGTTAGGGTATGTGTTAGGAAACTATAAATATAACAAAACCTAATCTTAATTAGTATAAAAACAAGAAAAAATATTAGTTTTAAAATATATGAGGGAGGGCATTTTACCTATCTTAACGGGGGGTACTCTTTATATCCAGTAAAAATTTATATCCTTGCGGATACAAGATAGGATATTTAAACAGAAGCATACTGGAACGAGTCCATTCATTTACTGAGTAGTTAATTAATAAGTATTTGTATAGAAAGAAATGAGATGCGTGTCTTGCTCCAACTGTTTGCAAGCGAAGAAGTTACAGCTTCCTTGTTTCTCAGTTTATCAACTCATCGATAAGTTACACATACTGAAGTTGATCTGGGGTTTGATGCTGCTATTAAAATTGCTATTAATGGAGCCCGTATACATAACTCTGATTCATAATTGATTAGTTATGATAATAATTTTATGAATCATTAATTTATGCAAAATTTTATTAAAAATAATTGAATAAAATTATGTAAATGTTGAAAGCAATGGTTCTGTCAACTATTATATTTAGAAGGCACTCATTATGTCATACTAACTTTATTAAAATTAGTATGATAATTTATAATAGAAAAATTAGAAGTTTATTAAAGCATGAAATTGGTAGATCATGTTTCTTTCAGATATATGCATATTTATATATTTAATAAATAAAAAGTTGTATTAAAACATAGTTTATGTATTACAATTATAAATTTAAATTGTATTGAAATTAATGTAGTTAAATATTTTTTAAAAAATCATAAATTTTCTCAAAAGTTTTAATAATAAAAAATTATAAAAGTTTGATGTTATATTATTTGAAGTTCTAAATAAAGAACAAATTTTGCTTTATTTTTTAATTTTATAATTATTTATAATTATTAAAATTTATTTTTAATTCATTTATTTCATACAATTATATGTTTCACAGTATAATTCAAATTAAAATTTAGTTTTAATTCATATTTTTTATATAAGTATAAATTTGACAGGATAATTAAAAAATTTTGATGCCGTTTTGCCAACAGAGTGCAATCGACGAAGTTGCAAAGATTGATGATTCGAAACTCGATGTATAATTCATAGTTCGCTTACGCCATAGACTAAAAATGCGACGTTGTCATTTTAGGTACACTTTCGGAAAAAATCATTTATCGGTATGTTAAGTCCTGGTTTGCACCAGGACTAAATAAAAGTGGATATGTTATTTAATTATGTTTATTAATTGCATTGAATATATATAAATTATGTTCGTTTGAAATATTGAATTTATTTATAAAATGTATGGCATAAAGATAAAGATGTATGAATCTAGTGGTGGAAAAACTCCGCCAATATTGAATTGAACGAAATCGCTCTCACGATTGAATATTATTAAAGGATAAACTTGATTCTTAAAATAAAGAGTTTATTGAATAATTATATATTCTTACCTTGTAGTATTTCTCAGTAGATTGGTGCTAGGTATGGGCAGACAAATGAATAGGCACAATATGTAAATAGATCCTTGAGGTTTATTGATATCTTTTAACTCTTTTGATACAATTGATTTTTATGCGCGTATATATATTTTAATAATTGATATATGTATATTTTGTAATAGCTATTGCTTTGAAATATAGAACTTGACGGGCAGTGTAAACGTATTACCAATAAGACACCCGGGGTAATATTCCGAATATCATTTGTTTCATTTGGTTTTTATACTCATTTTGTTTATGAGATTTATTGTCTTTTACATCAATTTTTATTTATAAATTTTCTTGAATTTTGATAATATGTTTCGTAATGTTTTTAGGATTTGTAAAATTCATTTTGAAATTCCGAAACATACGTTTCGCTTCTTTTCTTATGATCTACTTAATTTCGCTTAATAATGAAATATTGCGACTGTTCAATAATTGCGGAATTTGATTTACCAATGTTAATAAAAACGATACGTTTGTGACGTAACACCTCGGTGCTCAGGAGATTGCATATCAGAAGAATAGGCAATCAAAAAAAAAATAAAAGATAGGTCAATTATTGAACATTTACAATATTACGATTAAAATCTAAAAATTAATCAGGAACTGTATATGTATTTATGATTATTTTTTTTTATGAGTGGACAACAGAAGGGTACGTTTTATGACGTAACAGGTAAGTGTACATGCGTTTCGAAAAATTATCTAAGATAACGAAAGTAAATAACTATAAATAACTGTAAGACTGTAAGACAACGAAAGTAAATAACTATAAATAACTGTAAATCATCATAAATAATTATAAATAACAATAAACTATTTACTTACCTAAAAATTTTGAAAATTGTAAATAATAGTAAATAATAGTAATTAAGAGTAAGTAACTGTAAGTGTTTGTAAATAATAGTAAATAACTTTTAAAATCAGTTAGTAATGATAAATAACTAAATAACTATAAATAATTGTAAATAATAATAAATGAGTGTAAATAACTTTTATTAATGTTTCAGTCTCAATACTTTTTATTAATTCGTCATGGGCAGTGATCGATCTGCCCCTAGTGGATTTTTGTTCGAACTAAATAGCAAGAAAAATACATCGGTTTAAATTCGTGAAAACAGTTTGAACTTTCCAATACATTTATCAAAAATAATTCTGATTCTGATCGCTATTAAAAAAAAATAATAAATTATATTTAAAAAAAATGGTTTATCATTAACAATTTTTAAAATAACTGGAAAATGAAAAAATTCAATTTAATCGTAAATTGCACTTAATTCAAACCTACATTTTTTCTTGCTTTTTAGTTCTAAGGAAAATCCGCTAGGGACAGATCGATCACTGCCCATGACGAATTATTTACACTTATTTAGAGATATTTACAGATATTTACAGATATTTACGAAAATTATTTCTATATGGGTATTTACTAATTTCATAACTCTGACTGTCCGAAAGACACCTGTGCGCCACTTTTTTTTTGAAATTAAGACCTTCATTTTGCTTGACTGGGACCGTTTCTATGTGCTTTGAAACTGAATTTGTGATCAGAGGGAGCTGATAGTCAATTACATGCTCACGATGTTTACAGATTTTATTCTACGAATTTCCTATCAAATTCAAATGGCCATATCTCAGTATCAGAAGCACCTAGAAACTTTTATAAAAAAGGAAATTGAAGATCTTTAAGCCTACTTTAAAGTTATGTTGGTTGTTTAAATGAAAAAAAAAATATAAAGTACTTTTAACCTCAAAATACAAGAGAATAAACCCGATTGAGTTAAATTTTTTAATATTTCAAGAGCAACGATTCGAAAAAAAAATTTTTCTTGGCTCTAAAATCACCCAACAAGATATTATTTACGGCAATAGAAAAAGTGTGAAAGAGTGTCTCAAAAAAATTTTTCAGTCATAGCTTTATGTAGAAAAAAGAAAAATAAGAAAAAACAATATCAAATACGGTTTTTTGCGATTCGGCAAGGTTAAATCTCTATTCCAACAAGGTATTTCAGCTGCGTTTTTAATTTTTTGTATAAACACATCGATCAAAGGGTTAGGAGCGATGCTCAGTAAGTTTCGGGAAATAACGACCTGTCTAATATATATATACATAAATAAATAAATAAATAATATAAAAATAATCATGAAATGGAATCCAGTGCAAGATAATTATATTAAAATAAATAATATTAATGAACAGTTAGATAAAAGAAATAATGTCATGGAATGGGATCCAGTTCAAGGTAATTATGCTGAAATAGATAATGTTAATAAATACGAATATTGTTTAGAAAATATGACTGACAATATTTCAGATGATATAGAAATTCCAGTTTTAAATAATATAATTAATGAATAAATTGGAGAAAATAATTAGAATTTTGAATTTAATAATTGGAATAACGTATCCGAATATTATAAGTATTATGCTAATAAAATTATAAAATATAAAATAAAAATACATGAACCTATTTTTTTTTTTTTTTTTTTTTTTTTTTTTAAAGATTAATATATAAAGGATTTTGTCCTCTATATGATTAACCTTTTTATATGGTGAAGTCGAGGGAGTCCAGCCCGGTACCCGTTTAACACATAACATCAGGCTAGACTGTCAGACCCACCATACCGAAAACTTTGATTACCGATGGATGGTCAGCCACTTTTTGTGACCAACAATCAACCGATACTCAATGAGGTCGGATTTTTTAAGAGTCGCGATATGGGTAGCACATACACTAATTTTCTCTCGAAAAAAAGTCAGAGGTGCCTGGCCAGGATTCGAACCCGTGCCCACCGCGTTGAAGGCAAGAGCTCTATCCGTTACGCCACCGCGCTCCTATACGCCACCGCGCTCCTATACGCCACCGCGCTCCTATATACATGAACCTATAGCAGAATACTATATCAAACAAAATCATACAATTTATCCTAGATATTCATTAAAATTAGCTAATATTGGAAAAATATAAATTAAGAAAAAAAATAATAGATCTATATTCTTAAAACAAAATAAATGAAATAAAATATATTTGAAAAAAAACAAAAAAAAGAAAAAATTAAAATGATAAAAAAATAAGGATCAAAATAAAACTATAAGTTATATACAAGTAATTAATAATATAGTAAATGAGTATTATATAAATAGGTATAAAAATATTTCAAAATTATAATATTTAACTTTTTTTTAATATTACAGTAAAAATTTATGAGTTTCAGTAATGAATATTTCATATATATCATAAAATTTAAGAATAAGTTAAAAAAGATATAAAAAGGAATCATAACAAAATAATCCTATAAATCTTAAAAAACCTAATAAAAATTATTATTTATGAAATATCATACTGAAATTATTACTAACATTTTTACAAAAGTTGTTATATGAACATATTTTTAAAACTTTTAATTCATTATAAAAATGATTGTTATATCATTTTATAAATAAATAATTTTTTTAATATTATATTATTTTCATAATTATTATTTTTACATAGTTTATAATTATAATATATTACAAATGTAAACTTGTATTAAAATTTATATATATATATATACACGGTGGACCATTTTAATCGCCTCACCCAAATTTCTCGGAATCTAAGCTAGCTAAAAAAAAACTATTCAGACAAAAGTTGAAGGAGACAAAGGGGCCATCTTTTGGTAAAGTTAGTTTTGACCTTGAACTTTATTTTCGAAGTTATTTGAAGGTCAGAGTGTTTTTTTAAAATGGGAACACCAATTCTTAACGTCGGATTCAGAAAGAGCAGGAAATTTCATATCTAAAATGTTAGTTTATACATTTTTAAAATGACCTTGAAACGGTCAAATAAAGGTTAAACATTGAAAATTTGTCCAAAACCTGTTTTTTCGAATTTTTGTTGGCTTGCTAATAATACAAATTACTCGTGACTAAGGGGGTCACGTAACTTTGACATTGGGAAGTCAATTTTCAAGGTAATTTGAAGGTCAGAGTTTTTTTATATGAGAACCCCTATTTTTGACCCTGGAATCGTATCGAGTCGAAAAAATGATGTCTAATTTGATACTTGAAATTGGCTGTTGCGACCTTGACAAGGTCAATTCATGGTCTAATGTTGAAAATTCGTCCACAAACTGTTTTTTTCTAAATATTTTATTGTTAAATATGAATAGGGGCCAACGACTGATCATTTTGACCTAAATAACAAATATGAAAGTCATTTGAAAGCAGTTTAGTTAAATAAAATATTGTACTTTTGTTTTTAATCTTACTTTTAGCTTTACCCAGAAACAATGACGTGGACGTAGTAAGTTCTATTTCCTTTGGGGTGCTTGATTAACGTGAGTCCCCTTGCCTCTCACTATTCAAAATATCATTCTAATTGACGTCGAAGCAAATGTTCAAATTGGCGTCCATTAGCTTCAAGGCATAAATTCAAACGCCTTTGGAAATGGCGAATGGTGTTGAGCAATGTCTCTCTTGGTATAGCTGCGCATGCTTGGCGAATGCGATCTTACATATCTGCTCTAGTTGTGGGCCGTTTCTCGCAAAACAACATTTTTCAAAAACCACCATAAATAAAAGTCTGGAGATGTGAGGTCGGATGAGCAAGCAGGCCAGTTAACTGGACCTTCTCGTCGAATCAATCTACCATTATAATGTTGATCTAAAAAATTTCGTACGATTACAGCGAAATGTGCTGGTGCACGATCGTGCTGGAACCACATTCTTTGACGTGTTTCTAGATTAACATCTTCCATCATTCCATGAAACTAATCTCTTATCAAACGTGAATAGGAGTTCCTATCAACATCTTCCTCGAGAAAATAAGGGCCGATCAAATAACCATTTACGATCCCACACCATACCATAATGCTCCAACGCCTTTGATGATTGACCGTTCTGTACCAATGAGGATTGATATCTGACCAATAATGACAATTATGCCTATTGAGTTCTCTGTCACTCTGAAATTTAGCCTCATCGGAAAAAAGGACATATCTAAAAAAATCTGGATCATTCTCTATCATACGTAAAGTCCATTGGCAAAACTCAATTCGCTGTTCGAAATGATTATCTTGTAACTCTTGAACCAACGTAATGTGGTAATCACGATACTAAAGGGATTTAAGAATTCTCAAAAAAATTGATTTTGATATGCTGATTTCTTTTTTAACTCGGCGAGAACTGGTATGAGGATCAAGATAAATGACCGCAAGAACTGTAACAATATTGGGATCCTTCTCATCATATGTGTGTTGCCTGCGTTGGCGAACCATAAGACCTTTACGAGCTCTTTGAGTCAAGCGACTTATTGCTGTATGATCTGGGTGTCGTCGGTCAGGAAAGCGTGAACCGTAAAGTCTTGCTGCTGCTCGGTAATTATGATGACTTTCCCCTGAAACCATGATCATATCCACAATTTCGTTGGGTTGATAGTCAGCCACTTTAAAGGTGTTTTTTACTTTTATTAAGGGTTTTAAGGGTTTCCAAAGTTTGAACAATTTAAGTCGTAGTATTAATAGAGTAACAGTTTTAAAAACAGTAAATAGTGTTTTGCTAGTAAATTTATTCTGTGCTGATTGTGGATCAAAAGCGTGTTACGACTTTTATAAAATGCAGATAATAAAACGTCGATTACAACCTTCAAAACTTATGAAAAGAGAAAATTTAAAAAATTAATGAACTGTAAGAATTATTAATTAAACTTTACTATTTGATCCATCATCTTTATAAAACTATTATTGATTAGTAATAAATAAACAAAATTTGAAGGCTTCTTTCAAGAAATAAAAAAATGACAAAAACTGCCTCATTAATTAACTTTTTTATGACTTTTTGAATAGCCAAATATTTAGTTTGGTTGCTAGAACGTTTAATTTTTGTAATTAAAAATTACAATTCAGGCAGTTTAAATTCTTCTCTTTTTTCACTAAAATTAAGTAGGATTTTTATTTTTTATTTTTATTTTTATTTTTATTTATTTTGTTTTTGCTAAACGCCGTCTGCTATTTCCAGCAATATTAAAAAAAAACAGTTTGTGAACATTAGACCTTCAATTGACCTTGTCAAGGTCGCAACTGCCAATTTCAAGTATCGAATTAGACATCATTTTCTCGACTCGATACAATTCCAGGGTCGAAAATAGGGGTTCTCATTTTAAAAAAACTCTGACCTTCAAATGACCTTGAAAATTGACTCCCTAAGGTCAAAGTTACGTGGCCACCTTAGTAGCGAGTAATTTGTATTATTAGTAAGCCAACAAAAATTCGAAAAAAAAGATTTTGGACAAATTTTCAATGTTTAACCTTCATTTGACCGTTTCGAAGTCATTTTAAAAATGTACAAACTATCATTTTAGACGTGAAATTTCCCGCTCTTTTTGAATCTGACGTTAAAAATAGGTATTCCCATTTTAAAAAAACACTCTGACCTTCAAATAACTTCGAAAATAAAGTTCAAGGTCAAAACTAACTTTACCAAAAGATGGCCCCTTTGTCCCCTTCAACTTTTGTCTGAATAGTTTTTGTAGCCAGCTTAGATTCCGAGAAATTTGGGTGGGGCGATTAAAATGGTCCATCCTGTATGTATATATATATATATATATATATATATATATATATATATATAAATATATATATATATATATATATATATATATATATGGGACATTTCACGCCAACTGATAGAGCGAAAAAATAAAAATCGTTGAAACTCAAAGAATTTATTCTTTGTGTTACCCAAAATATGTAAAAAAATTTTCAAGGATCTAGATTGAAAGGATCAAGAATTACAGGACCTTGAAATTTGAAAATTTTTCAAAATTTTTGGAAAAGTCCCAATTTTATCATTTTTTTTCTGAAAATCCTGATGTTTTAGAGAAAAATGCATAATAACACTTCTTGTTGTAAATGAAGAAGAGAGTTAGCAGGATTTTTTACAGACCTGAATCTCGCAGTTTTCTGATTGGCTCTTATATGTAAAACATGGTTATTGAAATTATTTAATGTTTGCCGCTGCCAAAATTGGCTTTCGTCTCACTCATATAATAATATAACAGCTTATAACTTTTATGTATTATTATATGTTAATTAATATTATGTAGTATATCTAATGAAAAACGAAATTATATTGTTAATACTAAAATTTTATTGTACAATATTTCAATATTTATACATTAATATTTTATAAAATTATCAATAGATTTTAAAAAAATTAACATTCAAATTTTATTATTTTAAAAGTGAACATTCAAATTAACAATAAATCTATAAATATATTGAATAAATATATAGAAAATAGGTTTATAATGTAGCGGTATTGCTAACGGCGCGTTGTGATTTTTTTTAAAGTGGAAACCTTTGCCAGTAGCCCGTAAAACCACTTTTTATATAATATATTATTTTATGTTATAGTTTTTGTATATGTTTCACTGTATTTTGTAATATATTAAAAATTTTTAAAAATGTTTTAAATAATTAGTGTTTTAAAAACTTTTATAATTTTAATATAATAATCGATATATCATGTAATTTGATATAAATTTGATATAAATGCTATTTTAAGTACACATAATCAAGTAGTAAACATTTTAAATAATAATATATTAAAATTAAGAGGCGGTCGGAACCAAATCGGTGACTTAGTTCGGTGCTTGTAATAAATGCTTATAATAATTTATTCATTTATTAATGTGGTAAAAATATAATAATTTCCTCTAGTCATGTATATAAAGAATAATTTAAAATAGTTAGAGCCACAAAAATATACAAAATATTGTTATAAAGCGAAAAATGCCACCTAACAATCGACACGACAGTTTTTTGCATGCGGTATATGTCAAGTCAGTTTGATATTTGTAATAAATGCTTATAATAATTTATTCATTTATTAATATGGTAAAAATATAATAATTTCCTCTAGTCATGTATATAAAGAATAATTTAAAATAGTTAGAGCCACAAAAATATACAAAATATTGTTATAAAGCGAAAAATGCCACCTAACAATCGACACGACAGTTTTTTGCATGCGGTATATGTCAAGTCAGTTTGATATTTGTAATAAATGCTTATAATAATTTATCTACTTATTCATATGGTAAAAATATAGTCATTTCCTCTAGTCATGTATATAAAGAATAATTTCAAATAGTTTAAGCCATAAAAATATACAAAATATTATCGTAAAGCGAAAAATGCTGACTTGATATATACCGAAAGTCACCAATTTGGTTCCGACCGCCTCTTAATCAACAATTAAACAATAACTTATTATAGTATTGATTATGCAACGTATAAAGGGGTAAATCAAACAGATGATAATATTCATTTAAATTATGCAATAGAAATGTTAAATAATATAAGAGAAGGATTACCTCCACTTGAATTAAATTAAAAAGTAAACGCAATTATAATGCTAATTCAAATTTAAGTATTAAAGGTGGATTATGTAATGGAACACGATTAAAAATAACTAAATTATCTAAATATAATATAAAAGCTGAAATTATTACAGGAGGAAATGAAGGAAATAAAGTGTTTATACCAAGAATAACATTAAATACTAACGAATCATCGTCATTACCGTTTATTTTATATAGAAAATAATTTCCCATTGTTCTAGCGTTCGCAATAACTATAAATAAATCTTAAGGACAAAGCTTTTAAAATGTTGGTATATATATTAAAAAACCTTTATTTTCTCATGGTCAATTATACGTTGCTCTTTCGCGATGTAAAAATGCAAATAAAATATTTATTCAAAATGATGCAATGGAATCTAATTGAAGGAAATCATGTTAAAGTAAATGATGTTATCGATCAACAAACAATAAATTATTTAAATAATTTTCAAATTGAAAACCACTTAAATTATGAAGAAGAATATCAAAAAATCTAACGTGCCGTAACGTTACCTTCATATTTCACACAGCTAAAATATATTAGTTGAATTGAAATCCATATTTAAATATCAAAAAATTTATACAAATAAATTAAATATATGAATGCAATTCATCATAATAACCAGTTTGAAATGTAAGGTGGTGTAGAAAGTCGTTATTCAAGACTAAATGTCTTGACTTTTATAACGATAAACAATTAAATATAAAATAACATTTTTAAAAATTAAATTAAATATAAGGTCAATGATCCAACTACGGATAGCATCCCAACTATGATAATTTTGTATTCTTTGTATTACGAAGAAGACAATATTTATAATATAAAGAAAAAAAATCACTTTATTAATTAAAATATTTTCACGCGTTTTCGCATTATTGCTGAGCAGAAAAAAAAACAAGTTAAAAGAAAAATATAAAAACAGCAGTCTTCAAAATGGCGTTCTTATACACGTGAAAGATTGAACAATTCGCAGTAAGAAAATTTTTAATGCGGTATATAATTAATGAAAATTAATGATTAATTGATTAAAATGATATAATACTATAATTATTTGATAATTTGAATGTTTAATTACAATATTAATCAATTTTTTTTGAATTGCATGTGATAAAGTGTATTTTTTTATTATTTTATTACTCATGTGACCTTAAATTATCCGCAGTCGGAACATTGATATTAAAAAAAAATGTATTATGTAACATAGTATTTTTAATTAAGAGGCCGCTGTATCTCTGTCCTTTTCTAACTGAAAAATTGACTTTTTTCCCCAAAATTAGCAACAAGAGGCAAAAATAAAGAGATGGTTTCGTTGTGTTTAATAAAATGTAATATTTTCTTTGATAAGTATAAATTAATTTTATTGCTTCGTTTTTAAGAAAAGTTGGAATAACTTAAAAAATTAGAAATCAGTGTCAAATAATGGGATTTTCAAGTTATTCCAACTTTTCTTGAAAATAAAGCGGTGGAATTAAATTATTCTTATTAGAGAAAATATTGCTTTCTATTACACGAATCGAAACCATCTCTTTATTTTTGCTTGAAGCTATTAGTTTTTATGAAAAATAAATTTTCAACAGATTCGGTAAAACAGGTAACTGTGTCGGTATACGGCTGACTCTTAATGTATAATATATAAGCTTTACGTATTTATTAAAAACATTAATAATAAAATAATTTAAAATAAAAAAAAATTCTTAATTTTTTTTGTTATATATAGAGCAAAATATAGCTTAAGCTAATATGATGTTTTCTATAATTGTTAGGATATATATGTATATGCAACATAATAGTTGGGGGTTGGCGAGTGGGGCGAGCAGGTGGGTATCCCCCAAGTATATATATTATATTCATTGCAGTCCAGGTACTTTTGCCCACCCTAGACTAAAATTATAAAAAATTCAAAGTTTTGTATCTCGATGAAAAAGTATCGCACGGAGCTCTACAAGGTCTCATTTTGAAGGTTTTGTAAAAACCTTTAAAATGATAGAGGTAACATTAAAATTTTTTTATTTTTAATGGGTTTTATGACGTCATAATAAAAAAAAATTTTCAATTTTTCTTTCAGAACTTTGATGCGATTTCTTTTTATAGGTGATTGTTGTACAAAACATTTTTACGTTATTTCGTCGGGGGGGGGGCTTAACGAAAGACTGTGGATGGAACAGTTATGAGCGTGGGGGAATAAGGGGGAACGTGGGGGGTACAAAGCTGAATTTTTCAATATAACTACACTGCAGTCCAGATACTTTTGTTCACCCTAGATTAACAATATGAAAAATTTAAAATTTTGTATCTCGATAAAAAATTATCGTACAGAGCTCTACAAGGTCTCATTTTGAAGGTTTTGTGGAAACCTCTAAAATGGTAGAGGTAACATTAACATTTTTCCATTTTTAATGGGTTTTATCACGTTATAATGAAAAAAAATTTTTTAATTTTCCTTTCAGAACTTTGATGCGATTTTTTTTTATGGGTGATTGTCGTATTAAAAAAATACAAGCACCATTTGAAAGCTCTTTTAAAAAACTACAAAATGCATGGTTGATAAATTTTTTTAAATTATTTATTTTAAGAGCTATATGCGGTTTTTCACAATAATAATGGTTTTTGTAAAAGTAGTTCTAGCTCTGTAGGTTTTGAGTTAACAGAAAAATTGTAATGAGTAAAAATTTTAATAAGCATTTTGTAAAAACAATTCATGTATCAGGTTCTAAAATAAAATTAAAAAAAAAATTTTTTTTTATTTTTTCATCATAAAATTTTTTTTGTTATAACATACACATACGACAAAACGTTTTTTCGTTCTTATTTTTTCATATTTTTTCATTTTGCCTCTATACATATTTGTTTTTTTTTATTATGACGTCATAAAACCCATAAAAAATGGAAAAATGTTAATGTTACCTCTTCTCTTTTAAAGGTTTCCACAAAACTTTCAAAATGAGACCTTGTAGAGCTCTGTACGATAATTTTTTATCGAGATACAAAATTTTAAATTTTTCATAGTTTTAGTCTAGGGTGGACAAAAGTATCTGGACTGCAGTGTAGTTATATTGAAAAATTCAGCTTCGGACCCCGCACGCCCCCCCCCCCCCATGCACCCCTTCTTCTCCCATGCCCCCTTCGCTCCCCCACTTTTCCCTACAGCCCCCTGCATGCTCCCACACATGCCCTCTGACATGCATCCTCGCATAATACACATATAGTCCCCGGTACGCTGACGATCTTTTTACCTGATTACCTACAGGCTAATATTTTGTAAATACGTCCTTCTTAACGAGTCCTACAACTCTTCTACGAAAATTCTTGATTAGCCAGTATTTTTTACTCTCGAAACATGTAAATTAAACGGTGTAAGTATTTTTATTACCTACGCTTCTTAGTCAAGTTTTATTTCAAGATTATTATACTACAAACACAAAAAGAAAGTTGTCTTACAAATATTTTGAGCCGTTTAGAGCGTCCGACACCCTTAATATGTCGTTATTTCAGAGTATTGTTTTTTTATTACCTACAAGTTGAATTTTTCAGTATTGCTTCATAAAATTATTCAAAATTATGTGGTGATTGTGTCCTACAAAATTCACGCCTCACTTCTGGAGTCCGACCCGAAAAACGATAGACGAACAGACTGAACAAGCTAGGACTACTTACTATCATAATAGACTGTTTAAAGCTCTTGCCAGAGGCAGTGTTTGGAAGGAGTTGAAAGACCTGGGGCTCCTACCAAACCTCAAGGAAACTTGAATGGATTTACTCTGGATGAGCTTAATACGCACTTTGCGGGGGTGTCAGTCTCGCCACACGATAGTAATAAGAAATGTAAGAGAATTCTTTCTCAATGCTGTAAAAGTGGCTTTGCCTTCAAGCCAATTAATGTTAATGATGTAGTCCTTGCAATTTCGCATTTTTCATCACAGGCTTGTGGCGAGGATGTCATCCCGCAGAGCGTGATACTCAAAGCGTTACCGTTTATCCGAGGACATCTTGTGACTCTGTTTAATTCCTTTTTTGCATAGGGGTCTTCCCTTGCCTTCGAAAGGGTGCACGCATTGTGCCATAAAAAAAGTGCCCTGCACCTACATTGCCTAAAGATTTCAGGCCCATAGCAATCTTATGTTTTCTTTTAAAGGTCCTTGAGAAGATTGCCCATGACCAATCACAAGAGTACATTACGACACATAAGATACTTGACTGTATGCAGACTGGATTAAGAAAGCATCACTCAACGTAGACTAATACACTTAAACTTACAGACGATACAAGATCGGGTCTAGATAAGTAACTCATCACGTTACTACTTCCATTTGACTTTAGTAAGGCATTCGACACGATCTCGCACTCCAAATTACTTGCGAGGCTGAGGTCGATGGGGTTTTCCAGAGCTGCACTCGGTGGACTAGTTCCTATTTATCAGGTAGTAAAAAAATGGTTTCCACGCATTCAAAAGAAGAATCGAATTGGCTAACAACCAATTGAGGAGTTCTAAAGGGTTCAGTGCTGGGACTTCTGTTGCCTTGCCTTTACATTAATAACATACGTGATGCCTTCGGCCCCAGTTGCGTCGAGCACCTATTATATGTGGCTAACCTGCAAATTTATACGCAGGACTCTTATGAGGATGTAAATAAAAGTATTCGTATTCTACGGACGGTGGCCAAGGCGGTGTCGGAGTGAGCTGTCGATGCTTCTCTCACATTAAATGCAAGCAAAACTAGGGCGATCGTTGTTGACAATAGTCGATTTATTAAGGACTTTTATGCTGATGAGCCAAAGACGATTGAGCTTGGAAATAGTGTCGGCGCTGGGTTGGCTGCGTACTGATGACAGAATTTTACTGTATTATGTACAAAATCGTACATATGAACTTCCGAGTATCTAGTGGGTCTCATCACTAGATATATACACTTGGCAGAAAGGATATTTTTCTGAATGTGTACCTCAAACGGCAGCGGTGCATTTTCAACTACAGACGTAAGAGAACTTTAAATCATGCATTGAGATTCGCATCATGATTATTTTGTTTCTTCATATAGGTTATTTATGCAAAATTCAAATGATAGCAACTATAATTTTATTACAAAGATAATTTGAATTAACAATATAAGATTCTATATGATTATTGAACTGAAAAATAGAAATGAAATTTCATACAGTTGTAATTCAGATCATAAAAAAAAGTGATATTGTTTGTTTACTGCAATGATGTCATTAAATAATAAGTTACGATGATGCGAAACTTGTTCCATGATTTCGAATTATCTTATGTCTGTAGTAAAATATGTGATGTTGCCATTTGAGGTTAACATTCGGAAAAATATCCTTTCCGCTATGTGTACCTAGGGTAGCCACTAGGGGAGAGACTCATCATGCGTACTGAGACTGGAAGGAATTCCTTTCAAGTTTAAGGTGCGCATTTTGGAGATCCCTGCCTGCTGATATAAAGAATCTTCCATCGCTCAGCAGGTTCAAGTCGGCTATCAGGAGGTACTTGCTCGACTTTAAATGAACTTAATTTTATTTTCTCTGTTAATTTATTTATTGTAACATCTCATATATAGGCATAAGATATGAATGTATTTATTGACTGAATGGTTAGTGAGTAAATGTTTTACTTGATTTTATTGATTTGACTACGTTTTTGACTATGGCATACGCTTATTTTATTATATTATTTATTAATTCTTATTTTTAAAAATTTTAAATATTATGATTGATAGATATTATGTGACTGATTTTTAATTTATAGGATTGTTGCGTGTATTTTACCATTTTTCTCTATCAATCTGTGATATCACCTTTTTTGGTGACTCACTTATTCAGTATTATTAGGTTTCAAGATTGACTGATATTTATCGTAAAAGCACTAATAGATTGATAAAGTTGTATTGGTATTAGCAATCGCAGATTCAAGTAATAACACTGCTTAGTGCTGCTTAACCTTGTTAATGAATTGAATGTCCAGAAAATATAATTTATTTAAAAATTTTTTGCCAAACGATATTATTAATAATATCTTATTTTTCAGATTCATTTTGAATATATATATATATATATTTTTAGAATTTTTACATCACGATAGTGCCATATATAACTGTCCCCGAGAAAATAAAGACCTCTGAATAAATGAACCAACTTTATCAAAACTTGGTCCTTGAGATTTATTAATTGGAATTCAATAAGCCAGTACAATAATGAAATGTTTTCTATGTAAAATAAATGGTAATAATAATGTTTCTTGTAAATGTAAAGTTTTTAAAGGTATAAAAACTTTATTTCCGATTTTATCAGCTGTAATAATTGCAGCTTCGATATTATATTGATACAATTTTACGATTTTCAATATAGTGCCGTCACATAAACTATCAGAAATACTCAAATTTCGTATTGATATGACATGGTGGTGACGTAAGATGATGTAAGATCAGTTTTCTTCAGTTATGAATGTTTTAATAAAGAACGAACTTAATTTACCTCGCTCTTAATGTCGCTCGGTCAAATTTTCATATATTATATTAATTTGTATAAATTAGCCAATTTTAAAGTTGAAAAAATTACATTTTATAAATTTTTATATTGCAGTTCCGTTTAAAAATTTAAATTATAATAATGATCATAGAGTAAAAATAATATTGATAAATTAATAAATAAACGAATACAAGAGACAAATAGCACGACGCAAGCAAATTAAAGTCAAGTGGTGGCTGAATGAAACAGTGAAAGAAAGAAGTACAAGCTGAGGAAACAGAGCTCATTACCAATGAATTCTAAAAAAAAATATGAAAACTAAAATGAGAAAGTAAAACAAATATTGATGAATTAATAAATCAACGAATGCAGGAGACAAATAACACGATGAAAACAAATTTAGGTCAAAGCGGCGGCCGAATAACACAGTGCAAGAAAGAAAAATACGCTAAAGGAACCAAATTCAATATCTATAAATTTTTCAAACAAAAAATAAATAAAAATAACAATAGTAATAATAAAAAAAGTATAAATAATAATAATAAAATAATAAATAAACAAATGCAAGAGACAAATAGCAAACAAATGACCTTTATTAAGATCAAGGTTCGGTGGCCGAATGAATCAGCGAAAAAAGAAGAAGTACAGGCTGAATGGGGTGCTAAAATAAGATGCGGGTAGGCGGCAAGCTTAGAATGAACGAGAAGCCTGACAACGATGAACGACTTCACAGAAAACTGTGAAGTTAATATAGAGGAGTATGAAAGAATTATAGCGAAGCGGTAGGGAAATGAAGTGGAGCATAAAAATAGATAAGGCCATCCCTGAAGAAATACAGAGTGGAGGGACATTAAATCTAATTTATGTGGAGTAGTTATCCGAAGTCAGCGCTAAAATAGGAAATAAAAGCTTTGACGGAGTCCCAGAAACAGAAAGCCGAAATGATAATGGCAGAAATTAACTGCCAATAAACTTCAAGTTGACCTCTTTCTATTCAACTGAAATTATGGTTAGTATGAGAAACCCATAGAAAGATTAGAGTATAAAAAGCTTTGAGCTTGTAGCCGAAGTCCTCTCTTTAGATGGAAAAGCCAGCGCAGCAGCAGCCCTCTCTTTAGATCAGACGGTGGGTGGAGCAACAGCTCTCTTCCAGATTGGATGGCAATGGAGCTGACCTCTTTTTCTTGACCTATCTCTCGTTAGCCACGTGGATTTTGCCAAGCAGCCTGAACGTCACCAGACCAGCAGCAGCCAGCCACCGCTTATCTGCGAGCCATTAACCTAGGAGATTTAAATTAAAAGAAAAAAAAGAAGAAGTTTTGTTTTAACTCACGAGTTTCCAGAGACAACTGTAGCAACAAGAGTAAAATACGGACGTTGTGGGGTAACAGCGATTAAGGCAGGAAAAATAAAGGTAGAGAGTTTTTCAAAATTTTTTATTGTAAATCTCAAGGGGGGGAAGCATGGCGCAGAAACGAACCGTTCTTATTGCTTATACGCGAATTAAAGGTAGAGCGTTTGTCTATTGTTGTAATTAAAGTAAAAGCTAGTAAAAATAGCGAAAAGAAATGCAAAGAAATAATAAATAAATTTAGCATATGGTAGCGTAGTTCGCCTCGAAGCGAAATAGTAAGAAAGGAAAAGAAGGGGACAATAAATGTACGAAGCAAAGCTTCTTGTCTTGAGTATGAAAAATAAAAAAAGGAATAAATCTGTATAACCCTAGAAATTGCATATGTTTATAAGTCTACTAATTTATTAAACCTATCCTCGCTGTCTCTTTCTCAGACTTCTAATCCCGGAGACGTAGCGTTCGTGCGTCAGTCTAAAGGAAGTCGATGGATGGCTGAAATTCAGTCATTCATTAAGAAAAAATTTATTAATAATTTAAATTATATGAACGTAACATATGTTCAAGTATTATAAGTTCATAACTGGTGCATTTGCTATGGGAAACAACAAAAGAAAGAGCAGGGATGAAAAATTAATTAAAAATTTCTTTATTTTTAGTTCGTTAGAATAAAAAAAAAAAAAAATTCAATAAGATGAAAAGAAAAAAATTTTTTTTAAAGAAAAAGAAAATTGTAAGTATGAGTACATGGGCATAATAAAATAATTTTTTTTTGGCTAGTAAGTAAAAATTTTTATTATTATGCTAAAGATAAAGATTTATTTTTGAGAAATACGTTAAATAAATTCTAGTTTCATATTTATATACTGGTAACTTAGCACTTGGTAAAAGCAGAAAAGAAAAAAAGAAAAGAGAGATAAAGTAAAAATTCAATTAAAAATGTTATTCAACAAGACAAAATTTTTAATAGCGTGTGAAATACAATTAATAAAAGGAACGATGGTGATTTGAAGGATATTTAAAAGACAAAGGATTAATAATTTAAATAATTAAGAATTTTTCAAATATATATTATGGTGCAAAATATTAAAAGAATAAATTAAAAAAAAAAAATCACGAGTGAAATTCTTATTTTAAAACGCAGTATGGTTAGACCGTACACTGTGAATTTTCAGAAACAGCTTAAGAGCAGGCTGGATTTGCTGTCGTTGTCTAATTGAGATTTTCGTTATTTACTAAAGTATTAATCGGTGTGTCTGTGAATTGAAGGTTAAGCGCAATAGGTATGATTATTACAAATGTTCATGCATAAGAAGAAAAAATCTACCGCTTTGTTTTTGAGAAAAGCAAGGAACGCGAAAATATTATAAACATAAACTTTTACTTCGGTGTTCCTTACTTTTCTCAAAAACAAAGCGGTAGAATTTTTTTTTCTTGTGCATAGATGTTTATAATAATAATATATATTGCGCTCAACTTTTAATTTAAAGATACACTGATTATTACTTGAGTAAATAACAAAAAACTCAATTAGACAAGAACAGCGAATCCGGCCAGCTCTTAACTGTTGTTCTCAATATACAACAGCAAAAATTTAGTTTTAATAAACTCTATTATTAAAAATAATTGTTACTCGGTCGGTATCAGATTCTACTCCGGCCCAGTCTTAAGTTAAAATAGTAACAAAAAAAAAGAAAAAGAATTTTTATTCAATATAAAATGATAAGACAAAGAGAAAATTTTGCAAATTTTTTAAAAAAATTTCATCATTTTTCTTATTTTTATATATTTTGGTATTAAAAAAAAAATAACATTTTCTTTTACTGACTTTTTTATCGAAGACAAATTTCAAAGCATCGAATATGGCAATTTTAATAAAATGAATTTGCTTCTTTTTATTTGTGAAAGCTGTTTAATATAAAATTGAAAAACATACGCACATAACTAACATGTTGATGCATTATTTAAAGAAAATAAAAAAAAACACATTTAGAAACCTTTTCAAAGTTTAGGATAGCCCTTTGTTGTAATTGATAATTTTCACTAAAAAATATATAACAAATAAATAAATATAAAATATTTTTTCTCTCTCTCTTACAAGCGGCAAAACGATAAAATAATAAATTATCAGAATATTTGCTGGAGTAGAAGGTTTAAAGATAAAAAGAAAAAAAAAGATATTAAAATGAAATTATTTTTCTTTTGCGATATAGTTTTTTTTATTAATATAAAATAATAAAATCACCTTGTGATTTATTTTATCGAAAGTAAGTAAGAAAAAAAGATAAAGAAAATATTAAAAATAAAATGTTTAATAAAAATTAACAGGAGTTGGAGCAGCGACAGCAATGCTCACTTTTGCCCTACACTCTAAGAATATGAAAATTAAGTTCGAATTTTATTTTTACGATCATCTAAATAACTTTAAAATTAATTGTAATCAATTAGTGTGTTACAAAACTTCTATCTTTAGTTCTAAATTAAATTTTAGCAACTGGAAATAAGTTCCGTCAATTCCTTATCAATAGAGTCTTCAATAAGCTCCAGCATTAAGAATCTCAGTTAAATGTGAAAACAGATAAAAGAACTCTTTTTAAATATTTTAAAATATATTTGATACATGCCCACAATTTTTTTTTACTGACTAGGAGAGTATCAGACCTCCGGCTCACGGATTTTACTCAAACTTTGGGATAAGTTTTCAGATGTCAAAATATAAAAGGAAATAGAATTTTAGACCACAACGCTTAATATTTCCCTAGTTACAGGCAATTAAAGAATATCACTAAAAAAGTTACTAGATTTTTAAACGCTTACAGTTCCTTAGCATTGATACTTAGGAGCATGAAATGGAAAATTTTAAATGAAAGCTGAGCTCAAATTCTTTCGAAATAGTAGTTATAGCATGTCAGAATATTATTTTCTCCCAAATTTATAGCGTAATAAACATCAAACCCAATTTCAGCTTTTGTTAATAATTCATGTTTTAAAAAGAAAAATCAGGTCCAATGTTTATCACGCTATAACTTTGGAAAAAAATAATATTTTGACATGCTATAACTACTATTTCGAAAGGATTTAAGCTCAACTTTTATTTAAAAGAAGTTTAAAGCTCCTAGCTACCAATGCTAACAAACTATATGCGTTTAAAAATCTAGTAACTTTTTTAGTCATTTTCTTTAATTGCCGGTAACTGGGGAAACCTTAAGCGTTGGTATCTATAATTTTGTTTCCTTTAATAATTTCACATCTGAAAACTTATCCCAACGTTCAAGCAAAATCCGTAATCCGGAGGTCTGATACTCCCCTAGTGAGTACAGAGTCCCTATGAAACCCCCCCAAATAGTATCAGAATGAATCATCGTTTTGAAATTGCATATACACATACACATACACACATCTGCATACACACATACACATATACACATAGACAAATACACATAAGAACATACACAAACACACATACACACATAAACATACACATGAACATATACACATGAACATGCACTTACACACATACACATACAAATATACACATACACACATAAACATACACACATACACGCCTACACATACTAGCATATAAATAAACATAACACATACACATACACATATACGCATTCACACATTTACATAAACACATACACATACCCACATACGCATAAACACATGCACAAACACATACTCACATACACATACACACATACACAGACACACAAACATACACATACACACATACACATTTACACATATACACAAACACACATACACATATACACATATACACATACACATACACACATACACATACCGACATACACATACACATACGAACACACATGCACACACATACACACATACACATACGAACATACACATAAACACATAGACATAAACACATACACACATGTGCATACAAACATACACACATAGACACATACACATACACTTATACAAATTCACACATTTACATACACACATGCACATACCCACATACGCATAAACACATGCACAAACACATACTCACATACACATACACATATACGCATCCACACATTTACATACACACCTATACATACCCACATACGCATGAACACATGCACAAACACATACACACATACACAGACACACACATACACATACACACATACACATATACATATATACACATACACATACACACATACACATACCGACATACACATACACATACAAACACACATGCACACACATACACACATACACACACATACACATACACACATACACATACACACATACACATACGAACATACACATAAACACATACACACATGTGCATACACACATACACACATACACACATACACATACACATATACACAGTCACACATACACATAGACGCATACACATACACACATACACACATACAAACATATACATAAACACATACACACACATGCGCATACACTCATACACACATACACATTCACACATACTCATACACAAATACACATATACATACACACATACGCATAGACACACATACATACACACATACGCATATATACACATATATGCCTACACACACATAGACACATACACATACACCCCTACGCATACATACACACATACGCATACACACACATACACATACACATACAAACATACCCATACACACATACACATACACATATACACACATACACATACCCATACACATATACACAGATACGCATACGCACATACACACATATGTATAATAACATACACATACACACATACACATACACGTACACACATATACATACACACATACACATACGCGTACACACATACGCGTACACACATACACATACACACATACACATAAGCACATACACACATACGCATACACACATACACATACATACATACACATACACACATACACATACGCGTATACACGTACACACACACATACATTAACATACATACATACACATACACGCATACACACACATACACACACACACGTGCTTAAATACACATACACATACACGCATACACATGCTCAACTACACATACATATACACACATACACATGTGCATATACACATATACATACAAACATACATATATACACGTACTCATAGACACGTTCATAATACACACTTACACATATACACATGCACACATAGACAATATTCGTCACTCCGTCTCTGTCCCCGTCATCATCTCTATGTCTCGGTCTTTCTGTAATTACAATTATATTAAAGTAAATAATTGAACCTCTATTCTCGCAACAATATCTTATGCTTAATTGTCAAATATATATACTTGTATATATATAAATATATAAATATATATATATATATATATATATATATATATATATATATATGTATATACGTACATATAAACACACACCCATACACATAGACACACACACACGCACATACACATGCGCATACACACATACACACATACACATACACATATACACATACACACACACATACACTAATGCAAATAAACGCTTCCATACATACACATACACATATACTCATACGCACATACGCATACACAATATTTGTCTCTTGATCTTCTTGTCGTTGTCTCCGTCTCTTCATCTCTGTCACTCCGTCTCCGTTATTCTATTTCTGTTTTTTTGTCTCCATCTCACCGTCATTCTATCTTCGTCCTCATGTCTATGTCTGTCCGTCTCTGTTTTCCCATCTTTGTGCCTCCACCTATGACTTTTTTTCTCCGTTCCTACGTCTCTGTTTCTCTATCTCCGTCCCTCTGTCTTAAATACATAATTGAAAAGATCGAATTTCTATCATAAACAAATTTTTAATTAATGATGATGATATGATCTGTATTTAAACAATTTTTATGCTTATCAGAACTTTAATTAATCCTTTTTCTTTAAATTTATAAAAACTTAATTTTAAACAGAACTGCAATATAAAAATTTATAAATTGAGTCAATATTATTAATTCTAAAATTGGCTGATTTGTACATATTTGTTACGTCACAACGTATCTTCTATATTACTTTTCAATTTATAATCTCTAAATATCTTTTCCTTAACATGATATTGATGAACTAATTAAACAGTCATCGAACAATAAAAGAATGTGTTAACCTAAGCAGTAAAGAAACTTTAAGTTGATATTAAGCAATGAAATTCGTTGACTTCGAAATTATTAAATCATAAAACAAGCAAGATCCACTCATCACTTAATAAAATCATGTCAAGATAAATCTTATAAAAGCCGACTGAAATTGACGGCAGTCGGCACTACCCCAGGATTATTGTTAGTACCAAGTCATAGATCCTGTAATTCTCGCACTTCAACTTCAATTCAATTAAAATTTTAACTCAATGTCAAACAAAGCTATTGTCATATTCAATATTAATTATTTTACAAGTGTCTAATAAATTCCTTAAAAAGTTACTTATATATTTGACTCGAGTCTTATTTCAATCGTGCCTATCCATATACTGTCTGAATATAGTCAGCCCTTATCTACTGAATTCTACAAAGGTAAGAGTATTAAATATACTTTTATTCTCATTTAAAAATCTTTGTAAATTAACTCCAATACATTTAATAGTGAGAACGATCTCACTTAATTAAAATATTGGTGGAGTTAAACCACCACTAGATTTCATATACTTTTGTATTCTTTCAAATATTATTTTAATTAACTTACGGATAGCATCGAAACTACGATAGTTTTGTATTCTTTGTATTACGAAAAAGGCAATATTTATAATATACAGAAAAAAAATCACTTTAATAATTAAAATATTTTCACGCGTTTCCGCATTATTGCTGAACAGAAAAAAAAACAAGTTAAAAGAAAAATATAAAAACAGCAGTCTTGCCTCAGCTCACAAAATTCAAAATGGCGTTCTTATACACGTGAAAGATTGAACAATTCGCCGTAAGAAAATTTTTAATGCGGTATATAATTAATGAAAATTAGTGATTAATTGATTAAAATGATATAATACTATAATTATTTGATAATTTGAATGTTTAATTACAATATTAATCAATTTTTTTTAAATTGCATGTGATAAAGTGTATTTTTTTATTATTTTATTACTCATGTGATCTTAAATTATCCGCAGTCGGAACATTGATATTAAAAAAATTTGTATTATGTAACATAGTATTTTTAATTAATGTATAATATATAAGCTTTATGTATTTATTAAAAACATTTATAATAAAATAATTTAAAATTAAAAAAAAATCATTAATTTTTTTGTTATATATATGAACAAAATATTGCTTAAGCTAATATAATGTTTTCTATAATTGGTAAGATATATCTGTATATGCAACATGATAGTTGGGGGTTGACGAGCAGTGCGAGCAGGGGGCACCCCCCCTAGTATATGTATATATATATATCTATATATATATATATATATATATATATATATATATATATATATATATATATATATGTGAAGTGCATAAAAATATAAGGGACTAATAATAAATTGTTTCAAAAGGCATTAATCAAACGCAAAGTGCGTCAAATAAAAATATTATATCAAATAAAAATTATACGCAAAATAGCGTCCATTAAATAAATTATTTATACGCGAAGTGCAATATTTAAAGCGAATAGCGTCATTAAAAATAAACAAGTGTGTCATTAAATATTAATAGTGTTATCTAAAATAATATATATATATATATATATACGCGAAGTGCATTATTAGCGAATTGCGTCGATTAATAAAAATATATATATTATATGAAGTTCAAAAATTTAAATACATATATCATACGCATCGTGCGTAATTAAAATATACAATCGTGAAGTGCGCGATTAAAAATTATATTATACAAAACTTTTTTTAATTTTTTTATCAATTATCTTAAAAAGTTTCTTGCATTGATTTTATGATATCAGTAATATGATACATTAACAATTCATTAATATCGTGAAAATAACATAATTTTCAAAACAAAATTTTGAAAGTGAAATACGTTTTAGTGAATAAAAGAAAACCTGACTCAACATTAAGTATTAGAAGTCAGAATAAAACGACAAAAAAAAAAAAAAAATAGACACTGGTAATCAAATAACTATAAAGAGTATTGAACTAATAAAAATATTGATTCAGCAAAATTACCGTGTGACATACTCCCGGATATTTTCAACAACACTAGGTCAAAGAAAGAAAAGAATTCAAAACAAAAGTCAGTATTTTTATTAATTTTTACAGTAGGTCAGTGTCAAAGAAATTTTAAACGCATTATTTTTGGTTTACAAACAATATTTAAAAATATGATTATTAATATTTATAAAATAATATTCCTTTTTTTCGTGTTATTTGATCTTTATTGGAAAGTAAATAATGAATATTACAAATGAGTAAAATAAATTTTAACGAGATATCAGATTATTTAAAAGAAGGGAAAACACAGTTGATATTATCATACTTTAAATTAGAATTAATTGAAATTTGTAGAAGATTTAAAATACCTACTAAAGAAAGCGAAAATATTAATGCTATTCGCGAAAGAATAAGAAGACATATTAAACAAGCGGTTTTAAGAAAGCAAGAAAAAGAGGGAAAACGCATCTACGAAAATATCAATCCATTTCGCAAAAGTACAAAAGTTGCACGTTCTCCGAATAAAACTTTAGATACAACAGTCGAAAATAACACCTCAAATTTAACGAATATTTTACAAAAAACAATTGAAAATAACACTGCAGATCTAACAGAGGACACAGATTTTCCACGAAAAACAAGTGAAAATAATATTCCAAATATAACAATACAGATATTCTAAACAAACAGAACACACCATTACGTAAATCTACAGGAACAATTCCAAAAATAATTTCCAAAAGTACTAAAACAACACAAAAAAATAATCAACAAGACAGTTTTTTAGACATATTTTCTGAAAATAATACAACAACAGACGGAATATCTAACAAAACGGAAAATTTATCTATTAAACAAGAAAGTTATCAAGATATAAACGAAGAGAATATTCTTGTGGGTAATAATAACAATTCGATTGTCGAAATTGAAAACTTACTAGATAACACGAACATGGCAAATACATCAGGATACTCACTGAAAGAAATTTCAAGATTAGTACCCGAATTTGATGGAAAAAATTTACCTTCAGAAGATTATATAGAAAAATTAGAAATTGCAAAAGATATTTCAAGTGAAGAAGAACAATTGAAATTTATGAATTGCTTAAGATTTAAGGTATCAGGAACAATTCGTAATGCTATAAAGGGTAGTAGAATTGAAACTATAGAAGAATTTATTAAATTTATAAAAAATTATATCCTGAGATTGATAATTTACACTCTTTATATGCAAAATTAGAACAAATTCAAAAAGCAAAGCATGAATCAGTGGTCGATTACATAGAAAGAATAACAAAATGAAGCTTAAAAATTAAAGATAAAAAGGAAAATGAAAACGGCATAACAAGAGATGCTTTACAACGTTTTAATAATGAACTGGACGCAAATACAGTCAAATATTTTAAAGAAGACTTAAATAGTGAAATTAGATATGAAATAGGAGAAGTCCGGGATTTTTCACAAGCAACTGAAAAAGCAATAGAAGTAGAAAAAAAATAAAAAAATATAAAGATATTAGAACGCAATCAGATCAAAATACAAAAAAAAATTATGGTTAGTGATATCTTTGAAAAATCACCGAAACAAATAACATGCTGCCAAATATGTAAAGATATAGGTCATGAGGCGTTATGTTGCAATATTGCAAGTTGTGTATATTGTAAAGAACCAACTCACTCGTCATATCAGTGCACTAATACAAAAGATAAAATAAAATTAATATGCAAATTTTGTAATCAACTAGGACATCCTAGAGGTATGTGTACACTTTTAGATGACAATGACCAATATTGTCAATACTGCCAAGAAAATAGTCATCAAGTAAGTCGTTGTCTAATTATAAAAAAATATGAATTATGCTGGAAATGCAAAAAGAACGGACACAATTCTGAATTATGTAATCAAATCGAAGGAAAGATTAATATACCCACACAAACTTGTGACATTTGTAATCAGAATCACAGCACTACTAATTGCGAAAAATTCAAAATATTTTTAAATCAAATTAAACCAGATGATGCCAAATAAGATGCCAATAATGTGACAGATGGGGTCACTCAGGTAGAGACTGCAGAAATAATTATAATGGAAATAATCGATATAATAATGAATATGGACAAAGGGGTCAACATAAATTTTTTAGATACTGTAAAACTAAAGGACATAATATAGAGCTTAATATGAATTATGCTGGAAATGCAAAAAGAACGGACACAATTCTGAATTATGTAATCAAATCGAAGGAAAGATTAATATACCCACACAAACTTGTGAGATTTGTAATCAGAATCACAGCACTACTAATTGCGAAAAATTCAAAATATTTGTAAATCAAATTAAACCAGATGATGCAAAATAAGATGCCAATAATGTGACAGATGGGGTCACTCAGGTAGAGACTGCAGAAATAATTATAATGGAAATAATCGATATAATAATGAATATAGACAAAGGGGTCAACATAAATTTTGTAGATACTGTAAAACTAAAGGACATACTATAGAGCAATGCAAGAAACGAGAATATCAAAATAAAAAAATTTGAAACAATAATCAAAATATACAATGTTCATATTTTAAAAAATTAGGACACTCACTTGATACATGTTTTACAATTAAAAATTTAGAAAGAAAGCAAGAGAAATTTGCACATTATGCAAAAAAACGAATCATACAAATGAACAATGTCAATCAAAAATAACTGAATCAAATTATACACAGGGAAACGCTTGGACTCATCTTGGAGAGCGCGAACAAGAGGAGTTACAAAACAAAAGTCGCTCAATAATTACGAACCTTGTTGAAAAAATCCAATTGGATTTCCGATTGGAATTTCCAATTGGATTTTGTTGGAAATCCATGTTGGAATTCCAATCAATTCCAATTGGAAATTCATAATGGAATTCCAATGAGAATTTTAGAAATCCAACGTAAATTTATGGACATTTTTAAGCGGTGAAATATTTTTTAAAATAAAATTTTATTTATGTTTTTATTGCGACTTATAAAAATATCTCTGTTCATTGAGTAAAATAGAACGTGAGAAAGTAGGCCGAACGATCGTCGTTTTAGATCAAATGAAACTACCAGCTTATAAGTTCTAACTCTTCTATTTTTTTTGTGCGCATTTGCTTGCCATAAGAGAGTCAATAGATAGAAAGCGTGGTAGCCACCTGGTGATCAATTATTAGTACTATTATATAAATGTGTATATTTATATTCGATGATTAGCCGCCAGGGGGCTACAACGCTAATCTATCTATTGACTTTCTTATGGCAAGCAAATGCGCATAAAAAAAATTAAAGAGTTTAGAACTTATAAGCTGGTAGTTTCATTTGATTCTAAAACGATGATCATTCGGCCTGCTTTCTCACATTCTATTTTACTCAATGAACAATGATATTTTTATAAGTAACAATGAAAAAATAAATGAAATTTTATATAAATAAATATATCAATCGCTTAAAAATGTCCATAAATTTATGTTGGATTTCTAAAATTCTTATTGGGATCCCATTATGAATTTCCGACTGGAATTTCCAATTGGAATTGATTGGAATTCCAACATGGATTTCCAACAAAATCCAATTGGAATTCCAATTGAAAATTCCAATTGGAAATCCAATTGGATTTTTTCAACGGGGAAGACATTCAATATTTTGCAAGTGAACATGGAATTGATTACAAATTCGAAATATGTGACACATTTGGTAATATTGATATAAATAATTTGAGTTGTACATTAAATTGCAGTATAGAGAAAGAAATGCTACACGATACGATAGAATTCAAACCACAGGTGAAAAATGACTCAAAATTAGTAATAATACATGAAAACAAATCCAAAAATATGAACAATATTAATGAAGAAACTGAAACAAATAATTCTGAAAATAATATAGATAAAAATATATTAATTTACGTATTTAAACTAGGGGATACACTAAAATTTATTGAAATAAAAAATCCATTTACAGACGAAGTATGTAAATTATTAATAGATACAGGTGCTCAACTTAATATAATAAAAGAAAAATTAGTATTACCTAATTCTATTAATGATAATATTAAAATATATTTATTAGGAATCTCTAATACACCTCTGAAAACATGTGGTATAGTTAATTTTCCTATAAACAAATCACAAACAAATTTTCATATAGCGTCAAAAAAATTTTCGGTACCCTATGATGGAATTTTAGGTATAAATATTTTAGGAGAAGGAAAATAAATTAAGACTAGATAAAAGATATTTAGAAATAAATGGGAAAAAATTTACATTCAAACAGACTATAAAGATGAAAAAAATTCAAGTTTAAATTTATGTATACAAAATAACCAAAGAAATGACGCAGCAGTTACTAATACATTTTAATTATTGAATTGTATCACACTCATGCAAGATATTGAACACATATCTTCGATTACACAATTTTTACAAGATAAAAATGAAAACATAAAAAATCTTATGAAAGATATTAATTGTATTTTAGAAAAAAATTAATTTAAAGATGAACAAGATATAGATTATTATAAATTTCTTTTAAAACTACAAGATAAAACAAATTTTAATATTGAAAATAAAGATAAACAATTTATTAATTATTTTATTGTAGAAGATATTGCAACATTAAATATACAGGAAGAAGAACCTGAAGAAACTATAACACATGAAAACATAAATCATATGTATGAAGAAAATATCGATCGTAAAGAAAAATTATTAAATAAAATAACTTTAAATTATTTAAACGAAGAAAATAAACAAAGTATAAAGAATCTAATTATAAAAAATGAAGATATATTTTGTCTTGAAGGAGAAAAAATGGGAAAATGTAATTTAGAATATCATGAAATAAATTTAACAGATAATAGACCAGTAAACGTTAAACAATTTCCATTACCATACAAATCAAAAGAAATCTCTATAGAAAAAACATAGAAATTAATCGACAATGATTTAATAAGACCTTCTAAAAGTGCTTATAATGCATCAGCATTCGTAATAAAAAAGAAAGCTGGTAATGATGGAAAACCAAGATAGCGTTAAGTCATAGATTATAGAAAATTAAATGAAAAAACCATACCCGATCCATACTTAAGACCATCTCTAACAGAAGTCTTCGATGATTTAGGTGGGAATAAATACTTTACAACTGTAGATATGGTTTCGGCCTTTCATTGGGTACCAATGGAAGAATCTGATATTCATAAAACAGCTTTTAGCGTACATCTCTTGGAAAGATTTGAATTTAAAGTTTTACCGTTTGGTTTAACTAATTCTCTACGAACATTTATGAGAGTCCCCAATACTGCTCTTGGGAAACTTACAAGTAGAAGAATATGTCATGTATACATTGATGACATAATAATAGCTGCTAAATAAAAAAAAACATAATATCAAATTAAATTTAGTAGCCTCAAAATTAATAGAAGCAGGACTAAAGTTGGAACCTAAAAAGTGTGAATTTATGAAAGAAGAAGTTATATTTTTAGGACATATAATCAGTGAAAATGGTATAAAAGTCGATCCTAAAAAAGTTGAAATGGTAAAATTATTCCCAATTCCAAAAACAGTTGAGAATATAAGAGAATTCTTGGGATTGGCAGGATATTATAGGAGATTTATTAATGATTTTGCAAAAATCACAAAACCATTAGCACAATTATTACAAAAAGAAGTAAAATTTATATGGGATCCTGGAAAACAAGAAGCTTTCGATAAACTTAAAGAAACATTATGCTCTGCCCCATTATTACAATTTCCTCAACTAGATAAACCTTTTATAATAACAACTGATGCATCAGGATATGCATTAGGGGCTATATTATCACAGGGAGTCATTGGAGAAGATAAGCCGATAGCAGATCCATGGTGCTCCAAAACTAGTTCATGCTAATAAATTAATTTTGCATAAATGTAAAAATTAATATTATTTTCTATTTTCAGAACTCTTCATCCTCTATATAAACATTAAAAAAAATGCTGTCTATCATATTTATCTTCTTATCTCTTATCAAGAGTAATTCTGCAATCATCGGTTTTAACTGTGAATCTACAGATCCAATCATTACTACGTACTCTTTACTAGATACAGGCAAATGCGATTTTCAAGAAGAAAATGTTACTATAAGTTATACCAGAGATTAGTAGAGATTGCCAATGCCGTGTTAATGAAACGTGCCGAATTCGATCATGACGATCCTTGCGGCGCTTCTGGAACTATACGCGTGAAGCCCCTCCACGTCTACACGCGCGTAGAGAAGCAAGCGAGAGGGGAGGAGACAAACACACGAAACACGAGGCTTTCACTGGCGTAGGTAAACTTACGGCAAGCCGCTTTAGCTTGTTTTCGCCGCGATACTTTATAGCTTTATTTCAATGCGATTAAAATTGAAAATTTTTTGATTAATTACATATTTTTATTTAAAACAGATACATATTTTAATAATAAAAATCATTAAAGTAATCAAACAAATAAATAATAATAAATAATATCTTTTGGGGGCGATAAACATATGTAACTTTTTACCCTCTTCAACAAACGAATGCGGTGGCTGTGGTCACTAAGTTTTTACGCATCTCGCTCTCTACTTTTGCCAAGTTCAAACCCGATGATCCATCTATTTTTTTTTTCTGTTTTATTTTTAAATATTATATATTTTTGTAATCAATTTTCATAGAAAAATAAAAAAATATATTTACAGATAGGAATAGAAAAAAGTTTTAATGTCAATATTACATGGCTATATGACTTATATTAATATGAAATAAAAACTAAGCTAGTTCTGTAATTTTTTCCTACTAAATATAAAAGATATTAAAAATTGAAAAAAAAATTATTTGAAATTATAGTTGTTTTTTCATTCTCACTCAATTGCAAATAATAAAACCTTTTTTGTTCCTTAAAAAAGGACCTTTTCTAAATTTATATAAATTTATGATATTTTTAACTAATTTAATAAAAATAGAAAATAAATATAAATAATTCTAATTTTATTTTAGATGAGTAAAATAATAAATTTACCTGAAAAAATAAATAATTTTACGAATTTAAACTTCATTAAAGCGCATTTTAAATAAAAATTACAATTAATATCATTAATATTTTTAAAAATTGGACTTTTTCTTCTTTCTTTTATTAAATATATTTGTATAATATTATCAATTATTATTTTCAAAACGAAAAAAATGATTTAACAAACATAATAATTTAAGTTCTCACATGACATATTAAATAAAATTTTCGCTACATTTTAAATAGCCTAAATTCTGTTAATCTCTCAAAAACTGGCATTTTTTAAATTTATATTAGAGCATGATAATATTGTTTTTAATTCATTTAATAAAAATTAAACATAAAATATTGATAAACATCATTTTATTTTAGACACATAAAAGAATGAAAAAATGCTTTTATTAAAAGTATATCCTTTTTAATATCAGTAATATAGAAATATAGTAGCAAATATCTTAATGTCAGGTTTTTAATTTCTTTTTATTGAATTAACTTAATATAAATTTATAATGTCGATAATTTGATTCAAGAAAAATGAAACTTCACGAAACCTTGCAAATTTCACAAAAGCGTGTTTTCAATGAAAATGACTTTGAATTTTATTTTATTTTTAAAAAATTTACATAGAATTTTAACATTGCCAAAAATTAAAAAAAAATTAGATTTCAATGTTTTCTTTGTAATTAGTACAATGGTTCCAAACTTTGAACCATGATATAAAAACCTTTAAAATTTTTTTCAGTTTGACAGTTAATTAGGAAATAATTTTATCCATATTGTTAATTTTTAAAAATAGCAGTTTATGTATGAAGTACATATTTTTTTATGTTTTGACGTTTATTATATCTTTTTAAAGTATATTTTTTACTGTTATCTAGGATAAATGTAATAAAATGTGTGAATACTTCATTTTTCATAAAAAATGTATTTAAATACAATATTTCAAAAAACAATGAAGAAATTTATTATTCAAATAAAAAAAATTTAATCAAAAAAACGACGTGCATCATGCAACGTATTTGTCCTTGAAATGCTAATTTTATTAATTTTGTTATAGAATAATAAAAATTGTTTAGATAATTAAAAAAAATTAAGTTCGGGGTGAGAAAGCAATAAAAATATGTAATTTGATTTAAATAAAAAACGTACAATAGCTGTTTTAGCTAAGTTTTAGGGTACGTTGCAGCAATTAAAAAATTTTTCAAGTTCAAATCTTATGATTTGTCTTTTTTTAATACGCTTACAAATAAAATTTGTTACAATACAATAAGAAAAATTTTTGACAAAAAGTATTGACCTACAATACAGCCATTTAAAATAAAATAACCGTTAACTATGCAAGCATTTTCTAAGCATATGCTAATTAACGCTTTTTTCAATATAAAATTTTTAATTCAGACGTTCTGTTCTTTGCATTGCTAGTATAAAAAAATTAAAACTTTTTTCAAATCCCCAAACGCAGTTTAATGCAGAATTTGGATCCAAATAATAATTTGAAATAAAAAGATTTTTTTAGTAAGAAATATTAGCAATCAAAATTTTAAAAACGTTTTTTTTTAAATATAAATTATTTTCTTAATTTCAATGTAATTAAAATTTTTATTTGATATTTAGTCTTCTCTTTTAAAATTCTTCTTTACTTTATTGATTTATTTTATATAAGTAATTTGTAAAATTAATTATTCTGACAGATTTTCTTTTATAATTGTAGCCAAAGCTCATTTATTTTGATTTTTATGAAGTAACAAAAACATTATTGTATTTTATATATTTTAAAGATAATACGTTCATAAATATAATTTATAAATAGATCAAATAAATTCATGCATAACATTTAAAAAGAATTGATCAAATATTAATTAAACTTTGAACATAAATAAATTAAAAATGTACCTAAAAAGAGTATATCATTTGAAAATTGTTTAAAATCTTATGAGAAATATGTTTGATAATAGGAAATGTTAAATGGAAAGTATTAAAATATAATAATGAAATAAAAATGTTTAAGACATTAATAATAAATCCAAAATATTATAAAATAAATAAATGTTCTTGAATAAAGTTCAAAATTTGGCAATTTTTGACGCAAGGGATAATATGTTTTGAATAAACATGATATAAAGTTTAAATATACAAGTAGAAATAGAGTAAAAAATTTATTATATATTATATGCTAAAACTATTAACAAATATGTAATAATTTTTAATTAAGCATAACTTTTTAACAGCATTGAGCTTTTTTAAGCTAATAAGGTTCAAATTAAAGTATTGAACTTGTAATTTTTTAATATTTAATACATTTTTCTGTAAGATTTTTAGTTGTCCGGTCATTCAAGTTCTTACAACAACTTCTTTTCATTATATTATTGAAAAATATGTATAACTTTGTCTCCAAAATCTATTTAAACAAAAGAAAAAAAAAGGGTTAATTTTTTTCATCTCGAAGGTGGAGATGATCTTTCCTTATAAGTAGGCTTTGATCATTAGTTATATATGAAAAAGATATTTATACTCAAGATATGATTGCCTAATTAATTATTAAATATACTTTAAATGAACTTTGAGTTTAAAATTTCAAAATTTTTTTTTCGGTATTATATTTGTTAGCAAAAATTTGTAGTATTGTAAAAATTTCAAATTTAGTAAATGTTTAGGTGCAATATCAATATAATTAAGATTTTATTTTAAAAAATACAACAAAATAACCTTTACCACATACATTTAAAACTGTTTTAATAATAAAATTATCAATGAATTATTTTTTTTACACATTGTTGGCTTGGATTAAAATTTGGCTACTTCAAAAAAGTTTTTGTGTAGATTTTAAAATGAAAATTTCAATAACAAAATTTATAAAGAATATTAATTTTTTTAATAATGAAATGTATAACTATATGTAATGAGACTATTTGAATAATGAAGTACATATATTTGATGTAAATTTGACAAAAATTTTTTTTGTTTCGAAGCATACAAAAATTTTACGTTAATTTTCCGTACTTATGTGTTAAATTTTGATACGATTTCCTATGAAAATAATTTTCACAAATTACACAAAACAGTGCAATACTATCAAATATATTACTTTTCAAATTTTATTGAATCATACTTGAAAAGTAACTAAACAAATACATTTTTTTAAATTTAAATCAATACATTTTATTTTTCAGTTAACTTTATAATATGATAAAAAGCTTTGAAAAATGTAATGCATTTTTTTGAGTGAATACTTTAAAATACCTAATTTTTTTTAATTTTCCTACGATATTTCTTTCTAAATATACGATAGTTTTTTTGCATCAGGTTTTTTTTTAGTTTTTCATCTAGTTCGATAAGACATAGCGAATTTATGAGCAGTATTATAATTAAACTATAAAAATTAAACCATTTTTTTAGTAAATGTTTTTTTAATATCAATTTTATTTAACGTGATTTTTATTTAATGCGCTTTGATGAAATTGACAACACTTTTTAAAAAATATGTCTTATTAAAGCACATTTCTTAATTCTTTTATTTATTCTTTTATTATTCTTTTATTCATTTTAAGTTAAATTTTTTTAAATCAATAAAAAATATAATAATAAAAATATTTAATTTACATATCCATAATAAACCATTTAAACATATAATAAACAATTTGAAATTGATTTTTTAAGATACATTTCATAATTCTTTAATATTTTTTAATTGGAAGAGATGTTTCCCTTTATCTGTCATTCTCAATATTTTTCTCATAAAGTTTCAAAGATTTAAGAATCATATACATTTTCTTAATAGTCAGATAGCGCCTCCATCAGCTATAATTTGTTGTTTATTAAAAAGGCGGATAATCTTTTCAAACTTTAAATGGGTATTTATTTTATATGTTATTATTGTAAATTTTCAAATAGCCTTGCCGATTTCTTTAAGATAATCTCGTTTAAAGTATGATCACTTTGGGTCTCAATAAATTGCTAATTAATAAAATCAGTATTGTTTATTTATTTAAAATTCATATAATTTCAGCTTGAAGAACCGTTGAGCTCTTTATTATTAAAATACTAATTTGCATGACATCTTAAATCTTTTAAAGTAATTTTATTACAAAAAAAAGTAATTAACACAACAAATCAGTCATTTTTCCAAAAGAATTTTCAATTTTCCTTAAATAATTAATCTCTGTGTAACTTAAATTTTATGTTTATGTAATTTTTAAAAAATTAAGATTTTTCATCTTTTAAATTTTGTAGCTGTTAAAATAGAATGTTATTTTTTTTTAAATTATTTTTAAAAAATGTTATCATGCCCCTATATAACTTTAGAAAATGTCACTTTTTAACGGACAAAAATAATTCAACCCTTCAAAGTTTAGTCAAAATTTTGTTTAATAAGAACTAAAAATTATTCCGTTCGTAGAAAATTATCAATTTTTTTGTTTTAGAAATAATAATTGATAATATTATAGAAATATATTTAATAAAAGAAAGAAGAAAAAGTCCAATTTTTAAAAATAATAACGATATTCAATGTAATTTTTATTTAAAATGCGCTTTAATGAAGTTCAAATTCGTAAAGTTATTTATTTTTTCAGGTAAATTTATTATTTTACTTATCTAAAATAAAATTAAAATTATTTATATTTATTTTCTATTTTTATTAAATTAGTTAAAAATATCATAAATTTATATAAATTTAGAAAAGGTCCTTTTTGTAAGGAACAAAAAAAGTTTTATTATTTGCAATTGAGTGAGAATGAAAAAACAACTATAATTTCAAATAATTTTTTTTTCAATTTTTAATATCTTTTATATTTAGTAGGAAAAAATTACAGAACTAGCTTAGTTTTTATTTCATATTAATATAAGTCATATAGCCATGTAATATTGACATTAAAACTTTTTTCTATCCCCATCTGTAAATATATTTTTTTATATTTTTGAAATAAAATAGAATTCAAGGTGTTAAATAAATTTTTTATTTTATTTTTTCCGCTATGAAAATTGATTACAAAAATATATAATATTTAAAAATAAAACAAGAATAAAAAAAAAAATAGATGGATCATCGGGTTTGAACTTGGCAAAAGTAGAGAGCGAGATGCGTAAAAACTTAGTGACCACAGCCACCGGATTCGTTTGTTGAAGAGGATAAAAAGTTACATATGTTCATCACCCCGCAAAAGATTTTATTTATTATTATTTATTTGTTTGATTACTTTAATGATTTTTGTTATTAAAATATGTATCTGTTTTAAATAAAAATATGTAATTAATCAAAAAATTTTCGAGAGGGTTAATCGCATCGAAATAAAGCTATAAAGTATCGCGGCGAAAACAAGCTAAAGCGGGTTTACCGTAAGTTTACCTACGCCACTGGAAGCTACGTGTTCTGTGTGTTTGTCTCCTCCTCTCTCGCTTGCTTCTCTACGCGCGTGCAGACGTGGAGGGGCTTTGTGCGTATAGTTCGGGCATTTGTCCATGTGGCGGCAGTAGTTTACATTGTATTTTAACGGGCACGCTCTTGCCTATGCTCATTGGCGATCTCTACTTATCTCTGGTAATACAACAATAGAATTACTACAAATTGCAGAATTCAAATCCATAAAAATCATGCAGTGTAAAATAGAACAGTATTTCACTGTGGAATGTTCAGCTATCTGGGTACTACAGCTCATGCTCTACAAGAGTATATTTACGAAATCAGCCATGAAAAATGCAAATTTATACATGAAACAGGAATATTTAACCTTCAGGCGGCCGGGGTGGCCCCTTTCGGGGTCATCTGATGTTGGCCACTGTTGGCCATTTATCACTAGATATTTGAAAGTTTAGTATGGAAATTTTTTACAAAGTATGATTTTCAACAATCTAAAAATCCCGGCCGTCTGGAGGTTAAATATGATAATATTCATACAATAGCGGATTTAGAAATAATTTCAACAAGATCAGTAGGAATAGATTTCGCTGGTTCAGTTAAGGATAAAACATGCCAAGGAACATCTTACACGGATAATTTTGGTTCTTGGGATAACGTACTCGTCCAAGGCCTCATAAGAATAACTCGACTAGAAGAATATGCTTAAGTAAGTTTAAAAAACAATAAATTACGATTAAACTCAGGAACCATATGCAAATTTACGGATGAAAACTGCATCGATTCACAAGCAGGATATACTTTTTGGGAACATTTACCTGCAGAGGAGGGTTTTAAAACAAAATTTGAGACCTTATATAGAGGCCCCGCAAGAATAATAAATTCAGACAATCAAAATCGTATTTATACTGTAAATTCTATTTGGACAACATTTCCATTATTAGCGTTAAATAATATTATCATTTGTAATAGGATATTAACAAAAACCGAACATCCTAAATTATTTATTTTAGACCTTTCATATAATAAATTATTATTTGACAATAATGAAATGAGGAAAGAAGTAACCCCTAATAGCACATAACATTTTCAGAACATTGTCACAACGTTGTGCACAAAACCACGCAACGTTGTTAAGTAAAGTTGTATAAACGTCATCTAAACGTTGTGACAACGTCGAAATGTCCGCCTTTTTTATTAGATTAATAACGTTATCACAACGAAGTTACAACGTTGTACAAGTACGAAATCATACAAGTAGTTGTGCGAACAATGTTTCAAGGACGTTTTAAGAACGTTGTTAAGACAACAAACAATGAAATCAATTATATTGACAACGTTATCACAACGAAATTAAAACGTTCTATAAGTACTAAATCATAAAAATAGTTGTATGAACAATGTTTCAAAGACGTAAGAACGTTGTTAAGACAATGAAATCAATTATATTGACAACGTTATCACAACCAAGTTAAAACGTTATATAAGTACTGAGCCATAAAAATAGTTGTATGAACAATGTTTCAAGGACGTTGTAAGACCGTTTTCAAGGCAACAAACACTGAAATCAATTATATTGACAACGTTATCACAACGAAGTCACAATGTTGATTAAGTACTGAAGGGCATAGATAGTTATAGTCATAACGTTGCTTAAACGTTGTAAGAATGTGGCAACAACAACAAACACGAGTCCATGGTTGTACCCAAAACGTTGCAACAACAAAGTAGCAACGTCGACCGAACACTAAATTTTTGTAAGATGGTCATGCTAACAACGTTGTAAAGACGTTGCGATAATGTTATGAAGACAACAACCAGTAAAAATAGTAGCATTGATAACGTTGTAACAACGAAGTGACAACGTTTAATTATCCTAGTGTACAGATAGTTATATTTACAACATTGCTATGACGTTGTAAGAATGTGACGACGACAACAAATACGAGCCCATAATTGTATCGGAAAGATTGTTACAACAAAGTGCCAACACTTTACTTTAGTGTTGACCAAACACTAAAGTTTTTCAAATGGTTATGCTTGCAACGTCGCATATATATTGCGAGAACGTTGCGAAGATAACGAACATTCGGCATTAGCTATATTGACAACGTTACAACAACGAAGAGGCCATGTTCAGTGTGCCAAGATATGGTGATTTTTCGCAAATTTTTCCATTTAAAAGTATTGATAAACTTTCGAAAAATAGCCACATTTGGGCACACTTAACATGTTGATCGTTGAAAGACACTTACAATATTGCATAGTAATTGTAAAAATATTGTTACTAGAAACAAAATATTAATGGTTACGGATCGTGTTCTGGGATTCGCAAGCACAGAATAAAAAATTATTTAGTTATCTTTAAAATCAATATATTTTTATCAAATTGAATTTTCTCATATTAAAATTCGCTGTTTTACATATATTAATTACTTTAAATACAATTTGAAAAAAAAAATTTGATTATCCAATAATATTTTTTAAATTATTATCAATCAGAAAAGTTATAGAAAATTTGGACTCGAATTCGAATTAGTAAGAGGTATCCTAGAAAAAAATAATTATATCATCTATTTGATGTATTTTTTAAAAATAAGCTTTTAATATTTTAATATTCAATTTTATGCTGAGTCCAGACTAAACTCAAGAAATAAAACAAAATTCCACAAAAATTTTCATCCGGATTTTCTGAAAAGCAAATTCAACTTTTTCATAATTTAAATTAGTATATAAAGATATGTAATAATATTTTTATAAACCTGATAAACTTGTATATATCTTAATTATAATGAAAGATCGATATTAGCATATTCAATATTTAATAAATTAAAGATTAATTATGATCAAATTTTTATTGATAATTATGACAAAATAATCTTATTGTCTTTTTAAATAAACAGTATAAACTGAGCTGAAAGCAATAGGCTAATTATTCATTTCTGAAGGCAAATTAATTGTATAATATATTTTTATCAAGTCTCACCAATTTGATCCCATTATTACGGCAATAATTACATTTACATATTTGATGGTAAATCATGCTGATACGCAAAAACAAAATAGTGAGATTGCACTGTTTTCCTCAGCATCTAATTATCACGACAGATGTATATCTGTTTACATATCTAACTTTATCTTTACATTTAAATAAAATAATATCTGTAACGTAAATCCTCAATACTTTATATGCGAATGATGCATTCAAATTATTTATATTAATTAATTTTTTCGTTGTTTGTAAAATATTATGTAAACGAGTCATTGATCATATAAAAATATTAATAAATTTTAAAAATGTTTCAATATTGTTAAAACAAAGTTAATGGCATGTTTATGATAGGAGAAGAATTTAAGATTTTAAATCATTTATATTCTTTACCAATAAATTCAAGTGATCTAAATATCAATATTGTAGAATCTTTAACGAAAAATTTTAAATTATATTCATGTAAATCAATTTTATTTGATATTTGTAAAATTTCTTTAAAACAAAATTTTATAAATATTCCATTGTCACACACTTATAATGAATGTATTCACAATCTTATAGACTTGAGTAAAGTCTATGATCAGCAATAATAAAATCATTTTAATTGAATTATTCATCTTTCATAACATATGTATGACTTAATGGAAAAATCACAAAGTTATTATTAAAAGGTATTTTACAAACTTTCGTTATAATTGATTTGCAGAAATATAATTTATAATTTTCATTCGAAGGTTTCACTACGTTGATACTTAAGATATTTGAATCAAAAGGTTCAGAATAGAAATTTTTAATTACATTGAGCGGTTTACCTACAATATAAAAATCTTTCTTCTCGCTTTGAATAAAATTTTTACATTCTATGATGATACCATCTTTTAAGAGGACATTATTATCTTTTAAATTTGTGCAATTAACAATAAATGATTCTCGTCGTAAAATTTTAAATTGGTGCAAGCAAATCAGATCTGGTAGTACAGGTCCATCGCAATGTGATTTTTCAAATGAAAATGTTTTGTTTATTGAAATAGAGAAATCTTTAAAAGAATTTATTTCTTCTAATCTTCTATGAATTTGTTGAAGAGGCTTATCTCCTTTTCTTACTAATTGTTTTATCTTACGTATGTTATTCTCAAATGGAAATGCACTAAAATTGTCTAAACATCCAAATTTTCTTACATCATTTACAAGATGTAGTACATTATGCACATTATGTGTCATATTCTTAACGCCATACAGATTTTCAAATGTTTTTACAAAATTTTGCAGTAATGTTTCGCAAAAATTTAAATACAATTCATTTGTGGATAGTATTGGATTAACGAGAATGGTAATCGCGATATGTAGTTGTAAAAAATTATAATATAGATCGTCGTTTAAAATATTAAAAAGAACTACGGGACCTGTATATAAAAGAAATTGTCGTAATTCATGCGCCTTCCATAAGCGACGAACATTTTGTAATTTTCGAGGTTTCCTACTAAAATCTGACGGCATAAAGTTTTTTAAATTAACTAATTTATCGGATATTTCTTTCCGCTGTGGTTCAGACAATTTGTATTTTGTTGATCCATTCAACCATAATTCTAGTAATTTCAAAGTCACCCCTAAGCAAATCAAATGCATGTAATCTAATGGAACATTTGAGACTAAACCAAAATTAGGTACATCACATAAAATTGTTCTGTCACGTTGATACTCTTCGTCGACATACTTATAAGCACTAAAGTCCAAATCAGTTCTTAACATACCAGCATCTCCAGGAAAACATACTTTGTTGAACCATTCTCCTTCTATCTGACATTTCGTGCAACTGTAGTATCCTGTATGGTATTTTACTTTTAATACGTACGCTTTCGCAGGTACATCGCACACCAAAGCATGCAAAATAATAGCGTATTTTTTTTCTTTAAAAGTAAAATCATTGTTAATAAAAAATTTAATTTCGCTAACGAACATTTGCAGCAACTCATTACTGTCGCTAGGCTTGTCTTCTCCATGATATAAACCAATTAATTGTACATTTTTCAATATGGTTTCGGAGCACGAAATGATCCAAAGTCCTTTTTCTGATGATGTTGCTAAAGGAGCACCATCAATATTTATCAATAATTTAATTGAATTAACGTTCATATTTTCATAAGCTGATGCAAAAATTGAAATCGCACGCAAAAGTCCATAATGGCAATATTGTCCGTTTCCCATACTAAAAATATTTGATGTTCTTGGTGTTTTCAACAAAGATCGTGCATCTTTCGGAAAAACTGTATCGGTATTTTCATTTAAAATAGCTAACAAATTATTTATTGCACTATGAGGAATTGTATGAACATTATCAATACACCATTTTTTTATACAATCAATAAATTGTAGGTCACGTTCTAATTTTATTTCGTTAAAAGCTTTAAAATTTTGAGCAGAATCAGATTCATCATCAGAACTACTTTCTCCATCAAGTTCATCGTTTTTGGTTTGAATTAAAAAATTGAAAAAATCATCCGTATCGGTGTCTTCTTTTTGCTGCTCAACTTTTTCTTGATCATTTGATGTTTCATTTACATTTATATCATCATTCCTAAAATCCATATCTTCATCTTCATTGTCATTTTCACTAAAATAATTTTCTAAACTACAATCTTTTTCAGTAGTAACATCTGAAATAGTAACATTAAGGTTATCGTTAACTTCGCAAGGTAAGTCCAAATATTGTGAAAATCTATTATTTACAGTTTCTTGTATAGCTGCTTTTCTTTTACCTCTAAACCAAGCAGCAGTTAAAATACTACTAGTCCCACAGTTTTTAATATTTCGTGCTGAAAATTTTTTTATAGATTCTTTAGATGGGTTTCAACAACATCACGCATGGATTATGTTGTAGGTGCTATGAGTCAAAAATTAAAAATGAAAAACGTCTTTTTTTAATTGAAAAACAAGATTTCACCTGTACCCCTCCCCCCCTTAAGATAACTGGTGAACTTAAATACAACACAATTTTGAAGAAATGAAATAATTAATAGCAGTTCTTTTGGATACTAGTGCCTTGGTGGCTGCGTCATTTTAGAAAAAAAACACGAGTTGAAGGAAAAAATTAGGATTAAAAGTATGAGTTTGTACAGATTGTGTATAAAATATTTAAGTAAAGTGCACAATAAAATTTCTTTTTCAATTAAGGCACTATGGTATATAACTTTTTTTAATATTATGTCATCCTTCAATGATTTTATTACAATCACAATTGTATTTTAAATATTTACATGTGTTTTCATAATAATTACAATAATTTACAAATTATTGTAGTGTGTGTATGTATTCATTACAACAGTTAGTTTGATCTGGAAAACTATTCGATGGATTTGCTTCAAATTTTGCATAGAATTTGTTTTTTTATCCAACTGACATGGAAGCTATTGAAAATTGGTTTTCATAGCGTAGTTTTAATATTAGAACCATTTTAAGAATGAAAAAAAATCTTGATTTATCATTTTTTTCATATTTTACGTCAAGTACTCGATGGATTTGCTTTAAAATTTGCATGGCAATTATTTGCGACTGCCAAAAGAAGGAAAACTTTTGAAAGCTGATTTTCTTAGCGTAGTTTAAATTTTAGAGCATTTTGAAAATTTTTTTAAAAATTTTCATTTTTTATTTTTTATTTTTTTTACGTAAAATACTCGATAAATTTGCTCCAAAATTTGTATAAAAGTTATTTGCTACTATCTGAAGAAAACAAGCCTTCGAAAACTAATTTTCTTAGGGTAGGGTACGAGTCCCAGTTACTGTGCTTGAACCTTATTCTGTGCTTTCCATTTAAGTACATGTAAAGCACAGAATTAGGTTTAGGCACAGTAACCGGGACTCATACCCTAGTTTCAATTGTAAACCATTTTCAAAAATTTGAAAAAAATTTCATTTTTCAATTTTTTTTTATTTTACGTAAATTATTCGATGGATGTGCTCCTAAATTTGAGTACGATTTATTCGCTATTATCTGAAAAAACAAGTTTTTGAAAACTAATTTTCTTAGCGTAGTTATAATTTTAGAAAATTTGAAAAATTTTGAAAATAATTTTAATTTTTTTTTATTTATTTTTATTTTACGCAAAGTACTCGATAGATTTGTTCTTAAATTTGCAGGAAAATTATTTGCGACTGCCAAAAAGAGTGAAATTTTTGAAAACTGATTAGCCTAGCGTAGTTTGAATTTTTAAGCATTTTGAAAATTAAAAATAATTTATTTAGCCAATTAGATCTCGAAAACTACTCGATAAATTTGCTTCAAATTTCACATACAATTTATTTTTTTTGTCTAACTTGGCGGGAAGCTATTGAAAATTGGTTTTCTTAGTATGCTTTTAATTTTATATAATTTTTAAAATTTTGAAAAAAAATTTAATTTTTCACTTTTTATCTATTTTACGTAAACTACTCGATAGATTTGTTCTAAAATTTGTAAATTATTCGCTATAGTATTTATAAAAAAAGTTTTTGAATAATAATTTTCTTAGCGTAGCTCTTCGATCACTTCTGATATTTTATTTAATGTTCTCACTAACTCTTCTATTTCTTCCTCACTTTCTGTCTTTCCCTCTATCTCACCCTGATACTCATTTTTACACTATTTTCATCTATTCTTCTCTCCCATTCTTCCTATTTCCTAATTTTGTCACTTTCACTCTTCCTTTCACTTATTAATTTATCTCGAATAGAAATTAGGTTTTTTTATATTGAAATCACATTAAAAAAAAAATAAAATTACTCTAAGTCAATGAGCTCTATGAGAAAGCATTGCGCCAAAGCACTTGGCAGCGTTTTTAAATCTATGAAAAACTTTAAAAAACGCGTTATAGACGGTTAATAAAATAAAATGTAAAATAATTTAATAAAGGTATTCTACGATATTTTAGTAAGTCTCCATTTATTACTGACAGAACTAATAAAATTACTTATATAAAAAATATAATTTTTCAATTTTTACAAAATTTAAGAATATACATTTCGAATTAAGAATTGAAATACGTAAACAAAAATGATTAATGACAAACTAATAGATCTCACAATAAATTACATTTTTTTTTCATTTAATTCCATAACACTGAATTTTGAAATTTTTCTTATTATATTTGATATCTTTTCTTATTCAAAAATTTAATTTAACGGGTTTTATTGACAGGAGAACCAATGAAAAAATTTGATTTGTCTTACATAATTAAATCAGAATGTAATAAGATTAAGTTAATTTTTCTAACCTGAAGACACTTAGAAGGTCGTCCACGTTGGTAATTTGCTTCAGGTTTTTGATCTTAGTAATTTTCCTTCTAAACTTTAAGACGAAGTTAATAGCAGCCTCCTGGAGTATTACATATGCAATTATTACATTACATCCTATAAATAATATAAAGCATTTATTGCGATCGCATCCTGCAACATTAAGTTAAAAAAATTAAAATCAAATAAGTATTAATGAAAAAAGTCAAGTAACAAAATCTCAATTTTCTTCACATTGTTGAAACAGAATTTAACAATTTTCTTTTCTTTTTAGTTGATGGTAACACCATTGGAAGCATATTTTATTTTTTAGAATTTAACAAGGTTTAATAAATTTTCCAAAAAAGGAAAATTTATAAAAATACCTCTTTGTATGCGCGAGTATAATTGATCTATTACTACTTAAAAGTACGCAACGATGTTATTTTAAATTTTTCATGTTATTTTAGATATATTTTCTACAAACCATTTGAAAATTTGGAAAGGTATTTTATAGCACTGTTAGTTGTATTCGTATTTTTTAATTTTTGTGAATAAATATTTTATATACTATTTATATAAATAGTATTTAATTTGATACTTCATTTAATAGTATATTACTGTACAAAAGACGAAAGTTGAAGTTCCGTCTCTGCGTGAGGTTTGCGCTCTAGGCGCAGCCGAGAACGGCAAATTACGCAGTGACGGGCCTTCAACTTTTGTCTTGTGTGCAGTATACTATTTTTTTTTTATGCCCGGTGGAAATTCCGATTATATTTATACTCCAATTTATATTTTGCCACTGAAAATGACAAAACTGTAATGAAAATTCGTGATGGACATCGAAAACATCACGCACATAACTAAACAAAATACATAAAAAATATAAAATTATTTGTACGATTTAGTGACAAAAAAAATTGTAAATATGTTTTACGATAAATATTTAGAATACCATAAGAAAAAATATGTTTTTTTCATTAAGTTTTTTAAAAATACTAAAAATTTGTCGTACAAATAACATTACAGTAATTCCAATAAATGAACACAAAGTAAATATTAAAAATTATTATTAAATATTATGATATGGAAGGGGAAGTTTTTACGCGATAGTCTTCGTAAATAAGGTTCTACAGCTCACGCGGCAACAAACTGGTCCTAATTTCTTTGAATCGATTTTATTTAAATAAATTCCAAAAGTAGGTTATTTTAATCTAGAAATAAGCTTTTCAAATTTTTTGGACAATAATAAATAAAAAAGTATCCTAATAATTTTTTTCTAAAGTTGACAATTTCCTAGTTATTATCAAATGAAAATGTAAATAGTTCGCATTTTCAAGGCTTTTAAACTATACTGATAATTAATTTTTTTGTTTGCCGAAATCATCGAGTATAGAAAAAAATTCCAAGAATACTTTTTACTTACAATCGCTCAAAAAATCTAAAAAAAATCCTATTTTCAGATAAAAATAATTAATTTTAGAAATTCTATTAAACTAGAACCAGATTCAGGCTTACTCTGATGAAGTAAACTGTAATATTAACGAAACGTGGATATCTTAAAACCACAACCTACTCGGTTGAAGTCCAAAAGAATCTCCAATGACTAGCATACATCGTGAAAGTTTCAAATCCAAATTAGAGCAATTTTGAGAGCAGTGCTAGCGCAGGGGCTAAGGCTCTTGGTTCGCGCTCTAGTGAACCAAAGTTCGATTTCACAGAAAAAATTTTTGAAATATTTGTTCGAATTTTTCTGCGGGGAGTAAAACTTGAAGACCACGAAACTTGTTTTAAAAAGTACCACTGGACAAAAAATTGATTATTAAAAAAGTCCCATTGGGCAAAAATTTGATTAATGTAAGTCCTTCCGGGGCAACCACCAGGTAATGGCGCTGAGCGAATAAGCCAAGCGCCAAGAGAAAATAATAGAAGAAGGAAAAGGATAATTTTGTCGCTAGGTAAACTGTTGATCCTTACTCTGGAGCCATTTATAAAGGTCATCGCGTAATAATTTTTCTTAAAAAATTTATTTAAATGAAGCAAAGATTTTGCCCCGCCTATAATCATTTGATTATTTTCTTATATTTTTATTATCCTTATATATCAAAATAAAAGCCCTTCAAACACTCTTACGAGAGTAATAATAAGAGAGAAGAAAAGAAAGTGAAATTAAATGTTAGATAATTTTTAACGGGATATCGGAGCTCCTCCATCTTTATTATATTTTTATTCAAAACTTATAAGTAAACTATGCATCAAAACAAATTCTTTTACTACAGTAAAAAAATTTGCTAGATTAATCCTGAGTGCGAACAGCTCAAAGAATTCACTAAAACACTAGGGTAGATATGGGTATTATAGCAGAATCGAATTACGATATAAATTAAAGCTTTAAATGAAGAGAACTTATCACTTTCATTTTTAATATAATATAATATTTAAACATTAATTTTATTATTATAAGAAAAAATTGATTTAGCATTAATAACAGAATTAAAAATAGAAAAAAAAATTTTAGAAAGTTTAATTTCAAATAACCAATATTAAATATTTTTAGATTTTTTTGTGAGAGATATTTTTTAACATATTAAATAATACTTTTAATATTTGATTATGCATTCAAATATTATTTACTTGGAAAAAATTATTTTTAATAATTATATAAGAAAGAACAGTAACTGGCACGTCCATAGCAATATCTACATCTATCCTATACGTAAAAAGTTATAAAAAAATATTCGAGCTTATTATTTAATTTTCATTTAAAGCTTATAAAAAAATAAGCTGAACTGATTTTTTATTTTAACAAAAATGATTGTTACATAACTTTAGTACGGATCATCGAATGCGAATCATTATACTTTTTTAAATAATGAATTTAAAAAGATATCGATGAAATAAAAAAGCGAAAGCTGATTCCAGTTCCAACATCCCGTTCAATTGTGTTTGTATAAGACGTTTCATTTCAACTATAGCACAGTGCGTAAAAATCAAATCATTTTATTTGCAGCTTGCGTTTATAGTATCAAAATATTTACAAAAAATATAATATATTTCCGATCTTTTTTTTTTCTAGTTTAGATTCCGAAATTTTCTTACAAAATTATAATTATGCAATTATATTAATAATATAATAATAATAAAATTATGAAATCACTATAGAATGAATTTCAAAATTGGCGCGCGCCAAACTAGGTATTAACGTCAATACCAACTATGAAACATAACTTTTTGCGTGGCCGTCCTGTTGAGAAAAATGTAATTTTTTTATATATTATATTCAACTACCTTTCCGTCCTTATTATTTTTATTTTTTTAAATAAAATGACCATATAAACAAAAATTACTTTACGAAGCACTGTTTTTAAGAAAGATAAAATTTTTGGGATAGAAAAAATGTTTTTTCTATTATTACCTATAGCTTATTTTCTGCCTATTTTTTGAGTTGACACCTTTTATCAAAGTAAAATAGAGTGATATATTAAAGAAAAATTACAATTTTTTATTGGTAAAGCAACGGGAAGCACTAACCTCAAATAAAGTATTTAATTTTGTAATTGATGCAAACGTTATAAAAACATCCCATTAATTTTTGTTTGATATTAAAAAATATTTTATTTATTCAATTAAAATGTATGTACTGGGGAAAAGGACGACATAAAAAGTGAAAAATAATTTCGGGGAAATGACTTTTGTACAAAATTAATAAATACATTAAAAAATTGATTTTATGTATAAGAAACGTTTGCTGTGAGCGTGTATGGATGTCAGTGAAAATTTGTACTATACAAACTTTTGTACGAAATTAAATCTGTTTTACCGTCACAATGTAAGACAGTAGTTTATCTTATAAAATTTTTCTCTGCGTTTATAAAAGATAAAAAATAGTTAAACTTTCAATAAATAAAATTAAAGATAGTTAATATTATGGAAGTTTATATTAAATGAATAGAAAAAGATTTTTTTCAATAAGTATCAGATTGATTATTATTTAAAAGTTTTGAAAAATCTTTACAAATATGACTTATTGCAATAATGTTTAGATGTCAGAAAAAATTAATGATCGAAGGATTATTTTTTTCAATAAAAATAACATTTAGAAATGCCTTCATTGAATTAAATACTTGCCTTTTGTAACATTTATGGAATTCACCAAAATATTTTTAATAATGTGTAAATAAACAATTTCAATATCAATTATTTGTCATATTCTTAAAAAAATGCTTAAAATCATGGTGCATTATATAAAAATTGATATTCCATTTTTATGTTTTTGTAATGCTTTATAGTCATATGCAATAACGAATACCGATTTTTATGTTTTTCAATAATTAATTCTTCTTTTATTAATAAGAAAATGATTAATAATAATTTTATAAACAAATTTTTTTAAAGAAATTATAAATAAAGAAAAAATTTATAAATCTCTGTGCCAACCAGATTAAATAATACATTGCTTAACAAGATATAACCATGATGTTAATTTTTCAAAAATATTATTACAAAGAATTAGTGTTAAAATTTGTATATTTACTCTTTATTAAAAATACTTAGATCCTTGTAACACGACGATCAAGTTAATAAATAAATTGTAACAATTAGTAAACATACACACAAAATTATACTGAAAACGTCCAATTGAAAACTATCCTAAATCATATGAAAAGAGAAAATTTTTAAAATTATTTTGTAATTTTCAAAATGAGATGAAGGGTTTATTTTTTAAAATCCAATTTCATTTGTTTAGCAAAAATATTTGATTTAATAAGAATTTGAAAATTGTACATTTTTATTAAAATGGTTTAAATCTACATTCTGAAGTCTCTATAAAACTGATGTTGTGAAAAGTCAGATTAATTTTTTAGTATACAATTGACTAATAGTATAATATATCTATCATTGAAAATGATTATTTTTTTATTATTTAAGAATTGCATTTTTATACATTAAGAAAATATTCAAATCTTGATTATATTTAAAAACTTGACAAGTTAATAATTGTTTCAAGAAAACCTCACAACTTTCATTAAATTTTCAATTCGATTAATAAATAATTATTAAACCTTCAAAATTTTTTATTTTGATTTAAAAAGTATTATTTTGTATGAAACAGGTATAAAATTAGAAGGCGATGAAAAAATCAACAATTTTTATGGAAAAAGAACAAAGTTCTTGTTCGTTATTTAAAAAATATTACTCAATTATATTAATGTTAAGAGTGTGCGCATATTTTAGGTGTAAATTTAGTTAAGGCTGTCGTGGACAGAAGCGCCCTCTTTTCTTCTCTCTCTTTGTATATGCGACGGTCGACCAGTGTGTGCTTGTCAAGCGACTCGTCGTGAGGTTTTCCAAGCAGTGTCTGAGTCAAGTCAAACTTCTTTTTCATTATTAAACTTTAATACGAGTGTGTTTTATAAGGAGTGTGTGTAGAACAATAAATACTTTCTATAAAGCTTGTGTGTAATTTGTTGCAGTTTCTGCTTATTAGACTTTGATTACCTCGCCCCTTAAAGAATAAAACTCAACAGGTTATGGGCCCAGCAAGCTTCAGCTGCGCAAGGCCCGGCAACAGGGGAGATGGAGCGAGGTAAGAAATTAAAAGAAAATGAAATGCATTATGTACGGGAAAGGAAGATGAGGAGGAATTTCGTTTTGCTGCGAGAAAACGTAAAAACGGTTAGTGCGCGTTTCTCGGTGTCGTGGAATGGAGAAAGCCATGAACGTGGCACACATGTGCATCGGTATATGTGTGGATATGCATGCACACGTGTATGTGCGTGTATGTATGTGAATCGAAATGATTATTGGCAAAGCGAGGTTCGCGTTAAAATTGGAGTTGACATGTCGGTTGGGTTTTTCTTTCTCGAGATTGGCGTTCTTTCTGGACTCTTTGTTTCGAGGCAAATCAATATGGCGGATTTGCGTCGATCTAGGAAAGAGACAGAAAGAGACAGAGAAAGAAGAACAGTGCAAAGATGGCGCGAGGCGTCAAGCACGCGCGAGAACGATGCCGCGCTTGTACGAGAAACGAGGAACGAGGAACGCGAACGCGAATAAATGATGGCGATACATGATATGGCTATACGAGTACGACATGTATATATATGTGCTATATGAAAACTATGGGACGCCGTAGCATATAAAACATATATATCGAAAGTAAAAGCAACAAAGCTATTAGCAAAATTAATAAAATAAATAAATCTAGATTTATTAAAATTAATAAATTAAAAAGGAAATTATATTTATATATATACGCAATATAAAAAGGTTAATTTCTTTGAATTCTGTACAGAAAGGAAAAATCTGCTTCTTTTCTTGAAAACTCAAGAAGAAGCTTTTGGATTTAAGGAAAGGCACGGCAACGAGGAAATGAGAGTTCTTATAAAGGAGAAACGAGTATACTTCGAGACGGAGTCTGGAGTTTCATACACTCTAGGTATGTATGTACGCGTGTATGGATATATGTATCAGTGCAAAAGATTTAGGTGTGAGTGATGATACAAGTATACGTACGAAAATGCAAGTGTGTGAATGTGAACGTATATATGTATAGGAGAAAACAGGTGTATATATACATAGATGTATGTATGTATATACATATATGCAATTGAATTTAAACTTAATGAAGTTTAATATAATTTATTACAAAATAATTAATTACAAAACTAGTCAAAACTTCGCGAGTGAATACTTGAGTTCGGTATCTCACATCGAAGTAAACTAGTGACAATTTTAATGTACTAAAAAAAAAAAAAAAAAAAATTTCTTAAAGTTTTGATTCTGATACGACTTGTGTTCTGTCTGTCAGAGACTTAACGAAATAAGGAACAAAATGTTGATTTGATCTGAGTTAGTCAAAGCTCACTGATGAAAAGAAATTGAACTAATATTTAAATTCGTATATTACTTGTGTTCAGTAATGTTGAATTTTCTATTTATTATAAAACTGATTTATAGATAAGGAGTTCGTCACTGAGGAGCAATTGGAGGCTTTGGCTAAAGAAATAGCCAAAGAAAACGAGAGAGGTATGCCATTGCTGATGCCTTACTGTCGAGGCGGAAAGAAACGCAGCTGCGACAATGGAGTGGAGGAGAAATCTGGAGGTAAGGAGGCAACTAAGGAGGACGAGTTCAACGAGGTCGAACCAACCAACGAACGAGCAGAAGATACTTCTGCGTCGGTATTGGGAGGTAAACAAAATCTAAAAATCAAAAGTATTGCAAATTGCAATTTCAATCTTAAGAAAATATTTTTGAACAGAGATAAAATTAAATTTGAACGAGAAATAGATAAAACAAGTCTTATACCAGATAAATATCTCACCTCTAACCATTTTACAGAAATTTTGAATCAGCTGACCGCTCTCTCAACCAGGTTCGACAGAGTCGAACATCGACTCGAAGAGTACGAGCAACGACTCGACACCTTCGAGAGAACGATGTCAAGACGAGAAGGAAGGTTCAGAGATTGGGCGAGGGAGAAGTTCAGCAATGACCTGAAGGAGCTGAGAGAAAAACAGGATGACGAGTTTGACCATCTCAGAACTCAGGTTTATAATGTTGATCATGATTTCAATTCAAATAGCTGCTCGAGTGAAAACGAGCGAGAACGTTGCTATAAAGGTTGTTGTAATTCTACGGAGATCGAAGGAGAACGAGTAACTAAAGCTGAAATATCTCGGATGGTAAGAGAGGAAGTGAAGGCGATGAGCGGAAATAACTCAGCTAATTATTCCTCAATTGAGTTAAAAGAAACCTTGAAGGCTGGTTTGATGAATAAATCCGTTCTTCGCAAATACCAATTGACTGAATCAATGAAGATGGATTATTTCATGGACTATCTTACATCCGAGTTACAAGCTAACGATCTTTTGTACGTGATTGATGAGTCTAAACAGCCAAACGATGATCTAAACGAGAGTGTAAAAGAAAAACACAAATTTCGGGTTCGAGACATTATCATCAACCACATTGATACGAATTATCATAGTAAAGTGGTGGACATTAAGGATCCGGTAAAATTGCTGAACAGACTTAAGGAGATAAAATTACGAGAACGAAATGTAACAACGGCCACAATCAAACGACAACTTTACGGTCTGCAATATAACCCGAACAAGGAGAAAGCAAGCGCGTTCCTAGATCGTTTTGACGAGTTAGTTAGGAATTACAACAACCTACCAGATGTAAAATCTCTGTCTGATGAAGATATACGAGATGCCTTTTTAATGCTATCGTAGCAAACGTACCTCAGATTCAAAATATTGATTTTATGTACAAAACCACAACTGAAAAGGATTTAAACTATGATAAACTGAGAATGTACATTTTGCAGATGGAGAGTATTCAGAATCAGCTGAAAGGAGGTACGAGTGGAGGAGCTGCCGCTATGACAGCCACGAGTGATGTACGCTGTTACAGGTGCAACAAAACGGGCCACTGGAGTAAGGAGTGTCCCAGTGGAAACCTTCGTCTTTGTTACGAGTGTAACAAAATGGCGGACCACATTGGTGACAATTGCCCACTAAGGAGGCAGAGACGAGGAGATAACAGGTATGAAATTCGAAATAATAGTAATAATAAATTTCGAGGTGACGGGCATTACGGACGCGTACGTGGTTTTAAGAGAAAAACTAACAATACCGGAGACGAGTCTCGAGCAAAAAGAACTAAATTTCATGAAAAGAATAGTCATCACAATAATACTAATAAGTCAGTATATAACAATAAGAAAAGGAGTAACGAGTCTCGTAAAGGGAAGGAAGCTCATAAAGAGAACGGTAAGTGCTCGGGACTAAACGAGATAAAACGAGTAATCGATACAAAAGTCGAAAGTGCATGTAAAATTGCGCGACTAAATTCGAACGATAGGGGTTTGAATAATATCACGCAATTTCTTGCTGACTCCGGAGCAACTCAGCATTTAACTAATTCAAAATTAATATTCAAAACTTTTAACGAGAATTTCAGCGAGGTTAAATGCGCAAATAAAGATAGCGGCGCAAACTTAAAATCGGAGGGAGCAGGAGTAGTTCTAGGTACCACAGGTCAAAACAGAAAAATTATGTTGGATAATGTATTGTATGCAGACAGATTGTCAGATAATCTGCTTTCGTTACGAAAATTCGCTGATCAAGGCTTGAGCATCTATCTGGATAACGAAAGGATAGATATCTATGATCCAATGTCAAATGAATTATTTATTTCTGGAATATATCAAAAGCCTTATTGGATAGTAGAACTGGAGACGAGTGAAAGGAGTGACGATGTAAACTCTGCAACGAACAAAACTGTAGCATACGTTATCACGAGGAGCAGGTCAGATGAAGAAGATACGAGTAACAAGGAGAATAAAGAAGAAAATGAAAACAAGGAGAAACAAACAAAGACCAGAAGGATCTCAGACTTCAATAACACTCTGCGAGACAGAGTTATAAATAATACTGAGGAAATGGAAGAAACTGATGAGATTGTTTTGGATATGGAGCATTCAAAAACTACTGAGGTTGTTTCTCCCTACAGTAAAGCTATGATCTGGCATGCTAGACTGGGACACGCGTCCCTTAAATATCTAAAGGAGTTACAAAGAAAATATAAGGAGATTAAGGACTTAAAGGAGACAAACTTCGATGAATCCATACTAGATTGCGAAGTATGCATGATATCGAAGCTCAACAGACAACCATTCAATTCGACTAGACAACGAGCATCTGAACCACTCCAGATAATACACTCAGATGTAATGGGTGTAATAAGTCCAAGTACCTATCCAAAGGGATACAGATTTATATCTGTATTTATAGATGACTACTCCCGCCTGGCCATGGCATACCCAATGAAAACCAAGGACGAAACTGGTCAATGCTTGGAATCTTTTGTCAAGAGTGCTCGAAATTTATTGGGAAAAGATGCTAAGGTTTGTTACCTCAGAACAGACCAAGGCACCGAGTACACAGGAGGACACACCGTGGAAGTACTGCAAAAACTAGGAGCGGAGAATCAACTGGCTTGTCCTGATACACCTCAACATAACGGTGTTGCCGAAAGATTCAACCAAACCATTCAAAGGAAGGTACGAGTAATGATCTACGACTCAGGACTGCCAGAAAACATGTGGGATGTGGCTCTGGGATCTGCTGTGTTCGCATATAACAGATTGCCACATGCTTCTAATGATATGATGTCACCGTTAGAGAAATTTGCTCCTCATCACAAGATAGACATCACTCAACTGAAACGTTTTGGCTGCCTAGCTTACATGAAGGTGCAAAGGAAAACTGGTCCTAAATTTCGAGGTATTGGAAGTAGAACTGTCTTGGTTGGATACAAGGAAACAGGCTACGTTGTGTTCAAACCTGAAGAAGGAAAGTTCTACGAGAGTCGAGACGTCAGGTTCAACGAGAAGCTAGTCTTTGCTGATAAGTATAAACGTAGAGAACTAAATAACTGGGAGACAATGGACAGCGAGGTAAATCGTGATACATGGTTTACTGAATTCGAGAATGAAAAGGAGAATCAGACAACGAGAACGGAGGGAGTGCCTAAAAGAGGAAGAGGTCGTCCAAGGAAAGTGAAGGAAAATATCATTAATGAAGAAACTTTAACTGAAGAAACTACTACAGCTTTGATTGCTAAACTAAATGGAGATCCTGCCACGTATCAAGAAGCCATGTCATCAACTGATAAACAACGATGGAAGGAGGCTATCGAGGACGAATTAAATTCCATGCATAAAAACAACGTTTGGAGAACAGTTGATAGACCAGAGACGAGAAATGGCAAGAAACCCAACATCATTGATTCCAGATGGGTTCTGAGGAAAAAGGAGGACCCAGATGGTAATACTAAATACAAAGCTAGGCTTGTTATCAGAGGCTTTAAAGATAGGAACGTTTATGACTTGCAGGAAACATACGCACCAGTTTCACGTCTGCCTTTAATCAGATCTGTGCTAGCCATCGCAAATCGATTCAATATGGACATCTGTCAAATGGATGTTAAAACAGCGTTCTTGAATGGCATTCTCAACAACGAAGTCTACATGGAGATACCTGATGGAGTAAACTGCACAGCAGAAACGAGACGAGACAAGGTGTGCAAACTTGAAAAGGCTTTATACGGACTGAAAGTCAGTCCCAAGTGCTGGAATGAAAGATTTCGTGCTACTGCTCTCAAACTTAATTTAAAGGTCTACGACGATGAGCCATGTCTATTTACTTGGTGTGAAAACAACAGACTTTTGATTCTTGTGCTTTATGTAGACGATGTGATGCTGGTCAGTAACGACATAGGAAAATTGAACGAGATAAAGCAAAATTTAATGAAGGAGTTTGAAATGACGGTCATTGGAGAACCAAAAGTATTTCTAGGACTGGAGATACACAGAGACCGAAAAGAGAAGAATCTGAGTATCAAACAAGAGAAATACATTGATAAAATGCTGATTAAGTTCGGATTTGATAAGGAACATCCTCAAAGGACACCCATGGTCACAAATCAAGTAGCCAACAGAGATAGGAAAGATCACGAGGAAAACGAGGATTTGAACACAATTATAAACACAGAAAATAGTTTAAATCGACCTTATCGAGAGGCTGTTGGTACTTTGCTCTACTTGGCTAACACTTGCAGACCAGACATTGCTTACGCAGTTAATGTTCTCAGTCGACATCAAATCAACCCATCTGAAAAGGAATGGAAAATGTTAGAGCGAGTCTTCAGATATCTGAAAGGCACAAAAGATATAGGCTTAAATTACTTTGGTAAAGGTGACTCTTTACAAGGATTTTCAGATGCGAGTTTTGGAGATTGTAAAGGATCTCTGACAACGAGTGGATACGTCATAAAGCTGTATGGAGACACTGTAGCTTGGAGAACGAAGAAACAGCAGTATGTTGCTCTATCAACTTGTCAGGCCGAATACGTAGCTATGAGCGACTGCTGCCAGGAGCTGATTTCCTTGTATAACTCTTTAAAAAGATTCCTTAAGAACGAGTTCACACCCATGGCTTTATGGTGCGATAATCGAGCTGCGGAAGCAAGTGTTAAAACTGGAGGAGGAGGAAAATTGAGACACATGACTGAGATCAAGGAGCATTACGTTCGAGAATGTGTCACGAGAGATCTGGTTAAAGTAAATTGGTCGGCTTCGAAAGAACAAATAGCGGATGTATTGACTAAACCCTTATCGTTCGATTTGCACGCTAAATTGATGAAATTAATCTTAAATATATAATATGTTTTATATAATCTATAAACTGGTTCTCTGTTGCAGGAAGTAAAAATTTGAAGAAGTGATTGGGAGTGATGGACGGTCGGAGGTTTTCTTTTAATTTCCTTTCATTTATTTTAAAAAAATATGCGGGAGGGAGTGTTAAGAGTGTGCGCATATTTTAGGTGTAAATTTAGTTAAGGCTGTCGTGGACAGAAGCGCCCTCTTTTCTTCTCTCTCTTTGTATATGCGACGGTCGACCAGTGTGTGCTTGTCAAGCGACTCGTCGTGAGGTTTTCCAAGCAGTGTCTGAGTCAAGTCAAACTTCTTTTTCATTATTAAACTTTAATACGAGTGTGTTTTATAAGGAGTGTGTGTAGAACAATAAATACTTTCTATAAAGCTTGTGTGTAATTTGTTGCAGTTTCTGCTTATTAGACTTTGATTACCTCGCCCCTTAAAGAATAAAACTCAACAATTAAAAATATGGCTTGTCGTGGCTACTTTATAAGCTAATCTTTAAAAAAAAATACGCCGAATTCTCAGGCATAACACTTTTTTTAAATAAAAAAATTTGTTTTTAAGCATGGAAAAATTTCCCAATGTCTATGATTTATTATTTTGAATTAAATATTATGAAAATTTCAAACTACATTTAATTATTAGAAAAAATTTTGTATTGAACTTTTTTTTAATTCATAAAATTGGTTTCAAATTAAAATACAAATTCGTGAAACTGAGATAGTATAAATAATTTAAAGTATATCCATCACATATTTTTCAAGTACTAATCAGTAACAGGTTAATTATATACACGTGCGTGTTACACATCCACTTAATTCTATTTCTTTTGAAATTAAAAAAATCAATATTTCAAATGTTGTACAAATTTAATAAATAGACTTATAATATTTTCCATTTTTTCAATTCTCAAGAAAATAAATAAATAAAACATTATTATATATTTTTTATTAAAAATTTTAAAAATAAATAACGTTTAATAATTTGTTTTTTTTTTCATTTTATTAATAATAAGAAACAGAATCTGCAATATCATATAAGCTATCAGAAGAAATTTATTCACGTGCATTTATAAATATTTTACGTATAAATAATGGTTGAGTATTTTTTAATGAAATGTAGAATTTTTATGAAATTTCAATACTTTAGAAAAATATTTATACGTACTTTTTCTGGAAAATATATAACATTTCTACTTTCATTGGTTGATTTATATTGTATTTTTTTCGTTGTTTCACAGCACAAAAACGTTAAACTTATAAGCTTTATCACCTTCGATGACTGAATAATGCTAACTGAGAGAATTAAGTATAATTTAATTTTTCTCTAATCTACGTTAACGTCTTATTAAACACGCTGACACATGACCAGGCTCTTATGGCTTCGAATTGGCCGTTGGTAACTTTTAAATATAACGATAGAATATTGGTGAAACTGTAAGACTTGTATATTTTACGTGTCACGTACACTGTTTTTAAGTAACTGGCATAGAATTTGTCATATTTATCTAATAGTTATAGTTTACATCAAAGAACAATGATCTACTTTTAAAAAATTAAAAAATGAATACCTATATCAGTTTATATGAAAAAACAATTTAAAATAATTACACTTTCCTAGTATTGTTCAAATTAATGTTTATTAAATTTGAAATTAATCAAGTAAAAGACTCACAACATTAGTGTGTATAATTTTAAAGTATACATTAAACTGAACATTTGATTTTCGAAACTGTAAAAGAACAAAAATCTAACCGTCATTACCGATACTTCCGATAACTTACAAACTGAAGTATACAGTACTAAACTCGCTGTAGAGGGGCGACCGTGTCTTAACTATACTCTAAATCGCCTTCGTTATTTTCAATATCAACTTTTAAACAGTTGAAGTACGCTCTTTTGTTTACCGGAGACTTTCAAATATAAGAAAAGAATAATAACATACTGTCGATAACTTACAAATTGAAGTATACAGTATTAAACTCGCTGTAGAGGGGCGACCGTGTCTCAACTATACTCTAAATCGCCTTCGTTATTTTCAATATCAACTTTTAAACAGTTGAAGTACGCTCTTTTGTTGGCCGGCGACTTTCAAATCGAAAGGACTCGTTGAATATTCATATATATGTAATAAAGTTTTATTACTTTTATTCTAATATTGAAATACAAACTTGCAGTGAAAAAGTGATATAAAATAGTGCGCGTTTGTTGATTGTTAGGTTTTAGTGTTCTTTAGATAAATTCTAAAAAGTTATTAACGAAATTAATCAAGAATGAGTCTTGAAGATCAAAATACATATTATGTCGTAGAATTCGACGATGAAGGGGTAGAACCTCTTCCTGATTTTTGGATAACAAAAGAGAAAAATTGCTATAGTGCTTTTTATCCACCTTTTAAGTCAAAAGCAAAATGCACTGCAGCAGCATCAAGAAAAGCTGTAGACATTGGTTGGCTTAAATGGAAAATAAGAAGAATTTGGTGGGAGACCAGTAAGTATAATACTCATATTTGAATACATTTTTTTTTTATTAATAAAACAAATTTTGAGTAAATTTAAACAATTTAAAAAAATTAAGTATAGATAACAATTATAAGCATAAAAAAACAATGAAACTATATGTTAAATAATTAACATTTGTTTCTAATAACATATTTGTATTAGGATAATAATCATACTTTTAACTTTAATTTTAATAAACATAATTTAGAAATATTTATGTAAAAATAATGATAAATTAAATAATAGAAAGATTTCTATAATGTAGTTACAGGATTACATAATAATATATAAAGTCTTAGTATTCTACAGAATCTTAACAACTTTTTTAATTTAAAAAGAGAAATTTAATTTTTTATTTTAACTTTATTTAAGGAAACTAAGTAATAAAATATTTAAATAAAAATAACTACGCTGACATTGTAAACTTTACACTATTCTGCACTTTCAAAGATTACAATTACTATTTGATCAAATGATAATTTTTTTCCATCTTTGTGGAATTAAGTAACTCTGAATCATATAAAAAAAGTAAGTGCATATATGCAGCGAATAACTTAAGAGTTTCTATTAATGTTATAATGTTACAATCCCAAGGAATATGATAACTTTTATTACTATTAGTGAATATATTGTGATCAGTTAGTAGTAAAAAGATCCACAACTGTGCAGAATTGAGTATTCAATTATAATAATGAAACTTTATATTTTATTCTATTAATTTTTTATTAATTTTCCTCATGTGATACACCAAATGCATTGCACTTTGCCTGAAAATATGAAATAGTTTGTATACTTTGTACCTTCTTAATACATTGACAATCCTGTTCTTTAAAGGTTAAATCATAACTGCTTTATAAGTAATATAAATATAAGAAAATTCCATAAATCTGTTTTTCATTAGATGTCGAATAAAGAATAAAAAGTAAATTAGTAAATTAACATAACATTTTCTCAAATAGTTGTAGCTTCATAATAAAGTAATTCAAAGCAAATATCCATGTCAGTTATTTCTTTAATTAAATTGTACTTATACTAAATTAATTTTAAAAACAAAAAGAAACATAAAATTGAAAGTGAATGAATACAATTGTTATTAAACTTTTATGTTCATTAATTGAAAATTCAATTTTTCTCAATCTAATAATGTAGGAAAAAAATTATATACATAATTTTTAATTATAATAAAAATTATAATTTTGAAATTTTTATAAAATGATTGAATTAAAATATATAATAGTTTAAAAAAAATTAAAAGCATTGATTGAATTCCTTATTTAAGTTAAATTTGGCATTAAAGAAAAACAAACATTAAATTAGAATTTATGATTAAAGAATAAAGTCTTTGATAATATCTATTTCCTTTGTTGTGTTAGATCAAAGATTTAAGATTTCCACTCTTGCGTTGATTACTTCTAGGATAAGAAATATTTTCTATGCTACCGGTAGTAAGTTGAGTCTAATACCACTAACTATCATGCTTATTCGGATCTGATGAAACTATAAAACATAGTTTATCTTCCCTAAAAAAGATAATTTGTAGAAATACAGAGTATAATATTTTGAAAGTCAAAGGATGTTGCTTTCACTAGATTTTGATATTTGCCTTTTTTATAAAAAAATTAAACTTTTTCATCAATGGAATATTTGATCTCATAATGTTCATGTTGCAAATAAGTGACCATGCTGCTGAAGCATTAATTATTAGTTGCTTTTGATATCAAAAATATCATTTGACTTACTCAGAGTATAAAAATTATTTGTACAAATGCAATAACAAAACAATTAATAAATTATTTTTGTTAAACTCATACATTAAGATCTGTTCACTGAACAAGGGTATGCATTACTCGATTGCTTCAAGTTTTTTTATGCATTCCATGTATAGTTTACTAAATAGCAATTTCATTTTTTTCTATCGGTATCCTGTTTCACCTTATTTCCTTGAATACTGTTATTAATGCTATAGTGTTATAATCCCAAGGAGTACGATAACTTTTATCACTATATTTTATTTCTCTATATCTTTCTATTATGTTACTCTGGAAATCAAAAAGAATCAAAGTATACAGTTCTTTCAAAAATAATAAAATCTAAACTAAAATAATAAACATATACTTATGCAATAGTGAAAAAGTGTTGTTGTTTTTTTTTTTAATATAGAAGAACAATAATATTGAAGAGCCAAATAAATTGAAATTGTCAATTCATCTCAAAGTCAATATACATGTATAATTAATAAAATAATTCAATAACTTCATGGATATTTTTTATCATTGAATTTAATCATTTCTTTCTTTTACCACATTTCTTAATAATTGTTTCAATGTTAATGTTCAATAAAATAATTATGATTCTAGACAAATAATTATAAAATTGAAGGTAATTATGAAGTTTTTTAATTATACGTAAATTCTCCTGTACTATTTTTATATATTATAAATGTTCATTAATGTTAATTTTATAATTTAAGGTTAATAGTGAATAAATTCATATTTTATGAAAATTTTTTGAAAAAAATTTTTGACTTTATGTAAGTTTAGATTAATTTTAAAAATATGTTATAATAATTTGATTTTTATTTGTTAAATTACAAACTTCACTACTGATGAAGTTATTTTAATGTGATCTGGAAAATACACTTCCGTAGCATGAGTATTGCATTCAGGATCAATTTGTCTATTCGTTAGCATGTAAGCATTAGTATTGCTACGATAAAGCTTCATTGTAAGATCCTACTCTGCTAGCTCCTATGCTATGCATGTATACTTTACTATTGCGTAGATTTTTTATTATTATTCTTTAATCGAAATTAATTATAAAAGTGAATTTAATAATAAAAATGAAATTAATTGTTACATAAAAATTAATTATAAAATTAAATTTTATTTATTAAAAAAATTAATTATTAAAATTTAATAATCATATAAAAATTTTTAAAATTACTGTAATAAATATAATTTTGAATAAAGTTTTTGAAAAATTTATTAATAATTATACTAATAAAATATAACTTTTTTATAATCAAAATAATTTTCTCCTTATGAATGAAGTAACTGAATTATATGAATATTAATAAATTAAAATTATGCGTAAATTTATATTTAAAAATCGTCATATTTATAAGCACAATTCTTCCTTTAATATCTATCATCAATATCTTCAAAACAATATGTTTTCTTAAACTTATTTTATTAATAAACATTATAATAAAGATGAAGTTATCAACATATCGACCATCTAAGTACACAAACTATTATATGTTTTCAGGCAATTTGGTGTGTTGTTTAAGCGGGATAATAGTCCCTGTATACCATGGGTGATTGATACGTCAACCGCCTCCATTCTTTTCAATATTATGATAATAATATGAAAAATTTAAATTCTAATTACAAAAATAAAAATATTCTAATCTTATTTTGAGTATTGTTTCAATAAAAACAAACAAAATTAAAATCTAACTAGGAGAATGTATGACCTTAGGGTCATAGATCTTGATGAATGTAACATCTTTTTTTTAATCTTTATTATGAAAACATTTTATTTTTTGTGGAAAATTATGTTTTAAAAGTAAAGTGAACTTTTTTAAACCTTTTTTAGAGACCGAGTCTTACGATGAAGCTATCGAGAAAACTTTACTAGCTATAGATACATCAGATCCTGAAACTTTGTTTCAAGACATAAAAGATAAGAGTTTACGATCTAAAAGACATCGAAAAGAATTAAGTCCCGCTGGAAGTATACATTCAACTAGTCCCAACAAGAAACAGAAATTGACTGTAAATAAGTCAATAATACCCACACTTCAAGGTGAAAATAGTTTTTGAACACAATCTTAGAATTGGTGAGTGAACGATACCGCTACGATTCTGGCAGATATACCGTAAAGGACGTAGTTCCTGATCAGGGCGTAATTTCTGATCATTATTTATTATAAATCATAATCTTTAAGATTTTAGTAGTAAAAAGCTTTTTTTAATTTGTAAGGGTGGTTTTTATTTGGGATATTATAAATATATCGAATTAAATACAAAATAATAATTGGCTTATAATTCCCAAATTCTGAGATTTACCAACCTACAAAATTTATAATAATAATATAACCAGGGAATTAAATACTCTACCTGTAATATTCTAATCAATTATAAGATCACTTCAATAAATAAGTTAACAAACATCCAATTATAGGGGGTAAACTCACTAAATAGACTTTAATTAATTTAATTAAAAGAATCTAGGTTAAGTTATGGACGATTTCTCTAGATTAAGTTAAAATAATAATAAAATATAGAAAATCAATTAAAATATACTAAATTTCCGAAAAGAAAATTATTAATTTAAGCAATAATAATAATCAAAATCTCTTTAATATTAAAACAAAAGTGAGTAATGGAGTAACACGTGCTCAATATATTTTAGGTTATGTAAGGGTGGGGCTCGAACAGCAGTGCGTATCTCAGATTACGCAATTCTCCAATTTGTGGCGCTAGTATCGTCTTTCCTCGGAGTCTTTCTCTCTTTAATCTTCAGCAGGCGTTTTATAAAAGCGAGGTTATAACAACTTAATATATATTTCGTATATATATATAAATCCTCAGAAATTGAATTAATATGACCTTTGATTTGTAATATGTTTAAAATTATTTGCTTTTAATAGTTGTTATCTTTACAGTTGTAAGAAAATTTATTATAAATCAAAGAAAAGTTATCAAGAAAAAAATTGTTTATAAAGAATTTATAAACCCGCTATCTCTTATTACTTTCTCACAAAATTCGAATTTCTACTACTAAAATGAAGCTTTAATTGATACTAAGTTAATAAGAAATAGGTAACTTTATAGATTCAGTAAGACAGAAGTTCAGTAAAAGAAAACTTAAAAAAAAAACAAAGAAAATTTCTATAGTTAATTATAAACTATTATTTTTAGACTATAAATAATTGAGGTTGTCTCTTCAATTCAATATACCTCAATAGAGAAAAAAAAATTAGTCAGCTTTATAGAATTTTTACTCACTAGCTTATCAAACTATTTCTTATGCTTAGATATTTCGGCTTAGGACTACGAAATAAAATCTCACGGTTAATTTTCACTATTTAATTTAATAACAACTTCTTCTCAATAAATAACTAGAACCACAATATAAATTTTCGCTAATTCACAACGATGTCACGATCTACTGTTAGGTTAGAGAACCACGTGGCTATTTATATAGCCTGCCGTGACTTCTCCGCAAAATATTCTAAATTTTACAACAAAATTTCAATTTTTGATTTCTTTCTAATTTTTTTTTATTTTTAATTAACAGCAACAAATTCAATTAATTACACGTTGCTATTAATTTATCACGAGAGAGAGAGAATTTGTATTTTTTTTTCACTTCGCGCACTATCACTTTTCCTTTCTTTTTATTACAATTTTAAATACAAAAAAAAATTTAATTTAATACAAATTATACCTGTTTTTGTCCGTTGCTACGCTCGACCTCGGCCATTATCCTATTTTATCCCAATAGGAGAGCAACAACAAAAATCCAACAAAAAAAATCTATGAGGATTGACTCCGCAAAATGGCCGGCAATCTGTATTATAGACCCTCTAGGCTAATGGCTATGGTTGGCAGTTGGTTCTAACTCACACTCGACCGAATATTTTATTTTTAACAAAAGAAATTTTAATAACAATAATCTTTAATAACCGCCAAGAAAACTCAACAATAATAATTAACGATAATAAGTAACAATAAGAGAGTTTAGTTTTAAAGGAAAAAAAAAAGTAATAACGTATGACTATGCGACAGGGCTACCGAAACGATAATGAGGCACGAAGAAGAAGGAAGCGCACGCTCAGCATCAGTGGCTTCTTCTTCTCTATTGCTCTCTTTATTACTCTCGTTGTTTCCTATTTGCTATCTCTTTCTATTTCGCGACTCACTAATCAAATAAGGTTCTTTTATCATTTTATTCTGGCGTAATTTACTACTCGCTAGTCAAATTACATGTTACTTCCTATTACTAGTGTAGTATTAGTGTGTTTTACAGGTTACGCCATCTGCGCGCTTAATTTGATTACATTATTTCTTATTTTCTTTATGAATAATTAATGCGTTATTTCATTACAATAAAAAGTCTCATTTTTCATCAAATAACATAAACAAACATTAGTTAACAATATAAGTAATAATTTCTAATTATTCATTATTTTAGGCTCGCTTGAATCTTTATTCTGTTAACTATTTTCATTTTTAACTATTTCGTATAATTACACAGTTATTTTATTTATTTGTACTGTAGCGCCATCTATAAAAAGATACAAAAATGTATTTACAACAAGCAAATAAAAATTATTATTAGGTTTAAATATCTTTAGTATTTGCGCGCCACCTATAATATGACTCATTTCAGTTCTTATCTATTAATCTAGCATCTCTTTTTAATATAATTAAGTTTTTTATATCTGTACGCTATCTTTTTTACCATATGCGTTTATCCTGCTTTATCGACTTTCATTATTCTATCAGTGTATTCCTATATCTCTCTCTCTCTTCTACTTTTTAACTAATTCTACGCGAGCGCCACAACAGCGAGCACGTGTTCGTATATTGTTTGTGCCGTCGGCGCCGCTTCGCCGCCTCCTAGGCGTTTGGTGGTGCGGAGTTGTCTGCTCGGGGCTGCCGTCGCGTCTCGTGAGTGAAGTGCTTACAACCATGTGTGTGTGTGTGCCTTGGTTTGTGGTAGTGAGTGTCCCCACCTGGCCTAACCTCCAAAGCACGGTCTCACGTGTTACTGGTTGACAGGTGTAAGCATCAGCACCGGGAACAACAAAAATCAACAACCAGGTGGATTAATACCCTGGGTTTTAGTGGCGTGTTCCTGGTGTGCAGGTGTATGCAGCGTGTACGTATGCGGTAAGGTAGTTATCATTTTCTTTATATTAAGTTTTAAAGGGGATAAAGAGAGCGAGAAGATAGTCTTCGAGTGAGAGAGAAGATGTGAATGTAAACACCTTCTATCTCTCATTCAGACAAGAAGACTTTATTAAAAGCAAAAAAAATTCTATAAAAAAAAACCGCGTTACAAATTTATGAGGAAAAATAGATTGAGCGTAAGAAATGCTTAGTTTGTGTGAAAAAAAAAATGTACTTTTACTTTTTCACATGTAAATATGTGATCAGAAATACCTCTTAGGTGATCAGAAATTACGTCCTTCACGGTACTTAAAGCTGCCGTAAAGTATCCAGATATTATATCTATATATACATAAAAAAAGCTTTACCTCGACGTTACCTCCAGTTCCAAACTTTGCCACCTGCAGTATCGTTCACTCACCAATTTTTTTACGAAGTGTGCGTTAACGGACACGGTTAAAAAAAAAATTTCTAAAACTTAAAAATATGTAAAATAATTTTTGAGGTTAAACTCAATAAGATGAAAATGGAATATTGTAAATAAAAATTTTTAGCTATTTTTTTAAATTTAATTTATTTCTAAAAAAAAGTATTAGTTGTAAAGAAAATTAATATTTATATTTTTTATTGTAACTTATGCATAAAATGTTTTCCAATTTTCGCATATCATTATTTGCTGAATTTTATAAATTAATAACTACAATTTTGTAATACGCATGTTTTTTTAATTTTTGGTAATTTATAGAAATTCTGTGGCAATTTATAGAAATTCAGATATATTGTACTCTTGATTTAACGTGAGTGTTGTTTTGTCATAAAAAAAACCAAGAAATGAGACGTTCAAAAACTAATTTAACGTGGGTGTAAATTTTTTGTTCAAATTATACTTTCCCATCAATCAGATTAGCTATTAATTTTATATGTATTTAAATTTAAAAGTTTTAGCATATTTTACATACGATTTCGAAGAATAAATATGTCACCATCTTTTGACCAAAAATTAAGTTTTCGAGACAAAGTTCATTTAAAAATTAACTTAGTAAAAAATAGCTACAAATTTTAATTAATAATGTTCCATAACTTTTTGTCACTTTGGCATTGATCTGAAGAAATTTTTTACTTATTTTAAGTGTTGAATGGAACATTCCTTGTGTTTTAGCCATTTTTTATTTTTTACCGTATGATTTGATGTGAAATGTGCCTTATATATGTATGCATGATGTTCGTGTGTATGTGCATATATATCAGTAGTCCTTTGCAAGACCTAATATTAAAAATGGATTTTTTGACTTGATTTTGTTACTAACTTATTTCTATATCTTAAATTCAAATAATTTTCTATTTAATTTGAAGGTTTATTTTTAAATCATAATAAAACAAAATGTCGCTATTTAGTAAAATAAAAGTCGTTTTCTATTTTTCATTTTATTACTTTTCTTATTGCGCTATGAAAAAATATCAAAAGACCTGTTTTTCGAGCAATTCAATAGCTTCAACCCTTAAAAACTATTTGATATATTGTTTCTGAATTAAAGATATAAGTTATATTTAAGACTGAAAAATATTTACAAGTACACTCGACAGAAAGTTAATCTGCCCATGTTGTTTTACTGTGAATTTATAATTCTCCAATCAAAATAAGCGTACGAACGAAATTTTACAGTAAGGTCGCGTGATTTCAAATTCATAGAATAAACAAGGACATAATATTTTTCATCGAGATTACCTTTTATAGTGTAGTTTATTATATTTATATAGTGCAATTTATGATATTTAAACTTTAAAGTCACTTTAGGAATTCATTTAAATATTGAAATTTTTCTAATTCTTTTATTTTTTGCAAATCTTAACATTTTATATGAATTGAAATTATTTGTAGTGTAATAGTTGTATTGTAAATGTATCTTCATAACTTTTGCGATTATTTGAAAAGTATCTTACTGATAATAACTTTATATCTTTGAAATAAAATAAGATTTATCAACATTTTCTTTATAATTTTTACTAAATTATGTAAAAACAAATATAAATTTCTGTTTTCAGCATATTTGCGGTATTTTCATAAATTATTTACCCTATTTGAGTACAATAATCAATTCTTTCAAACCTTTGAACAAAAGAAGTTCAAGAACAAAATTTTTGAAAAGTTTTAAAAAATCTTTTATTGTTATACCTTATTTAATGTGAAATTCTACTATTCTTAATTGAAAAGATGTGTGGATGCAATTTAATTTTTAATTCGAAACACATTTTCTTAAAATTTTAAAAAATTTATAAATGATCTTATTCTATATAAAGTACTTTTTTATTGTATTTTTATTTTAAAAACAAAAAAAGTATGTGTTAAAATTTAATGTAAAATCCAAATTATCTATTTATTCTATCTTTTCTATAAAAAAAAATATTTTTTTTGTTGGATCACCTCCTTGATAACAATGCTATATTTATGCAAATAGTGAGGTAAAAAACTAATAAAAATATATTATGATTTCAAAATAAATCGTAATTTATTAGCATTTCACTTAAAACTTTTCTTGAATCTAGTTTAAATTGGTTAAATTCAACAAACTCGATGAGAAAACAAAGTGCCAAAGCAGTTGGCAATATTTAATTTTTAGCAGAAAATGCAATTAAATTACTATCTTTAAACATGTGTAAATACTTTTATTCTTTGTCAATTTTTAGTGTTAGTCTAAATAATATTATAAAAATAAACTTTCAAAAAAAAATGGAAGCATTTAGCGTAACTTGAGGCAAAGAAAAAAACACGTTGAAAATATTTTGCAATAAAATTTTTTAATAATGTTGTACAATAAATATATGTGTATATGCATGCACACACACACACACACACACACACACAAACAATTATATATTTGCACATATAAAATAAATCTTAAGATTTAATCAATGGGAGTGACAACTCAACAGAGACAACAGATTATAATAAGCAGCAGAAAATGATTGGTAAGTTACACAATAGCCAAAATATTTTGTAATTTTTAAGAATATAATAAATATATAATATAATTATTTTGAATTTTAGAAAATACAATGACAAATTCAAAAATTTCTTCTTCAAATGAAACAAATTTAGGTCTTGAGGAGGAAAGTTTTGAAGTGCAAGAGGATAAGGAGCAGCAGGTGATGCCCAGTAAGTTACATAACTAGCCGAAATATTTTTTAATTTTTAATAATATAATTAGTAAAATGTTAAAATTATTTAAAACTTTAGAAAATACAACGACTATTATTACAAATTCTTCCTCAAATGAAAGAAATATAGATATTGAGGGTGGAAATTTAGAATTTTCAGAGAATAACAAGCCGCAGGAGGGGACTGGTAAGTTACATAATTAACTGCAATATTTTTAAATATTTAATAATATAATTTAAAATAATTTATATAATTATTTAAAACCTTAGAAAATATTACGACTGTAGATAAAACTAAAAATACGTGTAAAGAGCCAGTTAAAACAATTGGTAAGTACGATGAAGTGCAGGAAAAATTGGTCTACTTCGAAATATAATAAAAATTTTTAACAATTTTTCACCTACAGAAATTTTTATTAGTTTATAAACAATCATTTAATTCATTAATTTCAGCAGTTGTATATAATAAAAAATTTATAATCCTAAAAAATATTTTTATTTTAAAATCTATAGAAATTCTAATATTAATTATAAATAATTTTAAATCAGAATTTGGCAATTTTTATTATAATGTTAATTAGAATTATTTGTATTAAATTCTTAAATCTTTCAATTCCTATCAATGAAAATATAATTTCAATTATTACAAAGTATATTAATTTAAATATTTCAAATTGCAGAAAATAACAATAATTCAAGTGATAGCTTAGAGAGGGATACTGTAAATAATCCTGGAAAAATAAGAGTTATCAGTAATGTCAAAGTAAACAACAAATTTAAAGTTGTTAATAAAGCTGCAGAGTCGACGTCGGGTCAAAAGGCTATTACTCGTAAGTTTTAATTTTTTCTTGCATGTGTATACATATGTGCAAATATACAGATTTTTTAATATTGAACCGTTAACAACATTGAAATCTAAAATTGATAAAAAATGATTAATCGATGACACAGGTTTGAAAATGTTTTTAATGGCACATTTTGCATTTCTGAATACAATACTGATTAGAATTTTTTTCTTTCAATGTTCGTACATAAAAAGTACCTTATACTAGTTGGTTATCCATTTTTCACTTATTAAAATTGAGGCATTGACATTTGGTCAAATGCTTCCCTTGTTTCACGTTTCACAAATCAGCATTTTTCATTAAATCTACTAGTTTCGGGATTTTCAATTATGTTCTTTCTATTAGTAAAATTAATTTTTTTCTATCGTCTATAAAAATTCAAAAATAAGTTGACAATTAATTTTTAAAAATATGAGATTTCACTATGTATTACACAAAAAAAAGAGAATCGCTTAATAATTTTCGCGTTAGCAGTAACATTCCTTTAACCTGTATGTGATTTTGTTATTAAAATAATCAGAATTCTAATTCAAAGTGGATTTGTTTAATTTTTTTAAGTATTATTTGATGCAATTATTGAAAAAATTGAAATTAATATTGCAATAGAAAAAATAGTGTCTCAGAATTTGATTGAATACGTCGTATTTTATAATCAGATTCAAAAAGGTACTTTACAAGCTATGATTTTTGCTCTGATTTAGGTTGTTCACATTAATCAAATACTTGCAATAATTAGTTATAAATAAGAAAAAACATTTCCGTGTATGCATGCAAAATGGTTTTTCGCCTTTTTAACTATATACCGAAAGTATCTATTTAATGCAGCCATCTTCGAAGTAGAAAACATTAGCTTGTGAGATACAAACTTTTTCAACCGGATTCCTACATACGACCGGATTCTTTTAGTTTATTAGATATTAATATTGTAATAAGAATGATTTTTTTTTTAATTGATACGAATTTTCCAATATCTTTACATATTTTATAGAATGTACTTCAGGGACTAAAAATAATCAATTAAAATCATCTGAAGAAATTAAAAATATGACAGATTCTGAAAAATTAGCATATTTAATAAGTGAGTATCTATTGCGTATGAATATTACTGTGTATTTATTTTTGAAATATATTATATAAATGTATATGCACATATTTTTAGTTTTAAATCAAGAATTATTGAGCAAAATCGCTTCGCATAATCAATGCCATTGTCATACTAATAAAGAAATTGTTAATGATTCAGATAATATTGAAAATGTTTTAGTATTAAGGAATATTTTTCCTACTAAAACAAAAGAAGCTTTTGATAAATTTAATGAAGCTCTCAAAAAAAATAGTTTTAATAGGAAAGTTGTAAGTATTAAATTAATTAAATATAACTACAAAAATGATAAAGAATTTTAATATATTTTTGTTGTTAATTTTAATAATTCAACTTTCAGCTTGCATATTTAAAAACAATAGGAGGAAAAGACGGTAACATGACTGTCAGAAAAATATTAAATGATACAATGACAAATGATTTGATGCAATTATACAGTGCGCAAGGAAAAAAAAGAAAGTTAAACTTTAAGCAAACACTATTTTATAAAGTTATAGAAGGTATTTTTATTTTATAATGATGCATATATATATATATATATATATATATATATATATATATATATATATATACACACACACACACACACACACACACACACACACACATAAGGTGTTCTTAAAGTATGGGATCCCCCTCTATTTGAAGAATGGTTAATAAATGGTGATTTCCATAAAAATTTTGAGGTTTTTCGTGGGCGATCCAACAGTGACCTTTAAATTGACCTTGATCTTGACCAAGGTCATTTGGAGGCCAACTTTAGATTTTCAAATCGACCGTATTGTGACCATGACCTTAACCTCAAGGTTAAACTTGATGTCATACTCAAATCTAAAATTTTCCACTCTTTTCATAAAAAATATTTGATTTGAAAATTGAGCTCATGCTCTAAAAGACCCATATTATCCATAAAAGGTCTAACTTTTATGGAGGTGATTTTTTATCCAATCAACCATTCTTCAGATAGAGAGGGAGGTCCCATACTTTATGAACACCCTGTATATATAGAAACTAACAAATATTAAAATTTGTAATAATTTTATTATATATTTAATTGTGTTGCATCTTATGCGTATAATAATATATATAGCAATTATTAACAATATGCTTTGCATGAAAATTAAAAAAAGTAGTGTACCGTAATGGAAGTAATTTCTGATCACCTAGGAGGTATTTCTAATCACATATTTACATATGAAAAAGTGAAAGTTAATTTTTTTTTTACATAAACAAAGAACTTCTTACTGTTAATTTATTTTTTCTTATAAATTTAAAAAAGTTTTTCTTACTAAAATCTTATAGATTATGATTTTTAATCAATGATGATAAGAAATCACGCCCTGATCAGGAACTACGTCCTTTACGGTATACTGTTCCGTGGAATTCATTTTATAATTATTTTTAGCTGCTGTAGTAAGTGATAAATTCACATCCACTGAATTGATACAGACAATTGGAAATCGCTTGAAAGAGTCTGCTGCACGTTTAAAGAAGAAAGAGTAATGTCTTATACATAAATTATATTAATCACAATTAATTGTAATTACATGTATTTATTTTTTTTTTTTTTTTTTAGGGGTAAAACTTCAGAAAATATTGAAGCAGAAACACCTGAAAATGATGGAGGAGAAACACATGAAACTGATCATGAAGAAGAAATACATGAGAATGATGATAACGATGATGATGAAACATCTGAAAATGAAGAAGTTAATAGAATTATCGAGGAAATAAGAAATTCATAATTTTTTTTTATAACTTTTTATTACTAATACTGTGATCTTACTATAAATTTAACATAAATTAATGTTATATTTATTACAATTATAAAGAAAAAAATGAAACCGGAGTATTAATTGTGTGGGTGAGAATGAGAGTGGCATAAGTCACATTTAAAAAAAAATTTAATTAGTGGTATATTTCAATTCTTTAACATTAAAACAACTTATTTTCAAAATAGAGTGGCTTTTTTGTTTATTTTTCTTAAATATTATAAGCACTGTAAAAATGGCACTCAATAGAAATGTATATTAATTTAAAACTTTAATATCGAAAATCTCAAAATTAAAAGTATGTGACTTATGCCACTCTCATTCTAACCCACACATTTATTACTTTATTTATCTTAATTAATCCAAAAGTTTTTTTTATAGAAAGATCACTTTATATAGTTCTAGATCAAAAGAGAATTTCCAAGCGTGATTGCACATCATGTAATACTTTATTTTTTTAGTACCGATAGTTTATCGAATAGTATCAATATAATATTTACTTCATTATTTATCTTTTTGAAAGCATAACTTTATATTTTCGTTTTCTTCAGATAAATAATTATTATTTAAATTGACCAATAAATTTATTTTTCATACACAAATGTAAAATATATAAAAAATCATTTTATATTTAATTTTTTTGAAAGTCCATATTGTCAAAAATTATATACTTGTTGACAAATAAAAATGAAGTTTTTCACTTAGCTATTTCTGTAACTTATTAATATTTTTTCACAGTTCTTAACAAATAATCGAAAAATTATTAAATATTAATCATGTAAATCTATTATTAGTGGATAAGAAAGTATTGAGGAAATATATTATGATTATTTTATTTAAATGTAAAGATATGCAAACAGATATGCATCTGTTTTGATTAATAGATAAAAATTTGATCGTAATCGAATCTTTAATTTATTAAAAATTGAATATGCTAATTATCGATCTTTTAATATAATTAAGATACATACGATTTTATAAAGTTTATAAAAACATTGTTGCATATCTTTATATAATACTTTAAATTCTGAAAAAATGAAAAATTATAATTTATTTTTCAGAAAATCCGGATGAAAATTTTCATGGAATTGTTTTGTTATCTCGTGTATTCAGTCTGGATTCAGTATAAAATTGAAAATTAAAAATTTTTTTATTTATTTTTTTCAACATCGCTATATTTATGCTAAGCTATTTTTACTATGCTCGTAAGTATGCTTGTGAACAAAGCAAATGTAACGAACAGTGTTGCTTGTATCAATAGGCTGCCGAGAGCGGGATTCGAACTTAGAACTCTGAGATTACGTCCAACGCTCTACTGAATGAGCCACAGACTGACTCTAAAAATTAAAATATTAAAAGCTAATTTTTTAAAAATACCTCAAATGGATGATAACTTGTTTTTTCTAGGATACCTCTTACTAATGCGAATTCGAGTCCAAATTTTCTATAACTTTTCTGATTGATAATAATTTCAAAAATATTATTGGATAATCAAATTTTTTTTTTAAATTGTGTTTGCAGTAATTAATATATGTAACATAGCAAATTCTAATATGAGAAAATTCAATTTGAAAAATATATTGATATTAAAGATAACAAAATAATTTTTCATTCTGTGCTTATGAATCTCAGAACGGTCCGTAACCATTCATATTTTGTTTCTTGTAACAATATTTTAACAATTATTTTGCAATATTGTAAGTGCCTTTCAATGATTAACATGTTAAGTGTGCCCAAATGTGGCGATTTTTCGAAAGTTTATCAATAATTTTAAATGAAAAAATTTGCGAATAATCACCATATCTTGTAACGCTGAACATGGCCACTTCGTTGTCGTAACGTTGTCAAGATAGCTAATACCGAATGTTCGTTATCTTCACACTCGCAACATATATGCGATGTTGCAAACATAACCATTTGAAAAACTTTAGTGTTTAGTCAACTCTAAAGTAAAGTGTTGTTAAAGCAATGTTGTGAATATAACTATGTACACTGAGATAATTAACCAACGTTGTCACTTCATTATTACAACGTTATCAATGTTACTATTTTTACTGGTTGTTGTCTTCGTAACATTATCGCAACATCTTTACAACGTTGTTAGCATAACCATCTTACAAAAATTTAGCGTTCGGTCAACGTTGCTACTTTATTGTTGCAACGTTTTGTAGACAACCATGGACTCGTGTTTGTTGTTGTTGCCACATTCTTACAACGTTTAAGCAACATTATAACTATAACCATCTATGCCCTTCAGTACTAAATCAACGTTGTGACTTCGTTGTTACGACGTTGTCAATGTAAATAATTCTTATTGGTTGTTGTCTTCGTCACATTCTCACAACGTCTATACAACGTTGTAAGCATAACCATTTAAGAAACTTCAGTGTTTAGTCAACGTTGCCACTATATTGTCATAACGTTTTCTACACAACCATGAGCCCGTCTTTGTTGTTGTTGCCACATTCTTACAACGTTCGAGTAGCGTTGTGAGTATAACTATTCATACGCTTTAGTGTTGAACCAACGTTGTGACTTAGTTGTTATAAAGTTCTCGATATAATTGATTTCAGTGTTTTTTGTCTTAACAACGTTCTTATAACGTCCTTGAAACATTGTTCATACAACTATTTTTATGATTTAGTACTTATAAACGTTATCACTTCGTTGTGATAACGTTGTTATTATAATTGATTTTAGTGTTTGTTGTCTTAACAACGTTCTTACAACGTCCTTGAAACATTGTTCGCGCAACTATTCGTATGATTTCGTACTTATACAACGTTGTAACTTCGTTGTGATAACGTTGTTAATCTAATAAAAAAGGCGGACATTTCGACGTTGTCACAACGTTTAGATAACGTTTATACAACTTTACTTAACAACGTTGCGTGGTTTTGTGCACAACGTTGTGACAACGTTCTGAAAATGTTATGTGCTATTAGGGAACGAACTTAGATATATTTACTTACGTGAATTCTAAATTTGTATATATCGGAAAACATTATAGGGCTGATCTTAAAGATTTCTATTTTAATATCTTAAAAGAAAAATGCGAAATTGAGAAAAAAATAATACGCGAATCTCTATCCCTTGCATCCATAGCTCCCGATGAATTTTCCTATAATATCATGCAAAACCTGGGTATATAGCTAAACTTGCTGGAGAAGTAGTACATGTAATAAAATGTACACCAGTAGAAGTACAATAAAAATACACAAACAAGTATTATATTCAACTTTCTGTAACAACGAAAATGAGACATAGTTTTTAACACCGAAAACACATATTTTATTGAAATCAGGTTCTGAAATAAATAGTAATTCAATCATTCTACAATATTATAAAATTGGAGAAGATTGGATAAATCTTTAATCAAAACCAAGGACAACAAAAAATATTGTAAAAATTTTAAGACCAAATACTCAAACTTTATGAAAGCCTAAAAAAATAACATCACTGGCAACGAGTGGCATTTATTCTCACGAAGACCTACAGGAACTACAACAACATATGATGTTCCCTTTCGAAAAAGCAGCTCTATTAAATGTTATAGCGAGAGGAATTCAGAGTGAAAAAAATTCAAGAGGAGATTTATTAAGTAATTTACTAACAGAAAATACTTTATCAAATATAGCAGAAAACACCTGGAAAAAATGCATAAATAAACTGACAACATTTGGGTCAGTAAGTTTCGCTATAATAATGAATTTAATCATTCTTCACATAATTAAATTAATTATGGATACTATTATAAGGGGATATACCCTTCATGCAATATATGGCTGGTCCATACATTTATTAGGAGCCATTTTTAGCTCCATTACGCATTTAATAATTATATTAAATAATAATCAAATAAAAAAAATACCTAGATATGAAGAAGTAGAATTGAAAAAAGTGAAAATAGAGAAACCAGTCATATCAGAACCCATGTTTTACAATCTCCTTTGCCTCGACCAACTCTCTCACCTTTACCAAATAAATCACCCTACATAACACTACCTCCCACAAGTACATCTTCTCCTTCTAAACCAGCATCTCAAGAACAGAAAGAGATTCGACTGTTCAATATTAGTCGTAATTAGAAAAAAAAATATAATAATAAATTTCATAGTTTGAAAAATATCAAATCAGCCCATAAATGTCGTTTAATTAGGTATTAATTATATAATATAATGATATACATATAAAATAGCCGATAAGAAATTTTTTTTTATTTATCTTAACAATTAATAATAAAATCTATTTTTCATCATTATTATTATTCAAAATAAATCTTAGATATACGATATTTAAAGAAAAAAATATATATGAAAATTTATACATACGCCATTATTATCATTGCGTTTTGTCGTTATGCGTTACATAAGAGTATGAATGACACTAAATGCATGCGTCATTCACCTAAACACTTCGATGTCATTTAACATCGTAAGCACATTTAGTCTCATATAAAGAATTTTTATTTGAAAAAAAAAAGAAAAAGTGAATAACATTAAGTGAATATTCACCTATCCATTTATTAATAAACAGTACCTTTTTAACGTTATTAATAAATAATAAACATACTTAAATTTTATTGTTTGAATAAATACTACATGGAAATAATAAAGTACAGTCATAAAATTTAATTTATAACAGGTACATTTGTTGAATATTTTTACACTGAATCGCCTGTGATTCGACTTGTGGGCGAGGAAAGATGACTGACCCTAGTCGAATAGGTCAATCACCTGTGCATAACATTTAAGCTGCACAGACTACTTATTGATCGTCGTGCAACTTACGTTAACATTTATAACTTTATACTTGTATGACTGTACTATATTATATTATACTATTTTTATAAATTACTTTTACTTTTGATTTTGTTTAGAACTCGAAAAATTTTATTTTGAATAAAAAAAAAAACTTTAATATTTAGAATTATAAATAAGTAAATTTAAAATATTATAATAAAAGAGATTTTTTTAGTCAATTAATATTAAGAATTACAAATTAATATTATTAAAATATTGTAGTTGTAAGAAATTTTTTTTTATTTAATTAATTTATCTTTAGTAATTATAAATGAAATACAAATAAAATAAGAGAAAAGAATATGATATAAGGAAAATGAATGAAAACAATATTTGTTTTAACAATATGCGCATATATTCAAAGAAAGAGAACAGAAAAGAGAAGAGAGGAAATTTACAAAGTTTATATATTAAATAAATTAACATAGAATGGGACATATTTAATCCCACCTTTCGCTATGAAATAATATAGGCTCGGGATTAATATCTTCCCAGAGATTGATTCGACGACGATGACTTTGAGACAGTTTTCCGGTATTGATCAGGATAGTTCCGTCGAACACTCTAAAGTCATCCTGGAAAACATCCATTATCATTCTACGACCGTTTACTATCACTATCCGGATCTTATATTTAAAAAGTAATTCTAAGTCCCACACATCGAAAGCAATTGGGGTATGATTTCCGGACGACCATAGATTGTTGTAATCCCTGTCCATGGCCCGGAACAACCTTATTAGTTGCCAATCTTGAAACTGTAACACAAAAAGAAAAAGTTTATTAGTATATATTAAGCACGCTTGTAAACTTAAAATTATGCCTACGCTAGTACTGTGTTTATACAACACGAGTAACTCTTTCAATAAAAAAATATATTTAACATTATATTACTTTTTATATAAAATACAGAAATACAAAATTAGAAGAAAAAAATAATAATATAAAAAATAATATACTAATAACATTTGAAATTAGAAAAATCTCATATTATATTAAAGTGAAACCACTTTTTTCCGTTTCTCCGGTTCTCCGGTTCTCCGCATTTTTTAAATGTGTCTAATCTTTTGGTAATAAAAGTAGCAATTTTTCATTGGGCCCTATATAATTATTACTCATAAGTCATAAGCTTCTTTTTTGGCCATATTTTTTTGGGTCTTATATTATTTTGGGCCCTATATTTTTATTTAATGCCCATTTTTTTGGGCCCTTCTTTTTTTTCATCCTTATATTTTTTTGAGCCTTATTTTTTTGGGTCTTATATTTTTTGGGTCCAATATTTTTTTTGGTTCTATATTTTTTTGGGCTTTATATTTTTTCGGGCCTTATATTTTTTTGCACCTTATATTTTTTCGGACTCAATATTTTTTTGGGCCCAATATTTTTTTGGTCTCTATATTTTTCAGGCTTTATATTTTTTTGGGCCTTATATTTTCTTGGACCTTATATTTTCTTTATATCATTTTGAAAAGTGTCTTTATTTTCTGATTGAAAATCTACATTTATTTGATGTATTTTAATGTATGCACAATCATGACCTTTATAACAGTATTTGAATGAATATTTAATGCATTGTACAGTAGAACAAACTTCTACGTTTATGTGTGCATTAAATTTCAATAATAAGTGAGGATTGTAAGGAACAATAAATCCATTATCTGCAATTCTTTCTGTAAATTTATTTTTGAAAATAATTTTGACGCCATCATTTTTGCGTTTGTATAGTGGATATCCATTTGATTCAAATGTTGTTGTATTATTAAATTTTTTTGAAAAATTTTTCTTACATTGTTTCGTATTTTTATCCATACACGAACAGTTAATATTTTGCATACGACAGGGACCGCGTATCATAAATTGCTTAACAATACTATATAATTTTGGATAAATATCTCTATTTGGGGTTTCTGCACTTATTATTTTATCAACTTTTTCGGGAATGTCAAATTTATCATTTTTATCTAAGAGTAACAACATACGCATATGCGGTAATCCTCAAATTTTAATTCAATTACATAGCTATATGCAATACATTTTCCTAATCATCCCTTTTTTATTACTAAATTTTTCAATTCTTCTACTTTTTAATAAAATACTTTTGTAATAACATCTGGCCTATCTATTGCATTTTCATAAATTTCCAAGTTTTCAGTTATTTCTTTTCAATGTGGGTTACAGGTCATAGTTACAAAAAAGGTCAGGTTTACTATGATAATTTACAAGTGTCATTGAGTCAATGTAATTTTGTTTTAAAAATCGTGGACATCCTGTAAAGTTCACGGTAATACTACCATTTTTCTAATTTTTGAAGAATCTAATTCTTTTTTGTTATGTAAATAGTCCATAACACCTTTATAACAATCACTTTTTAATAAGTTTTGGTTTTTTCGTATCAAGTATAATCTGGAGGTTTCAACTTTTTCAAACGCATCAACAATGAACTGTTGAGATAATTTTCCCAAATCAAGGAATGGATTGAATTCATTTCTAACACTAAATCTATAATTATAAAATTTCAAATTTGAAATATTAGATTTTCTAAATTTACTTTTCATATTTGGCATCCATCCAAAACCACCATTACACGGAAAAAGGTAAATACCATTAAAATCAATACTACACGTAGTATGTATTATTTCTGTGATAAAGTATTGAAAAAAAATGTAATAGTATAATTTTAATCAATACTATACTTCAAATTTTAACTACTAATGCTGGCATAACTATATTACGAACTGAGTGCATGAATTTCCGCTACGTAGTACCTATTTTTTCGGTACTAGGACTGATATTTCACCTATCCGATCCAGGGGTAAAATTTTGCAGAGAATATAATTGCTATATATAGAACTGATTTTCCCATACTAGAATTAAAAATTGATGATTCTAAAATCATTTTTATAATATACAACCCTTTTAAATTACTAATAATTAATTTTCAACTTAACAGGATGTCAGAGCTGTTAGAATCGATTTTTGCTTTTTTTATTTTGTTGACATCTTTTTAAATTCATTAATCAAACAAATATTCTAACTTATCCGCACTATAGCTATGTTAGTACAATCATTTTTGTTAAAATAAAAAGTCATTTGAATTTATTTCTTTTATAAACTTAGATTGAAAGTTAGATCAAGCTTGACAAACCTAACCTCGAAATACTATACATCGTAAGTTTGTATATAACTTTTATGTATAGCATCTCGGTGGATTTCATGAGTTGTCCGCACTCAAGCTTAATCTTACAAATTTCTTTATTGTAGCAAAAAAATTCATCTGCTTTTTCCCGTTTATAATAATCAACTCAAGTTTAAAATTAATAATTAGTAGTTTGAAATTTTTACATATTATATGATCGATATTATATTTATTGATTGCTAAAAATTTATATACAATTTAATGGTTTTTACATTATGATAAATTAGCTGTATTGAAGTTTCATATTCGACAGCGCCGCAGTAAATATTGTATAGGTACTATGTTAGTAAAAGATAATGTAGTCCCGTAGTACGGAAAAATTCGGTACTATACCACACAATTCTTGGGACGAGTCGCGTTAAAAAATGTACTTATATAGGTCGTTTTAAAATATATACTGAGTATCAATTAAAAAACGACTAGTAATATTCTTTCTAGTACTGACTCAAATTAGTACATTCTTTTCAGGTATTTTCCTTTTTCCGTGTAGGATGAATAAGCGGATATGTCATAGGATCTGTATGTTTGCTAATTGTCGGTATACTAATTGGTTTATCATACTTAGAGTAAATGACAATATCACGTTCAATAGGAGGCTAATCGTCTTCTCCAACATATACTATTGCAACTTCATTACAGGTAAAAAGATTAAATCTATTTTTATCCAAAATATTATTGCGGACAATAGACATAGTAACAGTTTTTGAAGGACAATAGATTTTTGCACATTATTGTATTCTCTTCTTCTACTTAATGCATCATTTTATAGGCTTTAGCATAAGGGTTAATGTCTCTTATCAAGATATCTAAATGTTTTAATAATGTTTAATTTATATTAGACTCATTTCGTTCAATCGTTGCCATTTTATTATCTAAAATATATAATTGTCCATATTCACGTGCTTCATCTTTATTAGGATGTAACGCATATACATTATGGTAAATTTTTCCACATATTCTAATAACTTTTCGTCCATTACCCGGCAATGTATCAAGATTAACACTAAAATTTGCGAATGCTAAAGCATCATTATACAACCTAACATTTCGTCGAAAATCAATAATTTCTTACGTTAATTCAGTTGCTAAACACTTTAATTATTCTGGGTAAGGAAGATTTTCTAACAATTCTATTTTACCTTTATGACAGCAATTGGGAAAATCGTTACTTTTAGTATATTCGAAAGCAAAATCTTTCGCATCACGATAAACACATGTATTTGTCATGAAACCAATGTAATTTTCAGATATGAGATTTTCATCGAAATATATATTTGCTATGCAACCAATCAGTTTCGAATTAATTTTTTCAGTTAATATTTTTTTCATTTAATTTCTTTAATTTTTTTTCTACTGTGCCCTTTATTGTTTTATCAATAGCTCTGTTCAATACAATATTATGATTGTTATCATAATTATTATTATTGTAATTTTCATTATAATTGTTGTCTTTAATTTTTAATCGTTTACACTTAATAAATAATGTCTTTAATTGATAAGAATCATATTTATGTTTTTGCTTTTTTTCATCTATTGGTTTATTTATTTTAGTATCATTATTAACATGTTTATTGTCATCAATTTCTATTTGTTTACACTTTGTGCGTAATTATTTTAATTGGTAACAATCATTTTTTACTTGTATTTTCTTGATAATATCGGCATTTTCCAATTTTTGATTTTTGATTTGTACCTCTCTCTCATATTCATTATATTGTTCACTAATAACTCTTTTATAAGTTTTTTTTGCGTAATTTTTCTTTTTCATGCAAATTTTTAATTCATTAGTATCTCTATTTTCAAATGATTTTATTTTTTATATCTTAATATTTTCAATTTTTTTTATATTTATTTGGTTGTCCTTTTTTCATTTTCATATAAGCTTTTTTCTTACGTAAAGTTTCTTGAACTCGTCTTAGTTCTAATTTATCATTACTTTTTTTTGTTGCATTTTCATAATAATGTCTTTTTCTGAAATTTTTTTATATTCATGTGATTGTTCTCTTACCATTTTCCTATTAACGGGAGTCGGAGCTGCAGCAATTGAGTTTTGCTTTTTTTATTTTATCAATATCTTTTTAAATTTATAAATTAAACAAATATAATGACTTGTCCACAGTAAAGCTATATTATTAAAATAATATCTGTTAAAATAAAAAATCATTTGGACTTGTTATTTTTTTATGGGCTTGGATTGGAAATTAGATATCCAACTCGATAAACCCAACCATAAAATACGATACATTGAAAGTTTTTATTATAACTTTATATGTATTATATTTTGGTGAATTTCTTGAGTTGCCCTCACTAGAGTTCAATCTTACAAATTTTTACTTTGTAGCAAAAAAACTCGATTAAACTCATCGTTTATTCAGGAGTTAGGATTGGAAATATTATTAGAAGGCTGGCAGCTTTGTCATGCTCTTAAGTCCTGTTACAAATAAAGCTTCTTTTTCATCTATTTCTTTTGATTCCTTTTTTTCTTCATTTTATTTAATCTCAACTGTCCTAATTTTATTATCGTTATAATTTAAGTGGATATCATCGATTCCCATTATATCATTATCTGGTTTTCAAAAATTTGTATCTGAAATGTCAGTGTCAATTTCCATCAAAATTGTTTTATGATTCGAATTCTTTTGTTTACGATACATTTCCATGATCTTTTTTTCTTCTGCCAATAAATGCGTTTGTGAGTTTTTTTCTAATAGTTCAAGCTCGGCGAAATCTAAATTCAATGGTATTTGATTTAGACAGAAACTCCTCCTTATCATGTCCAGTGGATTATCGTAATTAATATTTGCATTATTATAATTTTGTAAAACTGGAAATATTCTTATTTGTTGCATTTTAAAAATTTTTGATAAACGTAATCGCATTTGAGAAACATCATATCTTAAACAACATGGACCTAAATTATAAAGTATTGCAACAGTAAAAACAATTGCAAAAACGCTACAATTATAATTATTTGTTTGTGATTGTACTGTTTCGAATACTATGCTCAATTCTGATTTGTTTAGAACTAATCTGTTTGTACAAATCTTACGCTCATCTTGTAGATATTTAAGCTTTAAACTGTCATATATATGAATCACATTATTATAATACACACAAATCCGGTGACCATTTTCTAAATTTCTGGAAAATAATAACTGTATTAATTCTCCATCAATCGGTACTGAATTAATATATTATGATCTTTGAATTAGTGAAGTTAATTGCACATGTTGAATGAGGTGCACCATTTTGAAATATTATTAAATTTTAATACATGAATATCAGTTAACATGAAAGCAATTCAACTATACATTCCCTGTCCCTTGACAATCAATTTTTCTTTCTCAGTCAAAACCATTATTGAAAATTTAAATTCTTTTCAGAATTTAAATTCATTTTTAATAAACTTTTTTCAAAGATATTCACAAAAAAATTGCTTTTATATTAACTAATTTAATTTACTGCCTTTTTACTTTAAAAGCTGAAAAATAAAAGAAATTATGAAAAATGCTATGAATAAATTGTTATATGATAAATAAATAATAATAAAATTTGTAAAAATAATATAACGATAAAAAATGGTTATTTTCGGCAATTATACATTTATATATATATGGGACATTTCACACCAACTGAAAGAGCAAGAAAATAAAAATCGCTAAAACTCTAAGAATATATTTTGTATGTTGCCCAAAATGTGTAAAAAAATTTTCAAGAATTTAGATTGGAAGAATCAAGAGCCATAGATCCTTGAAATTCGGAAATGTTTTAAAATTTTTGGAACGTTCAAACTTTATTGTTTTTTTCTGAAAATCCTGATGTTTTGAAGAGAAATTCATAAGAATACTTCTTGTTGCAAATGAAAAAAAGAGTTAGCATAAAATTTTACAGACCTAAATTTTAAAGTTTTCTATTGGTTCTCACATGTATTATATGGTAATTGAAATTACTCATTGTTTGCCACTTCAGAAATTGTTTTTTAAGGCGACTACGGAAGTTCGGTTCAATTTCATTTTGTAGTTTACAAATTACTCTTTCAGTTTCTAAAATTTTTCGAATTTTTTTATTTTTCACCATTTATTATAATCCATAGAATGGTGGAAAATTAAAAAATCTGAAAAATTTTACATATTGAAAGAGTAATTTGTAAACTCAAAAATAAAACCTAACCTAAAATCCGAAGTCGCCTTAATAGGCGGTCGGAACCAAATCGGTGACTTGCGATATATATTAAGTCAGCATTTTTTGCTTTACGATAATATTTTGTATACTTTTATGGCTTAAACTATTTCAAATTATTCTTTATATACATGACTAGAGGAAATGACTATATTTTTACCATATGAATAAGTAAATTAATTATTATAAGCATTTATTACAAATATCAAACTGATTTGACGTATACCGCATGCAAAAAACTATCGTGTCGATTGTTAGGTGGCATTTTTCGCTTTATGACAATATTTTTTATATTTTTGTGACTTTAGCTATTTTAAATTATTCTTTATATACATGACTAGAGGAAATGACTATATTTTTACCATATTAATAAATGAATAAATTATTATAAGCATTTATTACAAGCACCGAACTAAATCACCGATTTGGTTCCGACCGCCTCTTAAGGGCTTATTTTCTTCTATTTTTTATTAACTTAAAAATAAATTTTTGATTGTTTAAGAAAGAGCCACTAATAAGGAGTTATGACAGTTTAAAATATATATGTTTATGTATGATTTATTTTTCATATTAAATATGAATGTATATTTTAATGTATGATTAATTTTTATATTAAAAATAAATGATACATGGAAATATATATTTCAAACTGTCTTAACTCCTTATTGATGGCTCTGACTTACATGATCAAAAATTCATTTTAAAGTTCATGTAAAATAGAAAAAAATAAGCCCGTGAAAAGAAATTTCTGAAGTGGCGCACAATGAGTAATTTCAATTACCATGTAATACATATAAAAAATTTTTAACAAAAAAAAAACCGACTTCAAAAAATGCACTGAAAAGTAACAAATAATTTATTATCTTTAGAAATCATACAAATAATTAGTAAAATACAATTTTAGAAGTCGGCGTCTAATTCCTCAATGAATGTAAACGTTATTTTTTAACAATAAATGTAAACGTTATTTTTTAACAATGAATGTGAACGTTATTTTTGAAAAAATGGACTAAGTCACCACAGATTTAGAATTAGACGCCGACTTCTATAATTGTATTTTACCAATTATTTGTATGATTTCTAAAGATAATAAATTATTTGTTACTTTTTAGTGCATTTTTTGAAGTCGGTTTTTTTTTTTGTTAAAAATTTTTTATATGTATTACATGGTAATTGAAATTACTCATTGTGCGCCACTTCAGAAATTTCTTTTCACGGGCTTATTTTTTCTATTTTACATGAACTTTAAAATGAATTTTTGATCATGTAAGTCAGAGCCATCAATAAGGAGTTAAGACAGTTTGAAATATATATTTCCATGTATCATTTATTTTTAATATAAAAATTAATCATACATTAAAATATACATTTATATTTAATATGAAAAATAAATTTTTTAGTGCAATGTTTTTTAAAATCTTATTTTTTGTAAAAAATTTTGTTTTTATTCGATACTTTTAAAGTCGGTTTTTATTTATTAAAAATTTTTTAAATTGCTTGTTTTTGTTAAAAAATTTTTATTTTCTATCTTCTAGTGAATCCCCTTACTAAAAACGCAAATATAGGTAGACCCACTAATTACATTAAACTTTCATTATTAATTCATAACGCATGCATTAGTACACCACCAAGCAATATATAGCAGGAAAGAAAGAAGGCTCAACAGCACAGTGTCGTTATGTGTGCATGTATACATATTCAAGCTCAGGTAAGAGAGAGAGAGGAGAAGTATAAGGGAGGTAAATGAGAAATCAAAACACCCGGTTTTTTTCTTAATTTGATAATTGGGTCATACAAACCGTCTATTGGACCCAATAATTATAGGACACGTATGGGACCTTCCTGCAGACATTCTCTATCAGATAAGAAAAAGTTTTTTCGAATCGGTTAAGAAATGACGGAGTCATGAGGTAACAAACAAAAAAAAAAAAAAAAAAAAAAAAAAATTCAGTCGAATTGAGAACCTCCTCCTTTTTGAAGTCGGTTAATAAGAACCAATAAGAAACTTTAAAATTCAGGTCTGTAAAGAATCATGCGAACTCTGCTCTTTGTTTACAACAAGAAGTATTCTCATGAATTTCTCTCTAAAACATCAGGATTTTCAGGAAAAAAATAATTAAGTTGGGACTTTTCCAAAAATTTGGATAATTTTCCAAATTTCAAGGAGCTATAGCTCTTGATCCTTCAAATCTAAATCTTTGAAAATTTTTTCACATATTTTGGGTAACAAAAAGAATATATTCTTAGAGTTTCAGGGATTTTTATTTTTCTCCTCTTCCAGTTGGTGTGAAATGTCACATGTATATATATATATATATATATATAATAAATCATTAAAAAAAGTTTGTTATAAAAAGAACTAAAATGAAAATTATTCAGAGTTATTTCTAATAATTGTATTCTTCAATTTATTTACAGTTATTTACGGATATTCGCAGTATCTACATTTAAAAACTGTATAAATGATAATAAACAATTATTATTTATCTCCAGCCTAACGCTTTTTTATTGTTATTTATAGTTTTCAATATTTTCTTATAATTATTTGTTTATTCACAGTAATATTTTACTTTTTTTAAATAATTTTTATACGAGGTGATAAAAGATTTTACTATAAGATAATATATATACATGCTGCATATCACAAAAAAATTTCAACATCAAAACTTATTCTCTAATGTAAAGAATAAAAAATTAAATTAATAGAATTTTGAAATTTTCATATGGGAATACTTTTTATAATTAACTTTTTAATAACTTTGAATATTGGTAAATTTTTTAAATAACTTGCGGAATTGAATGCTAATTAAATTTAGTTTTAACATGAAGATAATTATTCAAGTTGGAAATGTATTCAATAAAATAATATAACTATTTATAAGTTTTCACTTAATGGTAATTTTTCAAACTTTTTATTCATAGTTTGAAATAATATTAAGTATATGATTATCATTTCAATAGTTTTTATAAAATATTATGTAAATTTTATAAGCATAAATTATTTAAGGAGATGTCAAATGGACAGTACACTCGCGCCCATAAATATTGACTATATTTCCATTGTATTTCAAAATTTTAAATAAAGAGATGCATTAACATATAGGGTGTATCACGAAGATTATTTAGTTAAATTTTTAAATAAATCTATTTATTAGTTATGAAGGAGTTTGGGTTCCAATATTATTTACTAATATTTTTCTATTTGGATTCAGAAATCTAAATATCTTGAAAACTAATGATTAGAAAAATTTTAAAATTTAAATAAATAATCATCATGGTACATACTACAAGTTAAAACATTCCTTTAATGGAAATTCAACAATAGAATGGGAAGACAGTTAAATATGACAGTTAATTTTTATATCTTCTTATAGTAAAATATAATCAAACTTTGACAAGAAATTCAACATAATGAAATAATTGTACTTTCAATGATCATATTTAATACAAATTTTAGAGTGATATTACAGAATATTATTTTTTTCCGCATTTATAATAAGTGTTTCGCAAATAATAAGTAAATTACTTTTACTTGTAAAAGTTACAAGTAAAAAAAATTATTTTATAGTTCAGTAGCTTAAAAGTAAAGTTTTGTATAAAGTTTTTATTTGATCTGAATCATTCCAAAATGCTGAAACTGCTAGAGCACATAGTTGATACCTAAATAAGATAAACCCTAAAAGGATTTCTTTATATTTCAAAACCTGTCTTAATGACAGTGGTTTTAATATTGAAATTTTATTGTCAAACTATATAAAATAATTTATATAGTTTATTTTCCTTGTAACTCCTTAAATTTTCATACTATTGACTTGGAACCAAATTGATTTAAAAGGCAATCTCAATACCTTAAAAAAATATTTCATACATTTTCCTTAAAATGTATGCCATTTTTCTGTTATTTAACATTGAATATTGCTCTCAAAGTTTCAAGCGTAACAGTATTAATATTCAATAATTTATAATTCGTTATGTATTGTATATAAAATAATAATTAAATATGGAATCGTTTTGTTTTTTTACAAGCTTTATTTTTGTTTTTTATGAGTTTTTTGATAAAATTAAAACTTTTCAAGTTATTTCATGAAAAATCGTCAGAAAACATGCTTTTTTACACTAAAAATCTATGTTTTCAATCAACTATAACTCGAAAAGTATTCATTTGACAAAAAAACTCATAAAAAACTTTTTGCTTCAAATTGATTTTTACATCGAATTATATGGTTTTTTTTTCTCACCGCCCCCGAGAAGGGGTGGCTCCCGCTCCCTAGGCAAAAGCGCACATCGGCATTATATAACTTTTGTTTTTTGGACTATTCTTCACCTACTGACAAATTTTCATGTTAATCCATCCTAACCGACAAAATTTCAAGCTCAAATGCTTCAATGACTGGACTTATATGTTATGGTACATTAAAAAAGCAAGAGATTAATATTTTTTTATCGGAGGAAAAACATATTTAAGGTAAAATCCACCCTCAAAGTTGACCCCCGAAAACATTTTTTTCAAATAACTTTTCTTCTAGTCAATATTTTCTAGTAAAACCAAGTGGGTGATAATCCTTATTAAATGTAAAACAAACTCTGCTGTATTTGACTTTTGGGGGTTGCAACCCCTGCTTTTAATACCCGAAAAATAAACAATTCGACATCATTTTCTGCTGTAAAAACTTTTAAAATAGTGTAATTATAACCAAATTTTTATAGTTATAAAGAAAATAGAAAAAATAAGTTTATGTTTTTCAGCATTTTTAATAAAAAAGATTTTTAGAGGGTAAAGCCACCCCTATTAATGAAAATTAGTACTTTCGATATTAAAATTATTTAAAAGCGAATTTTTTCATTTTCACTCCTTTACAGATATTATTATGATAAAAATATTCTAAAAATACATTTAAAGGGCGAAATCTACCCTTAAAGTTTACCCCCAAGAACAGTATAACAAATTCTGGTGACATTGACTTTTGGGGGTTGCAAGCCCAATTTTTGATAGGTGAAAAATTGAAAAATTGACATGAATTTTCGCAGTGAAAAAATAGTTTAGTTTTGAGCAGATGTTTATGTTTTGAAAGAAAATAGTCGTAAACAGTTTCTTTGTTTTTAATTAAATTGTAGGCATAGCAACTCCTGTTTTTAATGAAAATTAACTAGAAAAATTTATATGAATTCCTATTATAACCCTTTATGATGAAAAATCTTATTTTTATTCATAATAATCAAAATCGATCAAAAGAGAAAATTATATTGAATCTATATTATCTTACATGATTCTACTTTTAACTCATTTGTCTTGATACTAATTTTTCGATAGAGTGCTGCACACTTACTAATATAAACTTTTATAAAATTTAATACAATTTAGAAGATACGGTTTTTTAACATTTTTTATTTGTAAAAGTCTGAACAGTAATGATAATCATCAAAAAAATGTTTGAAAGATAGGGACTTTTTACACCAGCCACAAGGTATAATTGCAGCATTTTGGCAGCCTTCGATTTCGCATTTCGAACTACAAGAATCCCCGAAACTGAAATCAACCGAATTATCAAATTTTTCCGGTTTTTCTTCGAGATATCCACTTTTAAACTAACCAGGAGAGGCTATGAGCTTCGGGTCACAGATCTTGATGAAACTTTGGAATATGTTTTCAGGTACCAAAATATGGGTAAAGCCAGAGCGGTCTAACGCTTCGAAAAACTGTCCTTTAGAATTTAGATTATCTTTGGTACTTTCTTGCTGCTTAACTTTGAACAAACATATCTCTGGTTCTAATTATTATTTCTCAATTCTGAAAACGGCAAATTGAAGCTTTCTTTCTCTACTTTTAGCTTAGTCCCTCTAAATTTATCAAAGACATTTCTAGACTGAATTATTGACATTTTAATTAGAAGCTTTTTTTTTTATTTTTCTTAAAATAAGACTAGAAACGCCTATATTTTCAGTTTTTCAAAGCGTTTGACCGTACCACTCTGGCTTTACCCATATTTTAATACCTAAAAACATATCCCAAAGTTTCATCAAGATCTGTGACCCGAAGCTCATAGCCTCTCCTGGTAAGAATATTTAAAAAGATTTAAATATCTTGCTGACGAAAATTGGTGTAAAGAGGCGGGGTTTTCCTCTAGGAGTTTTACCTCCCATAACAAAATCTTGCCGCTAACAATTAATTTTATTTACCTTTCCGGAGTCAAGAAACCCAACCAATCATCAAGCATTTATAAAAATCATGCCCAAAATAAAATTTACTAACATCTATGTCCACTCAGTGTACCGGTAGTTTCCAATTACGAGTTGTAACAATGGAAAGTTTCATTTGTTCTACGCTATTTCAGAAAAATAATTTCGAGATAAAAAAAATTATAATTTTGGTAATTTGTTCTTTTTTTTAAAATAATAAGTTACTACTCACATGAGAAACTAAGGGTATATTCGAAATCTAAGAATTTTAACCTATAAGAATCACCTTATTCGGATCCTCGCCCATTTAAAAATATTTAAATGGTTGTTCAAGGAGAAGAAAAAAAAAATTTTTATTCGCTTTGCTGATGGTGGCGATGTACCATCTTCACAGGAGAAGCGGGGTTCTCTTCCGTTTGCTCCCCCTGTAGGTGGGTTTATTTTTGTTTTTATCGCTGCCCCATAACGTCGATATGCACATTGGTCAAACTTGGCCATACCTTTGGCGGTTGATGTTGGTGTATGCCAGCAGCTCATGCTGGCAGTTGTGAAGTCCGTTTTTTTCTCCCCTTTACCTAAAACAAAAGTATATTAACAAATTTGTTTTGGAAAAGAGTTAGGTTAGTCGCATGCACTGGTTAATTAAATGCTATTTACATGTTACTTAGCATTAGTAAAAGAATATTTGAATTGTTAGTCAAGTTCTAAGTTATCTACACGCAAAGCAAGCGGGTTTGATTTTGCAGGATTAAGGATGAGGCGTATTGCCTGTTGGAGCACTTCATACTCTGTCAAAGAAAACGAATGCTTTTAAGCATTGTCGCAAGGTACAGAAGCGGTAGGCGGTGCTGCACTATTGGTAGCCGCGTCTGCCTATGTCAATATGTTAGGTTGTAACTCAGTCTCAGCGGACACCTGGTTAGAAGTGGTCTCCGGTAGTTCAGGTATGTCTAGCGCGTGAACGCAGTCTTTGCTATGCAACGCGTAATTACCTGTAATTGGTTTTTTACATAAGTTGCATATAAAGTAGATGTGTTCATCATGTAGTCTTGCGGAACCGTCTGTCGAGGGTTGCTGGTCATGGCACAATAGCATATGTGTGCGTCTATACTGTGTAGTAACGTCGTAATTACAATTACTACACCTAGTCCAGATGTTATGAATTTCGTTCCGTTTACGTTTTTGTCGTAAAGGCTCAGCTTGTCTCGCTCCGTATTTATTACGGGTCTGTAGCAAAGCTGTTTAAGCGTCAGTCTTATGCAAAAATCTTACGTATCCGTACCGATTTTCAGTTACTTTCCCACGAGTAATATGTGCGTAGTCTAATAACCCGAAAGGTCTGAATACAGAAGCTAAAATCTGCACCGTGTCATTTTTTGTTACTAAACAAAAAAGTCGGTTATGGTCAATGTTTTGAGAGTCAGTTTTATCGTTAGTTGTAGATTTTTCTACAGAAAAATGGTCGAAAAATTTTATTTGGAGTCTAGTATACTTATGGTTGTTATCGTAGACAGCATCTATTTTTGAGATCCTTGCTATTTCTTCAGGACTCGCATGTTTAGTAGGCATAGGTAAATCCCAATCACTCGAATGTTTTGTATTATCCTGGCTCATTTGGGCTAGGAGCTGGAGCGTCAATAATTCGCAGGGTAGCTTCCCATGTAATAAGGTTTTAACTAGTTCGATTAACTGCTTGAGAGCTTCCTGAGCTTGTTCAATAGCCATAGCTAAACGACTATAATGTGCGGTGAGACTTCGGAGGAAGGAGTCTCGTTGTTGCTCGGATTCGAGGGTTCGAATCGTCTTTTACAGGTTTTTCAGCGCGTCAGCATGATTATTTGTGATATTCTCTAGACTTTTGAAATTTGCTGTGATTAGATGAGTCTTTTGATTTGTTAGTTTAATTATTTCTTTATTATCATTTAGCAACTTGTCGATATTTTGGTGTACTTTTTCTATCTTATCTTCCGTGACTAGCCCGAAAAGTGTGTTGCTAACACTTCCAATGATACCTAGAGGCGTCATCGATTTTTTGATAGTCTCCTGACTGTTACTTGATTTATCTTTAAAATGCAATCTTGTCAACAGGTCCTTAGCTTGGTGTTGAAATTCGTGAGCTTGGCTCTATTTTCTTAATAGCACCTGCGAGTTTAACGCATTTTCACAATCCTCGCTGTCAAAACTCTTTAAACACTCTCTGTAACTGTCAATAGCGGCTGTTCGTTGGTCAGCTATTTTAGGTTGACATTTTAGCTTAGCGAGTTGTTCCCGGCAGTTATTAATCGATAGATTTATAACCTTGCTTATGTCTATTTGGGAGTCAATTATGTCGGTGTTCACATGTATAAAAATTTTCCATTCCGCTCATTTTAGTCGTAAAATGCCTATTTTCTCATAATAAATGCCCGGATTAGTGTTTAAGGGCGTCAGTTTATGAGATGGTAATCCTGTGGTTTGCAGTCCATAGAAGGTAAACACTGAAATTAGGGTCGTCAAGATATAGCCCTTCATGATTAGGTGTCTGAGCCTGTAATGGAATTGTTAATATCGTGAGGCAAGTTTAACCATATCGATATGTTTCAATATAGTTTTATGATCGGGGGTTTCCAGCAAGATGTTATTATGCCCTAGAATACCTATTATTTTTAAAGGTGACAAGTAGTATTTTTCAAATTTTGAGGTTCTGGGCTCATTCTTTATGTACACATATAGTCCGATTTTTGGCTGGAATGTCTTGACCTTCTTGTCGTAGTATTTTTTTGAAAGGTTTTTCTTCTCTACCTGGTTTTGTCCAGCTATTAACTTCATTTCCTCCAGTCTTTTGACAAGATCTGTTAGATACTGATTGTATGTCGCCAACCGATCTTCAGACGGTATTCTGAGAGGAAAACGAGCAGTTTTTCCATACACCAGCTCAAATGGTGTAAAGCCCGTCGAAGCATGAACACTTGTACTGTATGAGAAAGCGGCAAATAGGGCTAAACGGTCCCAGTCCTCGTAATGATCAGAATACGTTCTGATGAAGTCAACGAGAGGAGCGTGGCTACGTTCTAATGCACCAGTAGTCTGTGGTCGATAACCAGAAGAATGCAACTGGGTTACCTTGAGTAGTTGCAATAGTGCCGCCATAAGGTCGGACATGAAGCTAGTACCTCTGTCAGATAATATGGCTCTAGGTGCTCCGAATTGGCAGATTGGATTTTTAGCTAAAGCTTCTGCTATGGTCGTCGCCCTTATATTCGGAATAGGAATTACTATGACGTACTTAGTCAGATGGCACAGCATCGTCAGCAAGTGGCAATTCCCCGAAGTCGTTAATCTTAGTTTTCCAACCGTGTCGATAGAGACTTTGTCGAAGCTGTCTAGTGGCGTGTCGGTAATTACCATAGGAGCTTTTTTGTTGATCTGATCTATTTTGTGTTGCTTACAAGTAGGACACTTTCGTACATAATCTAAGATATCATTCTTTATACCAGGCCAATAATATCTCTCTCTGATCTTAACATAAGTTTGATTTATGCCTTTATGATCGCCTATCAAGCTGTCATGCAAAGTAGGAATGATTGGGTTTCTTTGCTCTTCGGTAAGATATTTGGATTTTCCGTAGCACAGAGTTATGAGAATACCTGTGTTTTAAAATTCTTCCCTTAAAATATCACTAAGTGTTCCAGGTGCTAGGTGGTTAGTGATCTCATTCGTTCTTGATATTCTAACGGTAGAGATGTTTTGCTTGTTGAATATTTCGATCGTTTGTTGTAAGAGATCACGCAAATCCTCGCAATCTAATGAATCCTTCTCGTAGTCTTTAACTACCAGGAAAATATTTTGTGCTGTTTATAAGGGGTAATAATAATGTTTCCCTTCTTGACTTTTCGTCTCTTTGTATCCCTACGCTCTACTGCTCCGATGTCATTTAATAATTTTGTTACTGGGTCATGACGATCACAGTCACCGAAGATAAAATGAATAATATTATCCCGCTGGTATGTAAGGCAATGTCTAGTGGGTCTTATTACTTGAATTCCGTTGTCAGATATGACAGCCTTGGTTGTACTGGCATCAGAGGTAAGTGAGTTATCACTCCAAGTCCATGGGTTAGGTAAAAGTACACCCATAACGTCGTCTGGTGCTTTAGAATATTCAATGTGAATAGACCCTTCAGTTACTTCCGGAATTGCCTGTAAATTGGGTTTTTGGATTGGTTTTCTGATAGTCCTGGAAGTGCTACTATGTCTGGGCACAGCTGATCGTACACTGGGAGTGGTCGATAACGCTCGCTCCTGTGATCGCGAAATTATAAAGGAGTCTAAGTTATCCTCGATATCAGCTTCTTCAGAACCTGCTTCTAGGTCAGTTATTAAGTTTTCGACAGTGTGCTTCGCAGTACTCACAATTTCATGAGTTTTTGACAATAATGGCATGGTTGTTGGTATTACAGTGTCCATAAGGAGTCCTTGTTCCACTGCCCCTGGTTCGTCAACCTTGACTGGTCTTTCCCCTGTCGAGTTTCTACATATCTCTGCAAGCGTTAGCTTTGCTGCCATCTTATCTAAAATTTCTCGTTGGAAAGGTGTCGGTTCTTCATCTTCGGAAAAGTAATTTGGCAATGGTTTTACAGGTGAATCTGCATTTTTTTGTACAAACAACCAGTCTCCTGTATTAAACCAGTAGTCTTGAAGACTTTTTTCCAACCTTCTGGATTTGTTGGTGCAATCGTGCCTAATACGATGTTTGTCTGCAGCGGTAAGTTTAGCGGTGCGTGCAGGTAACGTCACAGCAAGGTCATGTCGATTGTCTTGACCTTGACTGAGGTCATTTATTCCTGTTGAAGACAGAACAGATTTTGGGATTATTCCTTCATAGTCAGGCAAGTCTGAAATATTAACGCGGGAATCACTGGTGTTTATCTTGTACTCAGTGGATTGATTTTTACTGGGCCTCCCCCCACTCGAAGACTGCGTCCTTTTTTAGCAAGTTCGATAGAGGCCTGGCAATTTTAGAAAAGTCCTTTATGAATCGTCTATAATATCCGGCTAATCCTAGAAATTGTCGAATATTTTTAGGTGTTTTTGGCGTAAGGAATTCTTGAACTGCTTTGATTTTCCCAGGGTCAGGTTCAACCCCTTTTTCGCTGATCATATGGCCTAAAAAAGTCACTTCTTTCCTTAAGAACTCTACCTTTTCCGGCTGGAGCGCAAGATTCGCTGCTCTGAGGCGTTCGAAAAACTTACAAGTCTTCCTTTCATGATCGTGTAAGTCCTTGGAATAGATGATAGTGTCGTCTAAATATACTAACATCTCTGTATTTTGTAATCCTAGCAATATTTTGTCAACCATACGTTGAAACGTTGCGGGAGCCCCTTCGAGGCCCTCAGGAAGACGTGTGTACTGGTAATGTCCATTGGGAGTGGTAAACGCACTCTTTCAACGATCGTCCTCATGTAAAAGTTGTTGTTGGTATCCATGAGCCAAGTCGAATACGGAATAATAAACTGACCCTCCAAGTTGGTCCAAGATATCAGTTATGTTTGGCAATGGATACGCGTCCCCTATTGTCTTGTTATTAAGGTTACGGAAGTCGATGACCATCCGCCAACGCGGGTTTCCGTATTTGTCCGGTTTCTTAGGCACTATTACCACTGGATTATTTGAAGGTGACTAAGATGGTTCTATAACCCCATCCTTAAGTTTCTTGGCTACTTCGTCCTTTATCACTTGTTTGTGAATAGGCGGATGCCTATACTGTTTAGTATTTATTGGAATGTCATCGGTGGTGGGTATCCTATGCTCAGTTAAATGAGTAACTGGTAAGGGATCTCCAGGTAGAAGAAATACATCATTATATTCTGGAAGTAATTTCTCTACATGTGCCATTTCTTCATGATTTGAATGGTCCAAAGTCATGATATCAATGAGCTTTTGCATTCGTTGGTAAGGGTTTGTGATACGCCCTTCATCAGACTCGGTCATGGTATCTGGATAAAAATCAGGATCCGCATATTCAAAAGGTAAGATCTCTCGAGGATTTATGCTTATTAAGGCATCCTCACTGGTGTTTATGACAAGGATTCTACATTTTCCATTGTCATTACTGACAAGTCCTTCGCCGAGAAACACCTGGTCATTACCTACGTCGATTCTAGGTAAGTATCCTTCTTTCAAAGATGTTTTATTTAGATTTATCTCCAGTACTTGTCTGCTTCTGCTAGAAATGCATTACTGGATTGCAGTTTCGTTTAAAAGATCCACTGAAATGTCTAGTTCGCCCAACGATAACTGGTCGATGGAACCTCCATGAGTAACATCATTAGTATAGTTGGTCTTATCTTGTTCTTGATCGATAAAGAGAATGGGATGCATGGCGTCTCCAGATATCATGAGCGCGTGATTATAATAAGATATAACTGCATCTTCTTCCTTAAGGTAGCGTCTACCTATTAATCCATCCTGATCGATGGGAAATGATGGTCCCACTAGATGGAATTTCACTGGTCTTTTTCTTAGAGTAAGTCAGGTGGTCCCATACGTTTTTTTACATTCATTAGTAATACCACTCGATTCAGTACTTCGAGTAGGATCGTATGGTATGTCGTCACGTAAAGCAGTGCACTTTACTAAATTTACTGCTGCACTGTTATCAATCATGAAGGTCATCCAAGGTTGTCTACCTTCAGTCACATACAGTCTGATAGCAGTAGGTTCATCTAATTCACTATCGTTGTCAGTAAGTCCCCTATACATGGAAACTCGTTTGCAGTTTCGTTTATCAGCATCACCTGTGTTGAGTTCTGCTGAGTCGGTGGTTGTGGTGCATTCTGTGTTGCAGGTTGAGATGAGCTTGGTGACGCTTGTCTCTGGCTCGTCGACTCTTGGTTGCGACGAGCCAGCTGCCAGTTTAAAGCAGGCTGATTATTGAATGCAGGTTGTCTTGGAGCTTCGGTCTGATTGGGAGGCATCCGGTTATAATTATTAGGTGCTCTATAGGTGTTATATCCCTGAACATACCCTTGTGGCCGCTGATAGTTGGTCGAAGGTCTCTGTTCTCCGGGCCCATAAGAGTTGTATAGACGTGCATCCTGAGAAAACATGTGCTGGTGTTGTTGAGTATATTGCGGTCGAGGCGTATAGTGATTTTGATTAAACCTCTGCGGTGAGTTGTTCACGTTGTAACTTTGTGATATCTGTCGGACTTGAGGTTGATAGGTTCTTTGCACATTATAGTTTGTGCGTCCCAGCCTCTGTTGAAATCCAGGGGCGTATTATTGTTTACTATGGGTTGAGATGCGTAGTTCTCGCTTTGATGCCTATTTTGTCCATTATTCCAGTTGTTGTTTGGATTTCTTGGCTTCCAGTGATTTTCAGCCGAAAATTCGGTCTGCTTCCAGTTTACCTTGCCCATGAAATTTATATCTGGTATCAGGCAATATTTGTGCCTCCATGCGAGTCTCTATTCGCACTGCATCCATATAGGCGTCAGCTAGAGTGGCAGGGTTTTTCCCATATGTCAGCTGGCAATCCTCTGATGAAGATGTCCTTTGCCGCATACTCTAAAGGTTTTATCATGTCGTTCAGGTTAGCATCGGTCGCCCCTGGGATGTCGTCCTTTAGAACATTCTTGGCTCCACTGACTAGAATGTTAAGTCTATTGTAGAAAGCTCCTACAGTCTCTCCCTTCTTCATCCTCATGTCGTTAATCTTTGTTGTATAGTAGGTATACGTCTTGCCTGGTGCGAATCTAGTCTTCAAATGATTCACTAGGCTGTCAATGTTGGCAAATGAATGTCCATTTGTGCAGTCTCTGGCATTCGCGCGCAACTTCGTTAGCACGGCCTTGACATACTGTCCCTCGCTTCCTGCGGGCACATATTCCTTTCCATTGCGAACATCTTGTATAAAGTCTTTAAAGGCATATTATGCCCGTCAAAGCTGCGCAGGCCCTGCACGGCATTGTGTAAGGCGAAACTATTCGCCATAGCCGTCATGATCAGCATGGATGGGTCGACTTGTCCGTCTTGTGGCTGAGCGTTTATCGTTTCGTTCGGCATTTCTATTTCCGGTCTGCGTTTCTTTCGTTACTAAGTCTTGCTAAATACCCCCAAATAATAAAAATAGACTAATTTTAGCGATTACCTACGGCAAACCTATCCTCGAATTAAACTTCCTTGCTATAGATTTAATTTATAGAGTTTCGCACCTAAAGGGAAATTTACACAGTTAGTGAATTCAAGTTTCTAATTTCTTAATTAAAAATCTGGCAAGTTGACACGCATTCACACGTCCAGGTGCTGCATAATAATTAATGTTCAAAAAATGATACAAAAAACAAAACAAGTAGTAAGGAAAAATTTTTAATTAAACAAAAATAAAATAAGTTTAAACATGTTTTTGTTTTTAGTAATTCCCTCAGTATGTTCAGAGCCGTATACATAGTATGTGTGCGTTTATCGACCCTACTTCGAGAGCGAGGCTAGCTTGTGCAAGAAGCTTAATTTAGTTAAAGTTGTGATGCTTACTCAAAGGTTAACGAGATTACAAAATACAACTAAATTTGACAATTGTTCATAATGAAAAATTCAAAAAGCGCAAAAATATGACTACCCGAATCGAACTGCTGGTTGTAATACCCAATCATATTATAATAGAAACGACGAATAAGAGACGAAAATTTAATTCCGGAGATAAAACTTATGCTTTATTAGTGATACTGATTTCATTTTTAATAATGAATCGCATTAAGAATCTTTTTTATGTAAAATAAGATCGTTATTGAATAAGACATATCTTTACTTATTATATACTTTTGGAAATTTCATCTAGTTGCATATCTATTAATATCTACATCAATAAAGAAATTAATGTTATATATTAATGTATCAGAACAGCCTATACGCCATTAATTAAATTCATTCAATACAAGAGACAAGAAAAACTTCGGGAAAAATAAATCCCATACAAATGAAACATTATTAATCAAAATTTAAATAATTTAGTAAGTCACTTGCTGACCTCTCCCCCTTACTAAGTTTATTGTCGTCCCCGACAATTAATCTTTAGTTAGGGTGAATAATGGACAATAATGACGGTGTTTATATCCAAAGTCATTAAAATAATAAATTAAAGGCAATACATTGTATTACAATTACAATTAAATATACGAGTTGAGTTAGAGACTGATATTCCATTTAGAAAGTACAACTATTCAAACTTGGCTGCGTTTGAATGGAGTTATCGAATTTGATCAATAGTTTTATATTTTATTTTTTTTATTTTACCCGTAAAACAAAATTTAGTTTTGGGGGTATGTTTGTTAGAAGCCTATAATCAGATGATTGATGTTTGATTAATTATTGTAGTGAGAGTGATTTTATTATACCATCGTTAAGTAAAAGAATACAATTATTCGAATTTTTGTTGATTGTTTAGTTTTGAAGATTATTTAGAAGGAGATTCTAGAATCTTATAATAATATTTAAGAACGAAATGAGTCCGAGACCATGATTTCAATTTAATTCGAATCTGATCAATAGTTTTATCTTAGGTTTTCTTGTAAGAAAGTAGTATGGTTTTATTTTAGATTTTATAAAAATTTTTCATTTGTTTTCCTGTTAAAGATTTTTGTGTTGGTAGGAATAAATTTGTAGAATGAGAATTGTATATAAAAATGTAAATACGGGTTGGGTTTTCCGAAAAGTAATATACCCCAAAAACACAGTTAAAAAGAGGAGTGTGTACTTGAAGTTATAGTACGTTGACATTTCATTAAATAAATCAATATCGATCGCAACCTGTTATCAACGATTACTTGGTTTGGAATAAGATTCTAATATTACCGACTTACCATGTTTAGAGGTAAAATTAGAAGTGAGAATTTACGAATGGTGTTTAAGGGATATATATACGATTAAATATAATATAGTAGAAGCAATAAAATGCAAAGCTATTATTAAGTATCTGATTTTTCTTATACAAAAATTTTTCGAGAGGATAAATAAAATTAGTATAGGAGTTATTATGGGAACGTGTTCAAATCTCAAATTTCCATTTTTATAAGTGTTTAAAAGAAAGACCGGGAAATTTTTAACCATAATTGTCCCTTTTTTTTATATATATAGCAAGATAGGATATTAGGATGTTTTAATTGAGAAATTGCAAGTGCTAAACTATCGCAAAAAAAGAAAAATGACAGCATTAGTAACATTACCAAAATTAAATAATTTAGTAAAATGCTAAGAGATTCTTCGAATGGTTATGTTTAAATTATAACATGAGAATCTTAAGTAATTTTAGATTAAATATATTTACGAATGTTTGGCTCGTTTTCGAGATTTAATGGTTTACATTACGATCGAAATTTCGGAGAGTTGTAACAAAAAAGATAAACACAAGGCTATTGATTTAACATCACTACAAGTTGATCAATAATTTTATATTTCGCATTTTAATAGCTTTTTAGGAAGGTTTGAGAAAATTAAAGGAAAGATAAATGTTTTGGATAGGAATTTATTGATTAGGAAAGCCTTAGGAATTAATTTAGGAAATATTAATCACATCATGTTTAATTGTTGTTTTCCGGTGCTTTTACAGTCCGGATAAAGTTAACAGAATTTTAACAAAAGTGATTTTAATGGTTGAAGTAAGGTAATTTTGTCAATTTTGGTTAATTGCAAAATAAGTTAAAATATGAAAATTGAACAACTTTAATAAATAAATGAAAATTAGCAATTGAATAAATTTCAATCTAAAAAAATTGATAAGTTGCAAATTTTGTCGTGAATTTTTGATATTATCAAATCAACAATGCAGTTTTACAAAAAGGTTTTTGTTTTAATTAAATAAAAAATCAAATAAACGAAAAAAATTTTTTTTTTTTTTAAATATTGGAAGCTGTTAAATATATTTTTCAAATCAATCATAATAAAAATATTTTATTCTCAACTAAAAATTGTGATTCGTAAAACTTTTTTTTAAAGTTTAAACATGCTGTGCTTATAACAAAGTTCTGTTTTATTTATTTTAAAATAAAACTTAACTTAACCGCAATATGTTGCGTGGGTTGAAGGTTAAATTATTATTCGCCAAGTGTAAATACACAGGGAGCAATTTTTTTTTTATCAACGAAAATGAGTTGGAATACCAAACAGCATCGACAATTACTACTGCACAAGAAAGTTATTTAGTATCAGGTATAAAAGAAGACGAGAGTGATAGTGATACATCGGTATGGCATACAATATGGCAAAAACTCCTTGAATACGCTAGAAGCGTTGAACTAATTTCGACTTTTCACAGGTTTTCAGCCTTCAGAAAGTTAGAATAAAGATAGAACTAATCAATAGTTTTATCTTTTTTTTTTTTTTTTGAAAAAAAATTTTTTACTTTTAAATTAATATTCAAAAGTTTTTGGTAAATATTAAATACAGCATCTTATTGACGATGGCTTTTAGGCTCGCCATGAACTGGCGAGCGCGAGGCAGGAGAGTGTGACAATCACATTGATTAAATTTAATGATTTTCATGAAATATTGTGAAGGGTTTTCCGGGGCTTTTACTAATCCGGAAAAGCCATTAACAAAAAAAAATTTTTTTTTTTCTGAATTTGAAAAATAATTTGATATTTAATGTTAATATGGGAATCAATTCCGCTTACTATGTTCTATTTATGGTAAGGTTAAGATCGACTGAATTACTTTCGGGTTAATTTGCGCTGCTTGGATGAACGTATCATCATTGGGAATTAATGTCTAAACCACGCAAATATTGAATTTAATTTGAATAATTTATAAAAAAAAATTTAATATAAAACTTAATAGTTAATTTCAAAAGAAAAAGCGGTAATATATTAATAAATAAATTAAATAATAATAAAATTATTATTGTAGGACGCACGATGGTAGCATATCCAGAGTATATAAAATAACAAAAAATGATTTTACCTAGGTTTATCCTAGCGTCAGTTAAACTTGAATTTACCAGACAGTGTCGCACTAATACACTATATAACTTTTAATTTGAACGCTATAGTCTTATTTACTAACTAATTATTTTCACTTCTAAAATAATTATTAAACTTGTAAAGAAAATACTGTTAAGGCTGCTGGAATAAGACTGATGCGCATTGTCTTGTTCAGGTAGCTTATATACTTATGAATTCGTAGGAGAGGTACCCTCTCTTTTGAGGTGTGGCATCTTTATATTTAATTTAATTTACTTTTAATTCCCCTCCCTGTAAGTACACTATTCTATTGGAACGCATCATATTCTTTTTACTTAAACGCTTTTACTTGGGAACCGTAGATTCTGCGCTTGCAGTTTTTTTTGTGTCGGAGTCACATATTTAGATAAAAGTATGAAATATAAACTTGGAAGCAAAATGATGTTTTACTAACTTAACTTATCGTGAGAAAGAATTTACATTAGTTCTCAAAAGAAATGACTTTACTTGTTTTACGTAGTCAGTTGTATTGCTGCTTTATTATATTTCTGAAATTAGTTTTTGTAAGTAATTATATATTGTTACTATTTTGAACCTTTAGTACAAGATTTATTGTTTTTAACCTAATGTATGTATGATTTGTGCAGTTCTTTTGATTCATTACACTTCCCTTTTTTTTATTATTTGTCGTAGTTTTATTTTCTTTTTATTATTCATTTTCGTTTTAAAGTAGTATATTTTTCTATTTCATATTTCAAAATTACACCACGGTTCCCCCCTATAAGTTGAAATTTTTCGCATTTCATATTCGTAACCCTGAAATGGATACTCTAGGCAATTACCAACAACTATGCAAATTTGGCTTCCACCCTTAAAACAGAATGTTAAATTTCCCAAAATTTCTCGTTGATTGCTCTAGTAAACTTTTCTCGCGTAAAAACCGTACGTGTATCCCCCTTATCATCGGAAAATATTGCATTGTGTATCTGGCTTCCGCCCCATACGGTGACGTTAGATACCACAGTACATCGGGAATTTTCATCGCGTTTCACTGTATGTTGACCAAGTCAGCTCCCGCCCTATACAGTGACGTTTCGTTGAAATCAACAGGGACAGTAGAAAATATAATTCGTATTATCCCCTTAATTTAGTATCTCTTTTTTATCTATTGTAGCATATTTTTATTATTGTTTTTACACGGATCTTAACAAAAAGCATCCGGTTATAATTCATCATAACGTGACCTTAACAAAAAGCGTCCGTATGGAAATTATTTTATTCATTCTGTATTTTGTATTTCATTTGTATCATTTCATTTTATTTCGTAATTATATTCGCAATTATACTTGAGTCACAACATCTGAATCATTGACTACATGGTTGCTTTTGTTATATTATGTGTTGATCAGTCACATAGTATAAAGCCATCATTTTTGGACCATCTGTCCAATCCATGAACGTCAATAGCTTTGCCTAAACTAATTTAATGACTAAAGTATTCTAAACTTACCGGTACCGGATTTTGTACTTTATGATTTAAAAATAAAGCAGCTTTTATTTATTAATAATTTACAAAAATTAATTTATGTATATAAAATTAAATTTGAGTTTTAAAATTTATTATTATTAAAAAGAAAAATTTTTTTTCATATCCGCCAGCAGATATGTAACTGTTTATGAGTATGATTTGAAAAATATTAGTATATTTCCACAAAAAAAATTAATTGTTTGTGACTCCGCCCAAAATTTATTCGAATTTTGTTAGATCTAATATTAATGATTAAGCCATTACGATTCTAGTATAGTATTAGACCTATTTTTATTTATTTCATGCTATAAATGGTTAAAAATAAATGGGTTGCATATTAACTAAAATATGCATACCTGCCAATTATTCGTTCGGATAAGCGGAAATATTTCCCATGGTTTGATCATGTTGAGTTTATTCGTCTGAAACTAACGAAATTTCATTAAAGTATTTATTTAAATATACATATAAATGTGTTATTTAGTATAATAGCAATTCGCTTACGCGGTTTTTTGTTAAAATATATGAGATGATATATTTTTTTCTGTGTACTATTTGAAATATTAGTTATAATACCACGGGAGAAGCATATAGTTAGTGCAACGCTTTTGCACTTTTATCGCCTTACTTGTCTTAGGTGACAACGTGAGAAAATCAGTTGAGTTAAAATGTCATATTACATTCCTATTATTTTTCTGAAAGCAAGATTCCTGCTTGCAGCATTTTTTTATATTACTGGCAAGTATTAAATTAAAAGTTAACCCTTGTAACAGAAGATGTTAAATATTTACTGTATAATCCGAGAATTATTATATGTTATATGTTGTAAAGAGTTTAATTTTTATTGAATAGAAAAACGTCATAATAACTTAATTTATCATACTGATTATGATTAACTATAGATAAAAATCGTCGTTAATTTAAAATATATCGAGGCTATTTCAATTTTAATTTTTAAAATTATTCAGAAAAGGATTAACTGTAAATGTACTTTAATTACTAGTATTTAATTAACAGAATGATTTAAATTATTGAATTAAAAATATTCGGAAAACTATAGCATGTAATTCTTAACATTTTCTTGATTCTACTTCTAAGTATGTTACTGTAAAGTTAATATATATTTAATATTAAGTTTGTAAATTTGGTTAATTTCACTATGGTATACCGGTAGATTATGTTGTCTTTGAAACAAATTCATAAACAAAAATAAAAATAATCTCGAAAAAATGAATAGTGATTCGGTAACTTATTAGTTATTATTAGTATGAATATTAATTTATTTGAAAAAAAAAACGGAAAGAGAAACAAATGATGAAAATGATTCAAAAAATTTTGAATAATTAAATTAACGAATTGTATTGCTAAAGTTGAAATTAAATTACATTAGTTGAGAATTTTAAAAGTTATTGTTCAGCCGTAAATACTAAGTTTACATTAGAGTTACCATAAATGGTATTGATTATGGATCGTTACCATTAGTTATTCTGCCACGGATGGTAACGGATAATTACAGGTTTCGGTTATCATGTCGATAACTTTACAGCTTTTATCGACCGGAAAATTTTTTTTTTAATGGTAATTTCAATTTTAGCGCGAAGATTTAATATGATTATATATTATTCAACTGTTTAAATTGTTTTAATTTCATGAAAGTTTTTGATTATAAAATAGAAACAACCGGCTATGCTGTTTATTAAATTTAATTTATTAGAAAAGTGCGCGTGGTTAAGTTGAGAAAGAGAAAGGTATATTGAGGTTGACAGATATCTCTTTTTTCCGGCACGTGATTGGTTTGTTTTGTTTCCTACTCCTTTATCACATGACGGAGAGATAGAGATAGCTATCAACCTTAGTATATCTTTCTCTTTCCCAACCTAACCACGCGCACGGTGCATTCAGAGCTGCCTCCAGTAGTATATGCTCTAAGGTTTAAACGCAGAGCATAATTTTTGCGTGTCGAAAATTCTGTTTACAGTCTTATTTTTAGTAATGAAAACCATTTCAGAAGCCTTTTAAAATAAGAGCCTTCTTGATCTAAGATAGAGACCGACTCATGGCTAAAATCGAATGTATGTCCTGTTTCTAACATATGCGCAAATAAGGCTGACCTGTCTCTTTTCTTTTTACAATCATTTTCGTGCTCCGATATACGAGTCAATAATGTTCTACCAGATTGCCCTATATAACAACAGGGACAATCTTTACAAACAATTTTATAAATACAGTTTAATTTATACATCTTTTTAATAGGATCCTTACCTAAGTTGTTCATAAAACTCAGTTTATTAGTAGCACGAAAAATCACACTAGTGTCAAATTTATTTACAATTTTTTTAACTGTCATTTCTATTTGTTTAATATAGGGTGAAACAATATAATTTTTTTCCAATTTATTTTCTTTATGTTGTACAACAGATTTCGATTGATGAATTGGACATAAACGTTTTTTTATTTCTTTATCGATAAAATCGGTCGGAAAATTATTAGCCCGCAAAATCAACGATACAAATTTAAGATTCTCCTCATGAAAAACCGGATCTGAAAGCTTTATAGCTTTATCAACAAGCGAAAAAATAATGCCTCTTTTTTGTGATATAGGAGAATGTGATAGGAAATTTAAATATAAGCTTGCATTTGTAGGTTTGCGGTACCAATTAGTAGAAATCTCTCCCCTTTCGTTCCAAAAAAGAGAAACATCCAGAAAGTTAATACAATTATTATTAGGGATTTCGACAGTAAATTGTACATAGTCATCAATGCGATTTAAAAACTCTAAAATTTCTTGTAATTTATCAATAGGTACGCACGCAATAACATCATCAACATATATTTTTAAAAAAGGAATATGCCAAGGACAAGTCGCAAATAAAATTTTAAATATATCTTGCATCACCAAGTCAGCGAGAGCTGGACTAACCGGGCTACCCATAGCTGAACCAAATTTTTGTCTGTAAAATTTATCGTTAAAAACAAAGAAATTATTCCTCATGATAAACTCTATCATCTCCAAGAATTCATCTAAAGATAAATTTATTTTTAATGTCAACAAATGCCATCTACACTCAATAGCTCTCTTAACAGCATCAAAATATACATTATTAAATAAGGAAATAACATCAAAACTTGCGAGACAATACCCTGGAGGTATTATAAAGTTATCAATGGAATTTATTAAATCTGAACTATTCTTAAGATTATACGGAAAAACTGGTAAGTTGTCATGCAAGAAATTTGAAAGCCATTTAGCTAAAGAGTAAGTTGGAGAACCAACTGCAGATATAATTAATCTCATAGGTTTGTCCGGTTTATGTATTTTAACTAAACCGTAGCATCTAGCTAAATTGCACTTGTCCTTGACAGTATTGAAATATTTTTTGTTGTCACCAATTAAGTTACATTTATTAAGTTTACTAATAAGACTATCAGTTTTTTTAACTAAGTTCTTCAAAGGACAACAATCTATAATCTCGTACATAGTTTCATCGCCAAGGCTATTTTCTACCTTGTTAACATAATCATTTTTTTCCATAATAACTAAAGCACCACCTTTATCAGCCTTACTGATCATTAAATTTTTGTGAAAATTCAAAAATTGAAAGCATTTTTTAATATCATTAGCAACAACTCTGTCAACAAGATCTAAATTGAAACTATTTTTAGTTTTCTTCAAACAATCTAACAATTCGACTTTTAGTTTGTTGTTATTTTCAAAATTATCAAAATGAAAATTCTTGTTTAAACTTTTAAAAAATTCTAAAAAACATTTTTCATTAATATTAGTAACAAAATTGAATTTATTTCCTAAATGTAAAGTAGAATAAATGTAAGGCGGTACATTTATTGAGAATAAGTTGTGAATCCAATTACTTTTTATATTTTCAATCTTAATATTATCTTCTCGACTAATATTATTTTTCACAACAGAAACAAGTTGACTATCATTGCAAACAAAATCGAAATTGTAGTAAGAGTTATATTTAAGAAAATAAAAATTGGAAAATTTAGACATTAAATTTTTTTCAACTTTAGAAGTAAAAATCTTAGTTTTATAATAAAAAAACTTTTCAAACAATTCAAATGTACGAATACCAAGTCTAGAGATTAAAGATCTTTCCAAATTGTGCAAATTGTTATCTAAAAATTTAATATGTGCGTTAATATCAGTAATTTCAAATTTCAAAAGTTGTTGTTTGAACTTATTAGAACAATTTAAAGCTTTCCTTTTATTGCCGCTGCTATAGAAGTATAAACAATCAACGTTCACAAGACAGTTTGAAATGTGTTTAGGCAATACATCATAATGTTTACAAAATAAAAGAAACTTACATTTCAATCGAGCAACGTAAAACTCTTTATAAAGCTTGTAAAATTTAAGAAAAAGAGAACTAATGGTTGCGCCGTAAGCATTTCTAGTGAAATGCATCAAATACATAACCCCCATATGAAACCCTCTCGAAAGTAAAATACATGGATCCTTAGACTCGTCCATAACTGTAGTGATGATTAAGTCTGAACGTGACGTGAAGAAAAATCCTTGATTAACAAATAATAGGAGTAAAAACACTTCTTATGATCAAGAAATGAAGACTTTTTTCAGCCTAGTGTCATTCAATTGTAATAGTTGTTGAATCGACCAACAGCACTATGAGGTTTTTGATTATAAAATAGAAACAACCGGCTATGCTGTTTATTAAATTTAATTTATTAGAAACGACGTTTCGGCTATTAAAAGAATTGTATTATGCTTGGACTTAGTCGGAATAGTGATGCCTTCGTGTTCACACTTGACTCGCTTCTTGGCGAAAATTTTTGACATGTGTTAAATCACACGAACTTAGAAGTGCGTGACATATCTTTTATATTTTTTATAGCCGTTTTTACTGTTGTTAGAAATAATTTTGTTATTTATTGTAAAGAAGTAATGTTTTTATTTATTTTTTGTTTTAGTAACTTAAAAAGGGCTACCATAAGCGCAGCCGAAACGTCGTTTCTAATAAATTAAATTTAATAAACAGCATAGCCGGTTGTTTCTATTTTATAATCAAAAACCTCATAGTGCTGTTGGTCGATTCAACAATTATTTCATGAAAGTTTCTATTTTAAATTAATAGTTGATGTTTAGGTTAAAAAGAAAAAATTTTTTTGGAGTGCTGCATGGCAACAACTCTGCGTGTTCAATTAAGTAGTATTTTAGATTGAATTATTTAATTGATTTTTAGCTTATTGTGATTCTAGTCACGCTGTCACTTTGTACGCATAAGGTTAATTGTGAAATTGAATTTTGATAAATACATCATTTTAAATTAAAAATTGGCAATATATTAGATTTATTTGCCAGCCTAATTTATTAATCATACGAATCGCTATTGTTTACTAGAAATATTTTAGACAAATGCTTGCGAGTTGGCGAGCATTTTGTTTATTTACGGATAATTCACTGTTTATTTAAAAGTGTTGCATTTGATTTACATCTTTACATTTATCCTGTTAATGAATGCGAGCAAATTCGCATGCACTTTTCTTATCTTAAATTTAATAGTTATAAAACTTAATTAATTTTTCAACGTTTTTATTTATTCTTAAAATAATTTTATTAACTATGCTACGGGTCGCATGTAAAAATTTTTCCCTTATATTCGGAATCTTATTCTTACTATATTTTAGCGCAATTAATATAATCATTTCATGTTTTACAAAATTTCACGATTTTTGTTGGTGCATAGTGAGAAAGTCAATTCGATTAGATTAATCATTAAACATCTTACTTAGTCACTGCCAACGCTTTTCTTCGAGGCCAAGGTTCAGCACCTTAGAGGAAAAAGGAGCGTCAACAGAAAAACTCACTGGTCAAAATACAAAAGAAAATAATATAGAAAATTCAAGACGAGAATTTCTCACCATGCCTGCAACAGGTTACTTATATTACTTCTAAAATTCGCATGTGGTGAGCCCAAATACGGATTTTTTTCGCATAGACACTAGTTCACGAGTGTTTAGTATCTTTTATTTCAGTTGTTGTAGTTCGCATTTCGCTGATTCTTAAAACTGAATGTGTGAAAGCATCAAGTCCACATTAGATAGGAAAATATCCAATTGCACTACGCTGTATTTTGACGCGAAATTCGTGGTTATATTATATAATTCTTGATGAAGGTGAATCTCTTCACCCCAGCGAGCAAAACTCTGGGATGCGAACGCGCTTAGATTTTCAAAAGGTTGTAATTACACATCTTTTTATTCCCAACTCCCTCTTTTTACGATAAAAAATTTTTTTTTTGGTTTTATGCGAATGTTTTAATAAAATAAAATATTTACGATCAAAATTTAAATTTTTATTGTTTTTATTATTGTTAATAATGTTTTGTCTATTTGAGTTTATTAGATTGAATAGGTAAAGAAAGAAAAGTTTTAATTTTGGACGTTTGAGGTTTTTCTTGATTTTTTTTTAAAACGAGAAGGATTTTGAAGTAAACTCCTTATAATGTATGTTTTCATTTATTATTTATTAAAGGGGTTTTTGCGTTCTTTTGTTTTGAGTATTTCACCGAAATGGAATTTATAGTAACTATTTCTAATTTAAAATTTTGTTTGGAGTTCTATATGTTGTTTCTTAAAAATTTATTTATTAAAAATTAATTGTATTTGGTTTTTATTTAAATAATTTGCGATTGTATAAATTGTGAAAGGATTTATATGTTCTAATTTTAAAATCATCCCTCGAATGATGAGGACGCCGTACAAGAAGCCAGGGAATTTTTATAGAGATAAAAATAAGTTTAAATAATAATTTAATAATCATTTTTCTTATGACATGCAAATTACTAATTAAAAGTAGAGTGATGCTTGTAATTCTTACATTCAATTTGAAAAACTTTATACTCATTGTAATTAATTAAGTTGAATTTTTGTTACAATTTTCATTTTAATTTTATTAATAATTACTGAATGTGTAAATTAACATTTTGAATTTATTAAAAGAATTGGATTAATTGAATTTATTCTAACTTAATATATTATGTGCACAATGAATCATATCGTACCCTATTATTTTATAAGTTTGAAGTTACATTCTTTAGTTTTAAGAAATATTGTGGAGGGATCTTTTCCGGGGCTTTTACTAATCCGGAAAAGCCTCTAGCAAAATTATGGCAAAAGAACAACATTTCATCAAAATTAGGTTATTTGTAATAGAAAATAATTTTAATTTCAAAGTAAAAGGTTTCAAACATCATTCATTTAGATACTATAAAGCAGAGATGCTTTTAAGCTTAGAGCGTACTGTAAACGCAAGCCAGCATGACATCACTCTGCTTCAGACTCGAGCTGCTTTAACAGAGCACGCTAGCACATACAACGTATTCTTCAACGTAGAGATTGAAATGTGCGTTATCGCGCGCACAGAACTACAGTCTCACTGTCCGAGAGCAAGTACGTTTTACGCTTGCTTGATTTTAAACCATAGACATTATTTTTAAATTCTAAGACATTGATGAGTTACTTTATTTAACGATGACTATTTATCCGAGTTAAATATTAATTATTTATATTTTATTTTGATGTAAAAAAAAAAATTTTTACCAAATTTGTAGGTTTTACATATTTCAGTATTTAAAAGTAATTTTAATTTTTATTATTTCTTTTAAAATTATTATGGTTATATCTACTTTGATCATTTTTGAGTTTAATTTAGAACTTTGAGTTAAATTTATTTTTTGAATTTTTAATTATATTCTGAACATAATTTATCAAGGAAAATTTTAAAGTGTAAATGATTGATTTAACTGGATTAACTACTATGTTAACGTTATTGCTTGTAAATTTTATTTTTTTAATTAAACTTTGATCAGAATTTATTAAATGTTTTGAAAAATTTTAAATATGGTTTAATAAAAATGATGCGTTGTACACAGTGTTAAACTATTTCTCCACGGATTTTGAAAGTATATATACAAAGAATGTTTTTGAAAATTTAAAATGAGAACATCGTTTTTCATTTGTTTATTTTGAAAGCTTTCATTTACTATTTTGGTTTTAATTTTTCTTAAAAGTATTAAATTTTTAATGGTTCAACTGCATCTGTTTAAACTTTCGAAAATTTTTTGGAATTTTAATCTATCTATGGCTTATTGTTTTAAAATTCTGTACTAGTGCGTGTTTTCGAAAACACAAAATAACTTACATTTAGAGTTTTTATGACACTTTTAGAAAAAGGAAAGTTGTTTTGTTGATTTTAAGTTATGCTAGTCTTCATAAAGAAAAACGGATTTATTGAAAAATTCATATGTTAAAGCAAATTTTAAACACAAGGCATTTTATTTATGTTTTGTTTAGAGATAACCTTAATAATATTAAGTGAATTAATAACAGCATATTACAACGTTGAGTATTAGCCTTTTACTTTTCTTTCTTTGTTTCTTTTTATTTACAAGGATTTTTAAACAATTTATTTTAGAAAATATTTTAACGACAAAAAATTTTATTTCTCTTCCCGATAATTAAATCGTAAAAATATTAAGTACTTTATTTCGTAATGGTAATGGGTACATGTCGGAATTCGGCCTAACCAATAAAAGGAGAAAAAAAAAAAAAGTACTTCATTTCGTCTTACAATCAGCGTTTCTTTTTACATGCATGGTTGTTATAGTTGAAGATTTTATTTCAATTTCACTGCTAGGATTAAGTTGACGTTTATTCCGAGTAGTAATGATAATAAGCAAGCCGATATTTTAGCAGCCTCAAACTCGAGCTGTTGTTTTAAGATTTGGTTTTTGTTTAGGCGAGTAACATTATACTTTTACGACTTGGAAATTTTTATTTCTTTATCGCGTATGCGTAGCAAGTTTGAAACCCATTGTGACATTTCATACATTACGTTGATTTTTTTAAAAAAAATTTTAGTATTTTATTTTAGTATCATTTTATTTAATATTATTTATAAGCTGTTAGAATATCATTAAAATTGTAAATTTCTAGGATTCATACATACCGAATTTTCGATGTATTATGCATGAAGTTTTCTGTTATTTTACAATTTATTATACGGTAGAAAATTTGAATTTTATTATCTTTAGATATATTTATTTACATTACCAATTTGTTTTGATTTTTTAATAAAGCGAGGTTAAATTGTTTGTGCTTTTCTTTTTTTTACCAAATTAAATTTTTAACTATATTAGCCGTTATTATAGTAATGTTTGTTTAGAAAAGTTTAAGCCTTTATTAAGTTTGATTTAAAAATTTGTATTTTAAAATTTAAATTTTACGAATTTCACAGAGTTCTGATCACCAGAAGCGAAAGGACCCACCTCCCCCAATACTAGTGTGTCTTTATATATAAAAATGTGGGAAATTCAAAAACTTTCTCTTGAAATTGCTTTATTTTTAGGAATTTTAATAATATTTCTAACGGATATTCTTTGAAATTTCTTGAAACTACATGCTTTCACACAGGGTTCTTACGCTTCATTTCAAGCTTATAAGTCTATGCTAAACTCCGCATTTTATACCTGCCTACCCACTACCTGTACTTTATAATGCGAAGGCTCAAGGCTAACACTTATAAGGGTTAGTGCCCTTACCAACACTCAAAAATGCCAGATTTTACTTTTATTATTTTAGCTATTTTAAAATATCTTATTTGATGATAATGTAACTTGTTTAAAAAAAATGGTTTTCAGTTATTTCCTCTGGAATAAGGGAAAATTCAATTTCAGAATAACTACAATAAGGTTTTACTGTTTTAGTTGCATGATCTTATTTAATCGTTAAAATTGATGCTATTAATTTATTTTGAGAAAATCACATTTCTATATATTTTTTCTTATTTGTGTTATTGTTTAAAAAAAAGAAACACAACAACTGTAATAATTTGTAATTATCTGATTGTTTTATTACTGTTCAACATCAATGTCTTTAATTATTGAGAGTGTACATCAGTTTATTAGTTAGATTAATTAAAGTTGTAGAAAAATTTTTTTAGGTTACTTAAAAAGATTTAAACAGCAATAAAATAAAAGAGAAATTTATTCAAAAATTATTATATGTAAAAGTTTTAAGATTTTTTTAAGTCATATTATTCATTCGTCATGACGTCACGCTTGCGTTTGTAAGTGCTCGGAACACATTGTATTTATCTCGAAGTTATATTTCTTAAGTTACATTTTACTATTTGCTGACTCGTGTGAGACCAACAAAGATCAATTCTGAGTAGCCGGGATATTTAAGTAATGAGATATTCTTTTAAGCTTCAAACTTGAATTTGATATTTTTTTATTTTTTTACTCGACCAGATCTAACTGTATATTTGGCTACATGAAGCTATGTGAAAATACGTTACTATTTAACGCACATGCACTGCCTGACGCAGTGACATTCATGATAAGAAAATTTTGGTTAATGTTCATACGGTTAACTGAAAAGAAAGTTTTCATAATTTGAAATCATTTTCAATTTATTTTGAGTATGTTTCTTTGAAGATTTCAATTTTAATGAATTACGATTCACTACTTTTATTAAAATTTAATTATATATATGAAATGATGAATTATTTAGTAGTTTTTTTTTAAATTACCCAGCTTTTATTTAAATTGTTTAAAGAATATTTTACTGTTAAAAATTTTCTCTCTAGTTTTATGTCAAGGTTGCAACGAGAAATTTTTTCGACTTTTTATTTGAGTATGTACGAGCTTTGAACTTGGTTTTAATTAATTCCAAATTTACTAGTTTGATTTATTTTATTCTTAAAAATTTATGATTTGGCTTTTTGAGAAAAAGAAAAGAAAATTCTAAAATGGTCAAATTTTAACAGTTTTTATGTAACATTGCTTAAATTTTGTGGCAAGATTCTAAAATTCTGGTTATGATTGATCTCTATTTATTTAGTTTGATTTAACCCGCGCAGAGAATTGTATTATTAAAATTTTTGTTAAAATTAAACAATTTCGCGATTTTATTTTTATTATTAACATTTTATAAGTTTTATTGTAGTTAGCTTTTTTTTCAAAAACAGATCTCCTCCTTCCAGAGGGAAAATTTATTAGCTGTAGATATTATTTTCATTTTATAGTTTTGTTGAGCTGTTTTAACTGCTCTAAAACAAAAGTCCCTTTTTTTTTTAAAAATTTTTTTAAGAGTATACATTTAGAATTTTCCTTGAACCCTCGCACCCAAAGCAGGTAAACTGAATTTTTTTCTAATTATTATTTTTATTATTACCACGCAACTAAAAATCTATTCGTAAACGTTATTATTTATTATCCATAACGCTTTGCATCTATATACCTCTCCTCATATCGACACGAATTTTCGATTGTTTTATCTTTTTATTTTCGTTCCTGTTTACAAAAAAAATTATTTTATACTAACATCTTCTTAATTTTAAATACTTTTCTCCGCACGGAAAAATTGGATATTTAAACTAAGTTTTCGCTGAAATCGCTTTGAGTTCATATTTTTTTTTTTTTGATCCTATGATTCTAAAAGAAAATATTCTTTAAATCATTTTCTCGGAGCATTTTTAAAACCCTTGTTCCCTTGCGGAAACACTCTCTTGATTCCTGCTTCAATTTTCTACTTTAGAGAAAATTAAGCATTTTATAATAAAGGGATTTTGAATCAACAATGATGATTCCTTCGCGAACGCGGTTGGGTCAGATAAGCAAATTTCGTTTCTATTTAATTTCGTTGCTAGTTCATTTTTTTTATATTTATATTTTTTTTTATGTGGGTCAGATCGCGTAGTTTAGCGCAGGTTAACGTACGGATGGCAAATGATTTTGTTTTTATTAAAAAAAATTTTATTGTTAAAAATGAGAAACAAAATTTTTAATTTTCGCGATATTTTCTTTTCAAATCCATGGCCCACCTGAAAAATTTTTAGAACGAGGGGAGATTCCAATTCGTTCACTCCCCTTGTAGTCTAGGAGCCCAGAGGGTTTCGTATGAAGTTAGAGGTCCCACCAAGCAAGTAGGTGATTTGTATGTATTTTGAGCTGCTGAATCCGAATTTGCAACTTGCTTTTAGCGCAAGTGGTCGAGTAATTTGTTATAAACAAATTGATTGTTTAAATGGCTATAGTTTATGAACTACAATAGATGCAGTGATTTTCTTTGCGAAAACTTGTTCTTTAATAAAAAAAACAAAAAAAATCGTTTTTGTTGCATGTCAATTCGATGATTAGAACCAGAGATATGGCAAATATATTGCAAAAAAACATAGAGACGTAGCGCTAGCGCGGAACGCCCTGGTAAAAAACCTTATAACTCGACTACTAATTAATATTTTTTTAAGTTCAACATGTGTTTGAAAAATGTCAGAGTCTCAGCTTTAATGACAAATTGTTATATATTATTTTCAAGTGTTAATAAATATGCTAGAATGATTTAAAGCAGAAAAAATTTTCAATTTTTCAGAATCTTGTTTGTTTATAACGAAATGATATAGGTTAGCGAACAAAATATTTCTATATTTTTTATAAAGAATGATAGGAAATTCGATCTAGTTTAAGAATCTGTCCGGTTTTTCAAATTTAAGTAAGTAGAACCTGAGATATCGCAAATTTAAGCTGTAGCGCCAACTCCTTGCAATACGACATATGTGTGCAATACGGCGATCGCTTTCCTTATTGAAAATTCTTTTATTATAAGGTAAGTAATTTCATTTTTTTGTAATACAATTAATTTTAACTCTGTATTAGGAAATTAAATAAAAATTTAATAAAAAAGGATTCAGCTAAAAATAGATGACTCTAATAAATCGGAAGGTTAAAACAAATTTTTTGAATAAAATAGATTGTTGTTCTTTTTGCAATTGCAAAAAAATAAACAAATGTAAAAATACTCCATAAGTTGAATAAATTGTTTACTATCATAGTAGCAAAATCAATGATTATTTAAAACCCTAAATCTACTTCATTTAAATGTATTACACACTTTGAGCATATACTACTGGAGAAAGCCTCCGAATGGCAGAAAGCGTTACAAGGCGAAGAGCGAGAAAGCCTCTATTTTGGTACGTGCTGTCTCTCTCTCGCCTGATTTGATTGGCTGCTTCTGTTTCCCACTAAGAAAGTGAGAGAGAGATAGCACGTACCAAAATAGAAGCTTTTTCTCTCTTCGCCTTGTAACGTAGTTATTAGCTGGGAGGCTTCCTCCAGTAGTATATGCTCGAAGATTATACATCATTAATATTATGACAAAGTATATAAAATAGAGTCGAGTCAAAAGTGATTTCATTAGAAAAGGATGAGATTACTTACCTTATAATGAAAGAATTATTAATAAGGAAAGCGATCGCTATATTGCACACATATGTCGTATTGCAAGGAGTTGGCGCTACAGCTTAAATTTGCGATATCTCAGGATATACTTACTTGAATTTGAAAAACCGGACAGATTCTTAAATAAGATCAAATTTCCTATCATTCTATATCAAAAATATAGAAATATTTTGTTCGCTAACCTATATTATTTCGTTATAAACAAACACAATTCTGAAAAATTGAAAATTTTTTCTGCTTCAAATCATTCTAGCTTATTTATCAACATTTGAAAGTAATATACAATAATTTATCATTAAAGCTGAGACTCTGACATTTTTCAAACACATGTTGAACTTCAAAAAATATCAATAAGTAGTCGAGTTATGAGGTTTTTTACCAGGGCGTTCCACGCTAGCGCTACGTCTCTATGTTTTTTTGCAATATATTTGCAATATCTCTGGTTAATAATTTATCATTAAAGCTGAGACTCTGACGTTTTTCAAACACATGTTGAACTTCAAAAAATATCAATAAGTAGTCGAGTTATGAGGTTTTTTACCAGGGCGTTCCACGCTAGCGCTACGTCTCTATGTTTTTTTGCAATACATTTGCAATATCTCTGGTTCTAATTATCGAATCAAAACGCAACAAAAACGATTTTTTTTGTTTTTTTTTATTAAAGAACAAGTTTTTGCAGAGAAAATTACTGCATCTATTGTAGTTCATAAACTATAGTCATTTAAACAATTAATTTATTTATAACATATTACTCGACTACTTGCGCGAAAAGCAAGTTGCAAATTCGGATTCAGCGGCTCGAAATACATATAAATCACCTGCTTGCTTGGTGGGACCTCTAACTTCATACGAAACCCTCTGGGCGCCTAGACTATTGGTTTTATCGCGGCCTATCTTGATCAAACTATTGGTTCCGGCAACTACTAAGTGATGGGCCTACTCATCACTGTTCGTACCCTTTCGCAATAGCCGATATGGCTAGAATTGTGGATAAAAAAAAAGAGAAAGTACATATTAATTAGATAGTATATATATATATATATATATATATATATATATATATATATATATATATATATAATTTAATTTAATATATATATATAATTTAATTTAATTTAATATATATATATATATATATATATATATATATATATATATATATATATATATATATATATATATATATATGTATATTAAAATTTATTATCTTAGTAATTAGATAAAATACAGCGAGCTCGTGGGTTCGAGTCTCGGCCGCACCAAGAAAAGAAAATTGAAGCAACAATCAAGAGGTGCTTCATCAAACCCAAGCAGAAAAGAAACCTATAACACGGCCATAAATTTGAATTTTCGATGTAACACGCTTGTTCCTAATATTCTTTTTTCTTATATGTAAAATTGCATATAAATGTATGTTATTCTTGAATACATTGGCGTATGAGCAAACCTCCCCTACCCTTGGTTTACCTTAATACACCGAGAAAAATTCACTGAAATCAATGAAATGATATAATCATTAAAAATTCAATTGATTCAAATAGTCATTTAACTGATCTCACAGAAAAAAATTAATTTATACAACAAAATGTTTAGTTGGAAACATAAAAATAAAATATTTAATTGTTTAAAATAATAAAGGTCTATAGGTCGAGAAAGTGTATATGCTTGTAAATATTTATACTGAATAAATAAATAAATAAATAATTAATTCAATTATTCACCGATTTTAAGATGCAATATAATTAAATAATAAAAGTAATAAAATAGCTTTTCAGAACAAAATAAATTCACCAATTGAATCAATTAAAAACCCAATCAATTCAATCCATCCAATTAATTATAATATAGCAATAGAATTATTTAATTAAAAGACAATGATATATTTCACAGAATCAATTATATATTACGTATTCACGTATTACGTTGTGTATACGCATTTTTCTCTTTCTCGAAAAAGGTCGCGGTTCACGTTGTTAAACAGTTCTCTATGTAGAACCGTCAGCATCTTATGCAAAAATGATCGAGACCCCGGCAGGATATTTTGCCAAAATCTCGGTAATTTCTTCGACCCAACGAGCCCCACGTTGAGCGCCAGTGTAAAGAGGCGGGGTTTTCCTCTAGGAGTTTTACCGCCCATAACAAAACCTCGCCGCTAACAATTAATTTTATTTACCTTTCCGGAGTCAAGAAACCCAACCAATCATCAAGTACTTATGAAAAACATGCCCAAAATAAAATTTACTAACATCTATGTCCACTCAGTGTACCGGTAGTTTCCAATTACGAGTTGTAACAATGGAAAGTTTCATTTGTTCTACGCTATTTCAGAAAAATAATTTCGAGATAAAAAAAATTATAATTTTGGTAATTTGTTCTTTTTTTAAAAATGTTTCCTAAATAATAAGGTACCACTCACACGAGAAACTAAGGGTATATTCGAAATCTACGAATTTTAACCTATAAGAATCACCTTATTCCGATCCTCGCCCATAAATTGTAACCGGGGGGCTTGTTCTGCAGCTTAAACAGTTTATCACGTATAGTTTATCACTATGGATTTTTTTAGTTTACCGCTACCGTTCATCAAAAAGAGACGAAGTTAATGTTTTTGCAACGTTTAGTATTAAAAATCTCCAATTTCACCTTAATAATTATAGTGTTAAGAGCATAAAAATTTCAAGATTAATTATCTTCTTATATGAAAATTATTATTAATTTTCAAAAACAAAACAAGTTGTTAATTTACAAAAAAAAACCCTCACTACACAAATAACATTCTATTTCAAAATTTACTATAAATTCAATAGTTGCAGCTAAATAACGAATAATTATTTAAATATATTTTTTTTTTGGTTACAATCATTGTTATAAATAATTTGAAATATATTTTCCTAAAAATGTATTATTATAAAATTTAATGCTACAAATAGACTTACAACATAATAGTTTAAAATTAAAAACCATAAAAATATAAATTTGAAAATATTAAACACAGAATTTTTAAAAATAATTTTTATGATTTGACAGCTAATAAATAATTAACTGTTTAAGTTAATTTATTTTCATACAGTTTCATACTATTACTTATTTTCAATTTTTTTTTATTCAAATTCTGTGACTTATTACATATAACGTAAGCTTTAAAAAAAATCGAAACAATAATTTTAATAACTACTTAAAAAAAAATGTAATAAAATTAATAAAGTAAAGTAGGGTTTTGGATTTTTTAACCTTTTAGTACACGTGTATATGTATATTTCTGCACGTGTGCGTACGAGTACTAAATAAGTATATAACATATGTAATTTAATAAACATATAAATATATATATTTTAATATTTCATAATTTTATTCTTTAGATCCAAAACACCTCTGTTATTAAATAAAAAAAAAATTGTATATTTATTTCTTTTTTATTTGTTGATATGGTATAAAAATTTACATGTGACAATTTTGAACATTTCTTATTATGTATAATAATTTTCAAATAAAGTAAAGTTTAAACAAAAATTCTACATTACAAAAAGGTGTATAATTGATACAATAGTTATAATAAATAAATATTTGCGTATTAATTTATTATTTATTTAAGAAGTTAATTTATTTCAATACGTTCGTTATTTGAATGAATTAAAGCCTTAAAGGTAAAAGAACCTTTGAAGGGCGTTTCTAAAAGTCTTATAGAATTTACGGTTACTTATCTTTAATGCTTTTGTTTTACATGGTAGGCCGGCTGGCACTGCATTGCCGGCTTCCTTGGACTCTCGGCTTGCTCCTGGTTGGCACACAATATCTTACGTGCTCTTGCAGGTGCACTGTATTACACCAAAACAATACCCGGCAACAAAAACCCAGTTTGAACACAAAAAAATTCTTATTCACTTGTCACCATAAAAGTGAATATAAAAAGAAAATTTAAATTAAAAAAAACTAATATATCGCGAAGTTGAAGTTAGTGGCTGTAGCCCCGCGGGCTGCAGCACACACGTATTGCCCTTAGGCCTGGTCGCGCGCGTCTCTCTTCAAACTAGGCCCGTCGTCAACGTCTCACCGTCAGGCCAACTTCAAACCAAGCAACTGGTAGTGGGAGGAGGTGCAAGAAAAAGAGAGATAGCTCTCTTTCTCCTTCTCCTTCAAAAATGAAAAAAATTTAAATGAAAAATTGTGTCACTTAACAATTGGTTATGAACCAATGACTGAAGCCCAATAATATTATTTCTTGAATGTAAATTCATATCGTAATCCATTAAAATAATGCTATCTGAAAAACGTCAAACAAAGTTTTTCCACACTCGAAATCCGTATACATCTAATGGTTGGATTTTTCCTGTAGTTCCAGTTGGAATTTTCATAACATTAACGATCTTATTTTCTGGTCTAGTTTCTTCAATTACTTTTTCGCATTGACCACACTAAGAATCTAGCAACAATATACTGGTAGGACCAACATTTGGATGAAAAATGTTCTTCAACTAAATTTTAAAAAGATCTGCAACAAAAGAATTTGTTCAACATTTTCTGCCAGCTTTCTGTTATTTTTAAATTATATTTAATTATTACTTACTTGAAGTTAATTTTCCAGATTTAGAAGCTTCTACGTATAAATTTTGAGGTTTGAACAAGATGGATTCTACAATTGGTCCAAATTGGCTAGATTGTTCCTTTAAAACTAAAAAGAGAGGTGACAAAAGTTTTTCTTCACCTGATATTAGTGGCTGTATAATATAGCTGTGTGTCGTGGATGTTACCGATTGTACTAGACATTGAATTTGACTTTCGCCTTCCACCGCAAGTGTCCTTCCGGAGTGGATTTCCAATTGGAATCCACTTTGATCTGTATTATATGTATTATGAATTCCAATTTCTTGAATAGCTTTCTTCACATTGGTAACAAATGTAAGAGCTTGTTTCTCTAGTTCTGCACTACTTTCGAAAGTTTATCGGGTAACGAATTTGTTAATTTTTCTTGATGCAATTCTGTGAGCAATTTAAAATCTTGATAACCAGTCTTTTGAAGCTTTGAACCTAAAATCTTCAAACTTTAAATCCTTTTTTTGCGCGTAATGCCCAACGACGCAAATCTTGATCATTCACAATAAAACCAGCGTCAACAATAGATTTAAAATTTTGTAATACATAATCACAAATTAGGGCAATTTTTTCTCTGTATGTACCACCTCTGGTTGATTGTGTGAGCCCAACGCCGAAGCTGACTGATAGGAGATACCTTTTTGAATTTACTTTTCACACTCTCAAGACTCAAATTTTTTCTTTTCCCATTCCGCCAATAATTCACTGCTCTTTCTTTATAATCAAAAAATAAATCTTCTCTATTTTCTTTACACTGATTTGTTGGAAATTCTGCAGGGGGAGGAAAATGATGCATTATATCGTCCTCGATAATTTGTGCATTAGGATCCTTGTATTTCTCCTGGAAATCTAACGTTTCTTCTGAAATTATTTCTACATCGTGAAATTCGTCCATCGAATCTATTAAAATATTTTTTATGTTTTCCGCTAATTGATTTTCTTGATAAGTACTTGGGCTATTATTCGGTAATTCCAATGTTTGAAAGTATGCCAGCAATAAATTGATTACGTTTAAAGGATTGACTCTCATCGTGAATACTGCTATTGCATTAATTACTTTTGTGAATAGATTGTGTTGATGGAATAAAAAATAAATATTCGAAATACCTTCTTACCTTTTCAATAAAACAGAAATTAAGAATAAATGATTCTATGAATTTAAATTTGAAAATATTGAAGAAATTATTTAACTCCCCGAATCACGTCTGTCCAGTAAAGACATGGAATTCAAACTGATATCTTATGTTTACAAAACTTGTACGATATATATAGGACAGATAACAAATTTTATTTTATAGTATGTTTATCTTGTTTTCTTAATTGTAAGTATTCTCAACTCTCACTCACAACGTATGGATTAAATTAAAGAATTTAATAACATCATTTCATTTGGTTCAGTTTTGATATTTATTTTTCATATGTTGAATTGAATTTGATAATTGAAAGACCTTACTCTTTTGTAGACAAACGTTTTATCGCACTATGATATTTTACATTACTACTATACAAACGAATGTTATTTCCTTCATTATTATTCCATTATTATTATAATTATTCAAAATTTAATATTTGACCACTCGCGTTTAAAAAAGTTAAAATAATATTATAATAATAATTAAATTATTCACTTTTTTCTAACATTTTTAGTATGGCGACGGCCATCGAATACTGAAAATTAGAAAATTTATATAAAACCTTCGCATTATCTACTCATTAGATACTAATTTTTATTAATAAGAGTAGTTTTACTCTCTCAAATTATTTTTTATTGATAATTCAGAAATTGAAGGATTCTATTTTTCTATTTTCTTTCAAAACACAAATATCTGTTCAAAACTATTTTTCCGCTGCGAAAATTCGATGCAATTTTTTAATTTTTCACCTAACAAAAATAGGGGTTGCAACCACCAAAAGTCAAATTCACCAGAATTTGTTATACTTTCTATAAGGAATATTACCCACTTTCACTAAAGAATATTAATTAGGAAAAAAGCTATTTAAGAAAACTTGTTTCTGGGGTGAACTTTGAGGGTAGATTTCACCCTATAAATGTGTTTTTGGAATATTTTTATTATAATAATATCTATAAAGCAGTAAAAATTAAAAAATTCGCTTTTAAATGATTTTAATATCGAAAGTACTCATTTTTATTAGTAGAGGTGGCTCTACCCTTTAAAAATATTTTTTATTAAAAATGCTGGAAAACATAAACTTATTTTTTCTATTTTTTTTATAAATATAAAAATTTGGTTATAACTACACTATTTTAAAAGTTTTTACTGCAGTCAATTTTTCAATTTTTCGTGTATTAAAAATCGGGGTTGCAACCCCCAAAAGTCAAACACAGCAGAGTTTGTTTTACATTTTATAAGGATTATCATCCACTTGGTTTACTAAAAAATATTGACTCGACAATAAGTTATTTGACAAAAAATGTTTTGGGGGGTGAACTTTGAGGGTGGATTTCACCCTTCAAATATGTTTTTCCGCTGATAACAAAAATACCAATCTCTTGCTTTTTTAATGTACTACAGCATATACAAGAATTATAAGAATCGGTGAGTTTGGGTTAGGGTACCTTCCTTGTCAGTAGCAAGTATGGATAAAACACTTGTAAACTTGATGGAACGTCTTAAGCAAGAAGAGCAAAGATGCAAGAGACATGAGGAAGATTCTGTTGAAAATGCATTTTTGTCAAGAAGTAACAAGGTAAAACATAATAAAAATTTTAACAAGAAAAGTACAAATCAAAATTACAGTAAGTCAGAAGTGTAACGGCTCATATCAATTTTAGGTATAATTATTTAATTTAATATAAATATGTCATAAGAATGACTATATTATTTAAAAGAGAATAATTTTTGGTTATAAGAAATTTAAATTACATTAAAAGCATAAGTAGGACTCCATAGTTACCTACTGAGGTCGATAAGATAACTCAAATGTATATATATATATATATATATATATATATATATATATATATATATATATATATATATATATAGATATAGTAAAATGATTATAGAAATAGAATGTTCTATTTCTTTTAATGAAGAAGTATTATCAATATTTAATTGTTAATAATAAAATGTAACTTTCTAAAAATAATTCTGTATATATAAATAGAACATTCTATTTATATAATATGTATGAAACTGATTACTCTATTTAAAGTTTAAAGATATTAATTAAAATATAAAAGATTAACTTTTTCAATTAATAAATAATAAAATTAACTATAAAAAATAGTTATTTGAAATGTAACGGAAATAGAATGTTTCTTTTACTAATACATTTATCTTAATTAAATGTTTCTTTTGTAAATATCTAAAATAAATGTTATAGAACATTCTATTTCCTAAAATATAATTCTTCAATAAGAAATAGAACCTCATAGAAGGTTTAAGAAATAATATAAAAGAGCGTGAACTCAAGCAAGCTCTCTCATTATCTTTTAGATGTTCGACCATGTAACATCTAACATGGATTCTATATTTATACGATCTTATACTGTCAGAAGTGTAAGATCTAAGTATTCAGTCTTAAAGTACTATGTGACTTTTAAATCTTTGTAGAATATATATTTTCTTAATTATTTAATAATATTAAGTATTTCAAATTTAAATGAGACTGTATTCAAAAAGTTATTGAGAAAAATATAACTCATCTCATTTTGTTAAATAATTAATAATAGCAGAGCACAATTTTTATTAAAAGAAAAGTATTTATTTAATCAATACAAGAGTAACTTAATTAAATAATCTCTCTATACAATAATGAAATACAAGCTCTGACTTTAACAGACGGACTTGAACTGAACTAAACGACGACGAGACGCAACTTGATTCTCTTCAACTGTCTATTAAAATATTCTCAATAGGTGGCGACACCTAGTATGAGTGTGTATATTTTCAACACTCCCTCCCACACTCATACATATTTTAATTAAAGGAGTTGTAGCATATCTCTCGTTTCTATTGTTTCTGTTCTGATCGTTCATTTAGTTCCTGTAATATAGAGAAAAAGTTTGTTAATAACTTAACTAAAATACATATCAGAAATATAATCAGTCAATGTTATCAGTCGTTAAATATTTGTTTGGTCAGTCGTTCATGTAATTCAAATGACAAAGGTTTTGTGAATACATCAGTTATCTGACTTTTAGAGGAAATTCAACTGACATTAATTAAACCTCTAGTTACACATTCCTTTACATAATGTTCTTTTATTTCGGTCATATGTCTTAATTTGTTTTCACCTCCAGTCTTAACGCTTGCTTCTGCTGCCTTGTTATCACACCATAATAGAATTGGTGCTAATTCTTGTTTTAACAATCTTTTAAAATTTGATATAAGGATATCAATTCTTGAACGCATTCGTTTATAGAAACATATTTCTGTCTGTGAGATCTTCAGGATGTTGTGTCTTCGAAAAACTTGATCACATAGCTACTGGTCGTAAGAGAATCTTTGCAGTCGTCAAAACTTGCATCTGAAAATCCTTGTAAACAGTCTTTCTGTCCTTTATATCTAAGTTCAAAGTCTTTTGTTCCTCTTCATTATTCAAATACTCTTTCAACCTTCTACCAGTCATTTTCAGTAAAGTTGATTTGGTGTCTACATAGAGTATTTACCTCATATGCAATTTCTGGCCTGTTTGCATTGGTTTCTTCTTTTCTTCACGCTGTCTTCTCTTCCTATTGGCTACCTGATTGATTACCATAGGTGTTCGTTGGGTGGATGATTGATCCAAACTAAACTTCTTTAGCATTTTGTTTATTTATTGTTCTTGCTTAATGCTCAGTATCGTTTTTTTTTCTGTCTTATTTTATTTCTGAGCCTAAAGAACTTTTAGTTTCACTAGTTTCTGTCATTTTAAATTCTTTCTTTACATTTGTCTTCATTCTTTCAATCATCTTTACATTGTTACAAACTAGCAGAATGTCATCTGCATACTAAATCAAGATAAGAAATCCGTCTTTTTCTTGCTGAGTAAATAGACAAGGCTCATTGTTGAATGATCTAAGTCCACATTTCTTTACTGTCCTTTTAAATCTCTCATTCCAACATTTAAGACTGACTTTCAAATCGCATAAAGCATTTTCCAATATACACATCTTGTTTTGTTTGATCCTTTCATAAGCAGTCATCCCTTCAGGTATTTCCATATATATCTCACTGTTTCAATATCCATTTAGAAAAGCTGTCTTCACGTCCATCTGACATATTTCTGAATCCAGTTTGTTTGCCATTGCCAGTATAGATCTGATCAAATGTAATCGTGAAACCGGTGCATATGTTTCTTGCATATCATACTCATTTCTGTCTTTAAAACTACAAATTACTAGTCTGGCTTTATATCTTATTTTACTGTCTTCTTTCTTTTAAATACCCATCTTGAATGTATAATGTTTGATCTTTTTCTGTCATTCATTACAATTGATCTGTCAACTAATTTTCATACATTATTCTTATACATACAGTCTAATTTTTCAATAATAGTTTTGGTCCATTTTTTTTTGTTTATCTTTTGCTTTATAGCTTCCAAGTGTGTACTCAGGTCATTATTTATTTCTGTTAATAAAACATGAGTTTCTTCATTTATCTTATTTTCTGTACTTGTTTGTGTTTCTATTGATAATTCAATCTGTCGTTTTGTTTTCTCTCCCTCCGATTCTTGCACTTCATATTCAGTATTTTTCTTAACCTTTGTCGGTCGTCCTACTAATTTTTTTTTTTTTTTTTTATTTTCTCTCCCTCCAATCCTTGTTACTTTTTATCAGTCTTATTATTTTCGTTTCTTGGTCGTCTAACTGGTCTTTTGACTTTCTCTCCCTCCGGTTTTTGTATTCATGTTTCATTTTCTCTGTCTTCTAATACAAAATTCACAAACCATGTATCTTTATCTTTTCATCAATTTGTTTCCAGTCTTGTATATCAGTTGTTGCATATCTGTCCTTGTAGACTAATTTTTTTTTTTTTTCGTTGAATCGTACATCTCTGCTTTCGTATAGTTTACATAAAACCCATTGTGTCTGCATTCATTATTTGCAAAGGTTCAATTGTTCTATGCTTTACTGTCTTAAATGGCAATTTGTTAAACTTTGCAATCATACACACTTCACAGTCTTTCAATGTATCATCAAATACAGCCTGTTTTAAAGTTTTGATATTAGGAAATTTTAATTGTAATTTTCTTAAATAATCAACTGACGCATGACCCATTCGAAAATGTCACAACATAGCGTAGTTGTTTGTATTTATTTTCTCCGTCGCTTTTGTATTTTCAATCTCACATTGAGATTCTTCACTGACTTTAATCTGATGTGATTTATAAATATTTCTGTCTGCAATCTAAATATTTTTCTTCTTTGACTGTCTGAGTTTTTTTTTTTCTTTTTATTAAATTGATTATTTTCTTCAATATTCTGTTCTTCGTTCATTCTACTTGTCGTTACATATACTAGAACCTGTCTTTGTTTTAAATTATTTTCTGTCGCATCTCATTCAAATTCAATCAACCAATATGGCTGATTATATATTGGCAAGGATGAAAAATTTTCATTTAAGTTTTCCATGCAGATTACTCTGTCTAAAATAATAAATTTTCCATCAATCGTATTTGTTTGCACGCTTCCTTCTCCCTTAGATTTAAGATTTGCGCTGCAGTCTTTATTTCCGCATTGGACTCCGTCCAGTTGTTTAATAAATGTCTTGAAATCAACTTTGAATTTGTCGAACGTTCTGTCGCACCACTGTCAGCACTTGGTTCATTAGTCTTTTTGTTTCTAGATTCTAATTGGTTAAAACTGCCTCCTTTTTGATATTTTCCTCTGTTGTATTTTACATAATTTTCTTGTCTCCTTTTATTGACAGATTTTGCTCGTTTTTGATTGACATTATTAATTAGATTAGCTATCTTACTTGTGAATGTTGTCCGACTTGTACTTTCTTTACTTTTATTATTATAATATTTTGATTCATACCTTTTTCTGTCTTTCTGTCTCGAATGTCCCTGACACTTTGGACATGTTGAGATCACATGATCACGGGTAAATATCTGACAAAAGTAACACTTCTTTATGCTATTTCCCTGTCGTGGGCAGTCGCTGGCACAGTACCCATAACTGTCGCATTCAAAACATCGCACTTTCTGTATCGCCCTTGATTTGACCGTCATAGCTGTCGTTTGATGGCTTTCAACCTGTATAATAAGTAATTTTAGTTTATCATAAGATAACCCTTTCACTATAACACTTTCTGTCATAAAACTTATTCCTTCTACTTGATGTACTTTGCTTATGATAGTATTATGAAAGAAATCTCTTTCGTCTTCTTCAGGCAACGATTTAACTTTTGGCATGTTATTATAACTTCTTACTATTTCTTCAAATCTGTCTATAAAATTAACTGCCTTTTTCTTTCGCTGGATTATACTGTATGTTGTATTTTTTTTTTTTTTTTTTAATAATACTAGATGAAGTTACATTTACCTCGCTTCAATTTAATTTTTTCGCTTTAATTTCTTTAATTCTGTTCAACAATTCAACTAAATCTTTAATTTTCATAACTCTAGCATGATAGTCTTTATCTATTCTATTTATTAAAATATCACGAACTTTCATTTGCTACAATAGTACTATCTACAACATACAATAAGTCCAGTGAACTTAATTCAGACATAAAATAATCCAAACTTTTCAAATTCAATTTGAGTCGTTAATTTATAATAACGTTTTACTGGTCCGTCTTTTCTAGTTAGTCCGGTTTTAATAATTTCTGTCAATTGTTTAAAAACGTCTAAAATACTGTCATTTTCTTTATTAAGTCTTTTATCAACCTTTATTTGTATTAAACGCGATATTTTCAATTTATTTACTAGTCCTAAGTATTCGTTCAAGACTGTCGAGTTCCCTAAACCTTCTGCGTCAAGTGTATAATTTTCAAAATCATCGTTTACCTTATATGTCGTTTTGCTGTCTTTAGATTTATCTGTCCTTTCTGACTCGTTACCTGTAGTCATCCTCATTTCCCTGTTCGAATTCCTCCCTCATCGCATCCAGAGCCTGGCCGCCAAAGACCCGCATGGTGCTTCTCTCCTTCACCATCAAAGCCATCAAATCGTCATCTCCTTTCTGCTCTATTCTTCTTTTCTTCGCCTCTCTTGCTCTTTGCCATTTCTGCCTTAACTGTATTGAGTTTATCCATTACCTTGTCCAATTTGTCAGATAGGTCTGCCAATTTTGCTTCAGTCATTTCATTGATTCTGTTTTCTGTCTCCGTCTTTATTTCTGCCGTTTCAGTCGTATTGTAATGCTTATCTGTCTCTTCTCTGTCTTTAGCTCCGTCTTCGTTCTTGTTTTCATCTGTTTTTCCGTCGTATACATATTTTTCCAATACATCATTCAATTTTGCTGTCAAATCTTTGATTTGTCTTTATCTTTCCTTAACTGTCGCTATTTGACCTCCTGCAGCTACTTTAACTACAGTTTTTCACAGAACCGTCTTCAAAACCGTCACTTTATTCTACTTTCTGTTCTGTCTCGTTATATAGCCCCTCCGTCTTCTCAGTCTCATTGCTGTCGTTAATTCTGTCTTTTCTCTCTTTCTTATCAGTCATAGTGTGGCCACCTGTCGTACAATAAGGCATATATAATCTGTCTTCACTCTGTCTTCATCTCTGTGACTGTCCTTATCACCAGGTCAAATTCTTTACTCATAACGTATTTGTCAACTATAAAGGAATAGTAAACCAATATAAATAAAATTCATATAATTTTGCCGAACACAAGCAAAACTAGATAATTTACGTTAGAGTTAATTATATATATATATATATATATATATATATATATATATATATATTATGAGCTTAATAGACCGAACACAAGCCCTTCAAGCTCAATATATCTATCAAAATAAAGTGAATCAACCTAGTATGCCGAACACAAGCAATATTAGGTCATTCATATTTATGACAATTTAAGAGAATCAATCTAACATGCCGAACACAAGCAATGTTAAATCAATCAAATTTGCCAGTTATTTATATATATTTTCATATTTACAATTATACATATGTGCTATTATTCCCATACACAATATACTGAACACAAGTATTATTATGTATGTGAAAGCAGCAACTATGATCGATCAATATTATTTTTAAAACCATGGATATATTTATTGAAAAATATTTTTATATACGTACGTTCAAGCTTAATAAAATAAAATTTTTAATTTGAAATAATCATTATTCATTACTTAATTTGTATTCAATTTGTCATAATTTTGAATACAATACTGCCTTCAACAACTGTCATATACATATTCTCATGAGGATGTTTTGTGAAGTTGCAATAAACTTCTTTCCTCTGTACAATGATAATTTCAATTAATTAAATATTCTTAAATATATTTTTCTTAAAGTCGTTCTTTTCTGTCTTTTCTTTTAATCGGTCTTTTGTATACATTTACATAAACTTTATTTTTGTCCGCTTTGATTTAGTTTGTTTCGCTTCACTAATTCTGTCTCTTTCTTAATCTGTCATTTTTATCGCGACGACGCGCACACTCCTATACATATAAGATCACACTTATATACTGTCTCTTTTCTTAATGCTATAACCATGTTATACGTACATATGTATATGTATATACCTGCGAGTTTATTCTCGCCTTTTAGCAGTCACCGTCTTTCTGTCTTTTTCTAATTGCGCGCGCACGTCTTCACGGTCTTTTTATTGTACACGGCGTCGACGTCTTTTCATTAACTCGACTTGGGCCTATGGCCGCTATGTTTGTGTGCATTATTATCTTTCAGTTTGAAGAAGTTAGGCCAACGCCTTTCTTCCTTCAAGCAATCATACTTAGTATTTCAACATAAAAACGCGTCCGTTTTTACATTCATTTTTAATTATAGCGAAATTTAACCAAATTCAAGCGGCACTTTTTGCAAATATTATTTTTTAACCGGTTTTCATTTATTTCTGTCTATACCGTCATAAATCTGTTCAGATCTCGCGCGTGCATCCACTATACATACATATATATATACACACACATACACATATATATATACGTATATACATACATATACATCTGCCTTAAACATGGATACGCGGCATACACAAACTCATATTTACACACACACACATACATGTCAGCCATTTTCATTTTAATAATTTTATTAACAGTCATTCATACACGATCACTATTATAAAATAAAAGGAAAATTCAGACAAGTTTTTTATCGGTTGCATACACTAGTCATGTTATATATATACATACACATATATATATTTCAGTCTGTACTGTCATAAATTTATTCAGACTCTATGCGCGCATTTCTTTTATATATACATATATATATACATATATACACGTACACACACGTATTTAATCAACAAAAATTTTCTTTTATTTATTGCTGTCGTTCATCATTTTTTTATTTTATTAATAATCATAATTATTTCGTGCGTGCACGGTCCTCTTCCTTCTATGTATATACATATACATACACAATACATATATATGCATGTATACAACATAAGAAGAGCGCACAAACACGCACGAACCTGTCGCTTTCCGGCTTTACCTCGCGTCATAGCACCCAACATGGCGACTCGTTTTATTTCTCTCTCACTTTCTCTCACTATAGACTAGCGCACAACGCTAGCTATCTCTGTCTTTAGCTTTCTTTTTACTAACGCGCATACGACGCCATTACTGCCGTATATCATTGAGAGAGAACCAAAAAACAAAACTCTTACCCGGAGTCAACTCCTTTCTTAATTTAATTAAATAAAACACGCAGTTAAAAGCACTCTGGGCTCATAACCTGTTAAATAATTAATAATAGCAGAGCACAATTTTTATTAAAAGAAAAGTATTTATTTAATCAATACAAGAGTAACTTAATTAAATGATCTCTCTATACAATAATGAAATACAAGCTCTGACTTTAACAGACGGACTTGAACTGAACTAAACGACGACGAGACGCAACTTAATTCTCTTCAACTGTCTATTAAAATATTCTCAATAGGTGGCGACACCTAGTATGAGTGTGTATATTTTCAACACATTTCATACATCATTTTTCACAGAATAAATAAATAAATTTATTATCGCACATTGAAGAATATTGCACTTGGATATGTCGTCGATAATAATTTATTTAGTCATATTGCATTAAATAGAAGTGTTATTTATCGCACATCTAAGAGTATTGCACTCAATGATGTCATCAATCTAAACACTTTTCTACATATCTCATAAGAATAAAAAAGTTTATTATCGCACTCTTTAGAGTATTGCACTCAATGGAGTCGTCAATAATAACTTTTATCACTTTACCCTTTCCTCCAAACGTAAAGAAAGTTATAAACTATCGCATCTCCAAGAGTATTGCACTGGAGAAGATCGTCGATAAATATAATTTTCTTTTATAATATTGTTGTATGCACCTTGTATATGCATGTAATAGATTTAATTAATGAAGTAAATTTAAATTCGGTAATGAGAATATTACCTGGCGACCGTGAATAAAGTCAAGCCCGCTTCAGAAGTATACAACAATCAGGAAAGAAATTCACAGTCAGGAGGTAAAAACTGCTTTAAATGTGGCAAACCTGGTCACATCAAATTACAGTGTCATGGAAAACCTTGTCAAGCATACTTGGAATATTGTAAAAAGAATTATCCATGTAACAACTGTGAGGAATATGGTCACTTTTAAAAGAATACACTAAAATTGAAAGTGTGTACATACCAGAAGAACATCGTATTGAAGTATTATGTAATGTGATATTTAAAGAAAATTCAACTTTGAACAAAAGACTGCAGAAGTTTACTTAAACAGTAGAAATGAAGAAAACTTTAATAGTAATCAAGCAATAAAATCTGATAAAGAAAAATCTATTCAAAATCCAATGAAGATTGTATCTCAGAAGTAAATCGACAGGAGGAGAATACCTATGAAAGTGAAAGTGAAAAGTTCAGAAGAAAATGATGAAAATGAACAATAGTAAGATTCTGTACAATCACCGAATTATCAGTCAGTAATGCCTACTCAAACTAGAAACCTAAGAGATAGAAGTCAGTTAAAATTACATCCAAAGTATAAAGACTATTATGCGTCATTAATTGGTGAAGCAGAAAACATTTCTATTGAGAGTGCACTAAACGACAAAGAATGAAAATGTGCAATAGATGATACAATTGAATCGCTTTTAAAAATAAAGACATGGACATTAACTGAACTACCCGAAAATCGAAAAGTACTAACATGCAAATGGGTATTTAGAACAAAGAATGACAATCAAAAGAAAGCAAAGTTAGTTGCAAGAGGATATGATTAACAACACGAAATTGACTATTATGAAACCTTTTCCCCAGTAGCATGTTATGCAAGTATAAGACTAATATTAAGCCACGCAGCTAGAGAAAACTATTATGTTGAAACCTTTGACATAAAAACAGCATTTTTGATTGGAAAACTGTCAGAGGACATTTATATGGTTCAACCTGAAGGTTATGAAGACGGATCTGGAAGAGTTTGTAAATTATTAAAAAGCATATATAGTTTAAAACAAGCACCGAAAGCTTGAAATGCAAGAATTACAAACTACTTAATAATTATAAAAATATTAAATCTAAAATCGACAGATAATGACCCTTGTATATTCTATAATGAAGATCGAACAATTATAATGGCGATTTTTGTAGACGACGGATTAATCACAGGAAAGGATAAAAATGAAGTGAAACGAATAATATTAAAATTGTCTGAAGAATTTAAAATCAAATCTGAAAGTCCAAGTCAAGGAAAAGTACACTATTTAGGAATGGATATAAAATTTTTGAAGAATGGTATATTTATAAATCAACCTGAATACACAAGAAAAATTTTAAAAAGATTTTGAATGGATGACGCTTATGAAGTAGCAACTCCTACGGAACCAGGAATTTTAACAAACAAATTTGTAAATGACAAAGAATTGACAGGAAAACCATATCGTGAGGCAGTTAAAAGCTTGCTATATCTTTCCACGATCGCTCGACCAGACATCAGCTTCGCAGTTAATTTTGTAAGTTGTCATGTAAATAATCCAAAATTAAGCCATTGGAAAACTGTACAAAGAATTTTTCGATATTTACAAGGAACAGAAAAATATTGAATATTTTATTCTGGAAGAGCAAATCTACAAGTTTATACTGATGCAAACTACGAAGGAGATAATATAGACATGAAATCTACAAGTGGAATCCTAGTAAATTATGGAGGTCCAACCGTATGGATAGCTCAAAAGCAAAAAGTAACATCTATTTCGTCAGCAGGAGCTGAATACAGAGCCACAATCTTAGGAATCGAAGAGGTATGTTGGATTAGAGGAATTCAGGATGTTAAAAGACAACAGTCCATCAAAACTACTTATAGATAATAAGGCATCTATTAATATGTTAGACAACATTGATAAAGGAAAAATCACAAAAGGCAAAAAGCACATAGAAATCAAAAGAAGTTTTATAAACAGTCATATAGGTAAGACTGGAATTCCAACGTATATAAAATCTCAAGAACAGTTAGCTGCCATCTTCACAAAACCTTTGACGAAAGGAAAATTTATCTATCTAAAGGCAACACTACTCAAGGAGGAGTGTTGTTATTTGAATTTGCCGCGTAGATGGCGCACGTGAGTAGTTTTACATACAGGAAGAAGGTAACGATTAAAAAAAATATAGACAAATGGAAGCAACATGTGACCAGTAATGAACGGAAAAGTAAAATAATAAAATCTGTAAATTAAGAAAGAATCATTTGTTTAATTTAAGTAAGATATAAATAAACTTGTACTGAAACCAATTGTAAGAAATGTGCTAGCCTTATTTTCTTTTTATTTTTGTATTTAATAAAGAAAGTATTGTGTATCTACAAAGTGAATAAAGAATTTATTAAAACTAGACTAGGCTCAAACACATTGTCATCTTTTCCAATTCATGAAACCAAAATAAATGTATAGACTTTTAACAGTTAGTTTGTTCATTTTTTTGTTCTTATATAAACATTTCATCTGAAAACCAATTTTCATAAAATTTAATATATATAGAATAAATTAATGATAAAACATCTGACCAAATTTTTTTGTTTGCTAAAATTTCTTTTTGATTTTAAAAGTTTTAGCTGATAGTAAAGACGACTGTATTAGCTGGACAGAGCCGAAGCTTGAGAGAGTAAGAGCAATAAGTAAAAACGAGAGGAGTCTTATAATGAAGGACAGTGAATATTATGAAGATTAGCCAGAGTTAACCGGTTTGAGTACAGAAAATCGCATTTTTCTTCTCGTTGTTTTTGAAGGTGAGCCGTATAAAGTATTACTAGATCCTGATGCAACTTTATTTTTAATCGGGCGTTAAGTCGCTGAGATATTCTGTCCAAAGTAACAGCTAAGTAAGATGCTAATAAGGGCAGTAGCAGGAAAAGCTTCAGGTGTATTAAAAGCTCTTGTAGAGATCGATGCTTGTGCCTCAAATTCAAGGGGAGGTTCTCATCAAATCGACCAAAAAATCGATTGTTTTTTGCTTTTTTTGATACCTCATGATGTGTAGAATATGCTCCTAAAAGGATATGACCGAAATAATTTTTTTGGAATAGCCATTGGACTGAAAATAAATAATTTCGTCCAAGAATCAGATAACAAGCGCATAATTTCTGCTGAAGTAAATATGATAGATGGTGGAAGAGCAGCTGCATTAGCAAAAATATCAGAACAATTAAGTAAAATCCAACAGTTTGAGGTCAAAGAAGGTTTATTGTATGGCCGTGGAATTACTGATTAGTCGCAAGGTAAATTAATGAATTTTTGAAGATCAAAAAAATCGTAATTGAGAGATCGATTTGCTTATATTTTTATTTTAAAGAAAATTGAATTCTTGGAAGCTTATACTGGTAAATTATTAATTTTGTTATTATTTATTTTTATATATCGATTTCAAAAACAAAAAAAAACGTGAAAAATCGGTAAAAAAATTTCACAAGTCCACCATTTTGTTAATTTTCGACTTTTTTTGGTTCTATTGGTATAAGCTGCCAGGAATATGATTTATTTTCTAAAACTTTTTTGTTTTTTGATTCCAGATAAAAATCGGAGGTACTAGAATTCCCACTATGCGGAAACTTTTTCTCGAGGTGGTTCCATAAACAAGTGTTTAACTGATTATGTAACAATTGTTTTTCAATAAATAATATTTTTTATACATTCAAAGAATACATACATATGTGTGAAAAAGTTTCAGTATCTTATTTACTTCCTTCTATGAAAAAAAATGAAGAAAAAGGGTAATTTTTGGGTTGCTTGATGAGAACCTCCCCTTGAAGGCGCATGCATTTCAGCTTGATCAAGACATAATATTAGACATGGATTTTAGCACCACTTTCGATTGTGATGTACGCTTAGGTCATAGCCTTTGGAGAGTTCTAGATGGTGAGTGGCACCCTTTCATGAAAAATGAAGGAAAAATGCGAGAATTTATGCTGGGTGTGCAGAAATATCTGAGTTAATTGAAGAAGAGCGAGAAAAAGTCGAGCAGTTGGTTAAGCGTGTTTCAGCTTTACACACTCAAAAACTAGGTATAACGCATCTAAAGGGGCATCACATGGACGTGCAAGGTGCTGCGCCTATTAGAGATAAGTTGAACCGAATGTCGCCTAAAATGATTAAAATAGCTCAAACAGAAGGGAAGAGATTATATAAAGAGGATATTATAGAGAGATCAGCAAGTGACTGGAGCATCGCCCCAGTATTTGAAAAAAAGAAAGATGTAGATTCTTGTAGATTTTGTGTCGACTATTGCGACTTAAATAAAATGACTTAGAAAGATGAGCATCCATAACCGAACATAAACTTAATTTTAGATGAATTTCATAATGCAGAATATTTAACTAAGATCGATTCAAAATAAGCTTATTTGCAAATACCGATGAAGCGAGTGAGTAGAAAATACACAGCGTTTGCAGGGCCTCGTTCAGGATTATGAAAGTTTCAGAGAATGAGTTTATGTTTAACTAATGCGTCTTGAACGTAGCATCGATTCATAGATCTTTTATTCGATCCTGCGTTCGAACACAACTAAGAAATTAAACTTGACATAATTAAAGTTACAGAGACATTTGACGAACACCTGTATTGGTTGGAAGTAGTGCCTAAAAAGTTAGTTAACGTTGGGTTCGAAATAAATAATAATAAGTGCGAGTTTTGCTGCTCTCGAGTCTCATATCTTGGTTTCTTACTAAATGAAGATGGCTTAAGATCAGATCCTAAAAGAGTTGAGCCAGAGTTTAATTATTCAGCGCCATGGACAGTCAGATAATTACGAGGCTTCCTTGGAATGGTAGGCTGGTATGTGCACTTTATAGAAAATGTTGGAGAGTTAAAGTTAGCATCCAATCGTCTATAAGTAGAGTATTAACTCAAGCCGAGAGAAATTATTTTACAACAGAGAAAGAGTGTTTAGCAGTTAAGTGGGTCATTGAAAAGTTAAGACCTTATTTAGATAGCTATAAAGGCTCCAGCGGGATAAGTATGTCAAAACTGCTCAAAGCGGGTTTGATAAACAGGCTTTGTTACTCAAAAGGTCATAAAATAAAACTTCTCAGACAAATTTTTAGACCTCTAAACCCTCCCAGTAACTCTATAACCTAAAAAACGTGATTTTTGGATTTTTTCTTATTCCTGACTTAAGTGGGGTACAGGTGAAATCTTTTTTTGTCAATAAAAAAATGACGTTTTTCATTTTTAATTTTAGATTCATAACTGTGGGACTAGTAGTATTTTAACTGCTGACTCATTTACCTCTAAACTAAGCAGCAGTTAAAATACTACTAGTCCCACAGTTTTTAATATTTCGTGCTGAAATTTTTTTTATAGATTCTTTAGATGGTTTTGAACAACATCACGCATGGATTATGTTGTAGGTGCAATGAGTCTAAAATGAAAAACGTCATTTTTTTATTGAAAAACAAGATTTTACCTGTACCCCTCCCCCTTAATATCGCTTAAAACAATCTGAAAATTTGCATGTGGGAGTTTTTATAGACTTTTAATATTCCTAATTTTTTTAAAACTCTCTCGATGAAAAATGAGTTTAGAGACCTCATTTTATATTTTCTTATGCGGATTCTATTTTGTTAACTTATTTGGCCAACTTTGAATTCTATTTTTTTTTATATTTTTTCCGCTCTTCGGAACCATCGCAATAGAATTATGAATTTCAAGGTACGTCATACTCAAAAGTCGAAAGAAACGATTTTTATTGCATTTTTGCCTATATTTGAGGACTTGGCCACAAAGAACTTCAAAACTAATATATACTAATAAACAGAAGCGTTTGTAAGAACTTAAATAGCTTATTAACAAAAAATCTCACAGAAAAATGAATGAAAAACAAAAGAAAGTACGAGTTTAATACTTTAATTTAAGCTTTGAAGAATGTTTATGAAATAGCGTAAAAAATTGTTCATATGTTACATGCTAAAAATATTAAAAAATTTATAGTAATTTTTATCATGCATAATTTTCAAACTACAAGAACTTTTTTAATGCAACAAAGCTTAAATTAAAATATTTAACTTGTACTTTCTTTTATTTAGAATACATTTTTTTATGAGATTTTTATCTAATTAGCTATTTATGTTCTTATTATCGCTTCTGTTTACTATATTTTTAAAAAATAGCTACATCTCTGTCTCTAGGGCCTACTAGCACAAAAGAAAAAACACGGGTTGATTTTTTTTCACGTTCCCATCCCTAAAATCGCAACTTCGTTGCTCTTTTTTGGCTCTCATAGCAAAAATACACTACACAACTAGTATGGAAAGGCTTTTTTACGAAACTCGTTACGACCCTCACCTTCGGCTCAGGTCGTAAAATTTTCGTTTCGTAAATAAAACCTTTCCATACCCGTTACGTAATATACTATTTCATCAAAGAATCCAGCATTTTCAGCCAAATCCATTTCCCAGAGATGAGGTACTCATTTTATAAGTATCATTATAAAATTCAGCGAATTATAATGAAGTTATTTTTAAGACACCCGTGTGCGAAACACAGTTTTTTGTGTCAGTATTCAGTGTGCGAAGCAGTCTTTTTACACACTGCGGTGCGCGAAAAATTTTAGAACCATTTGTCATTTTTTTTCGCTTAGCGCTGGCTTCATGTATGCAAGCTTTCTTTTATTTTTCTTCTCATACATAAAAAAAACTAACCAAAACATTTTGACATTGTAATAGTATATTTCGAAATATACTATATATATGCTATGTATATTTCTATTTTTAAATCAAACCAGATTTTAATTGAGTTAATAATGCTAAATATCAATTTAGTAATTGCAAGCACACCGTTAATGGATTCTTTCTCGTTGTTTTTTTTTGTTTTTATTGGAACATTTCAAAAGATTCAGGAAAGAATCAATTGACGTTAAGTGTATAGTCAATTTTATAATAAATGAAAAAAAAATAATGAAATATTTGTACATTAAATAGTTTATCAATAAATGAATTGTATACTTAAGTTTATTTGGTTGTTTTAAATTATTTATTTTATTCATTTGATTAGCAATATGTATTTTTTTTGTAAATTTGTTATGTATATTTTTTTGTAACATATATTTTTTTTTATAATATATATATATTTTTATATGTATTTTTATTTATAATATATTATTTACTCGTTTATTGTCACCTTCGCTTCGCTCAGGTGACAAACAAAACTCGTGGTTTGTTATGACCGTAAAAATGTCGTTTTCGATTGTCTGTGTTTCGCCCACGGTGTCTTAAAAAATAGTATACGCAACACGTGCGCGATGCGGTTCACACACTCGCCTTTTTGTCGCCCTCGCTCCGCTCGGGCGACAAACTCGGCTCGTGTGTGAATCGCATCCTTCGCGCACTTGTTACGTAATATACTATTCTTTTTAATGATTAGAAATGAGTAGAAAAATCTTTTATAAATAAACGAATTTGTATGAATTCAAAAAAATATATTCAAATAAATATTGATGTTTGTATCAATTTATATAAAGAAACATTTTGATTAACTTCTCTTAAAATATATTTTCTAAATTCTATTGTATGTACTAAAATGTTATTGATATCTAAATCTAATTTCTATTTTATATTACTAGCTACATTCATGCGCGCGAAGCGCGCAACAAATTTATACTCCAGGGTCAACTATGGATATAATAACATCTATAAACATGATAAGTAATTTTAATAAACGAAATTATTTTAGTAGCAATTTTATTGTTTTTAAAAAAATGATGAGTGGTCATCTATCAAAAATTAATTTTAAATAAAAACTAAAATTATGAACCTTAAAATCAAACAGTACGAAGTGCCTTTAATATGTCATCAAAAATAAAAAAATTAAATTAAAAGAAATTTTTAATATAATTTTTTACATACATAATTTTCAATATTTATATTAGTTTTTTGGCATGTAGGATATAAGATCAAACTCTAGATACCGCAGCATACAACTGACCATGATCAAAAACTTCTCTTCATCAATCAATAATTATATTATTCTTTTAAACAGCTAACAACAGCTAAAATTTTTTTTAAGCAACTGAATAAACTAATAGCAGTATCTGTTTCAATTTTTCTTTATTTACAACATATAAGTGATTTGAAACATAATAGAGACAAATCTGCGTTGGTTACACACTGTAAAAATTCTAGCCATAGCTTTGATACAAACATAGGAACCTCAAACATATTAGACATTGAATGCAACTATCAAAAAAGATTGCTATCAGAAATGATACATATTAAAAAATATGAAAATTGCAATAATACACGACACTCAAAAATTAAACAACGTATACAATAAATACATAGTTGAATTATTAAAAAGAAATTAATTTTTTTGATAAAACGGTTTCAAGAATAAATTATTTACAATAAAACGCAATAATTGTTAAATTAGATTAAATATAATTAAATCAAATTCATTCATGTGAGTCAAAATCTTGAATCAAATACCAAGTACATAAAAGAAAACACTTGCTAGTCACTTTGTACATACGTAACTCACCTAAATTACCTATGTTAAAGATTTGTATAACCAAAGAAAATAGACGCTTATAGAAGGATTCTTCTGGGTTACATTTTTCGTCCGAAAGCCTGGGTAACACTTCAACATTGTTTGTATATCTATACATATGAAAAATGTGCTATATATATGATTTATATAGATATAAAAATACATGGGATTTGATGGCGTCCCCAAGTAGCTGGGTAACAGAACCAACTCATTTTTGGCAGAAATTTCCCATGTACGCTTCTATCAGCGTCTATATTCGTTGAAATAACTTATACTTCATAATGTCACGTAGATCATGATGACGCATATTAGATTGCGTAAATTTTTATTATTAATAGAAATATCTATTATTATACATTTTTATAAAACAAAAATAGTTATGTAATACCACATGTTTAATACTTGTAAGGTTCATTTTTTATTTTTATTGTTACGCCTAAAATGTATTGTTTTAGGTGATGTTTTTTTAATGTATTGTTGATGAATTTAGAAATTTTTAATCATTAAGAAACTGTTATCAGTTCCCATATGGAAATAATTTATGTGAAAAACTGTGAATAATAGTAAATAATTGTAAATAACTGTAAATAATTGTGAAAAAAGTGAATAAATGTAAATAACTGTAAATAAATATAAATAACTGCAAATAAGTGTAAATAACAGTTAATAAGTGTAAATAACAGATAATAACTGTAAATAAGTGTAAATAACAGTAAATAATTCTAAATAATTGTAAATAACTGTTATTTATGTCTCAATTCCCACATTTTTTAATATTTTTCTACAGTTATTTACAGTTATTTACATTTATTTACATTTATTTACAGTTATTAACAGTTATTTACAATTATATCCAAAAATTTTTTCCATATGGGTTGTTATTAAATTTTATGTTTTAGCACCTGAAGTGGCCTCTCTAAAAAATAGAGGAGAAAAATCGTTATTACTCTTGTAGAAATAAAGAAAAATTGAAACAACTGCTGCTATTAGTTTATTCACAGTTAGAAATATCAAAGACAAAGTCTGTTAAAACCAGTTAATAGACAAAAATGTGTGTTACTTTAACAAACAAAATGTCTTTAAAGGATTTAACAAACAAATGTCTGTTAAAATATTACTTATAAATTACAGACATTGTCTGTCAATGTACTAAAACTTTTTTTGGTCTTGTTTTCCGTACACATACATACACGTTTTATATATAGTTTTATTTTTTTTAAATTCACGTTTAAGGAGTCTCATGTGCTAGCTATAGTTTGCTATAGTTTGTTGTTCATAATAATCAAAAATTTAAAAATTCTTCAATATTTTGAAAAACATTAATTTATACCTGGAAAAAAATCTCTGCAAATTTTTAGTTAGACTTATCGACTGATTTTATTATTTATGGTCACTTAAAGTTTATCTTTTTACTACTATGAGATACAAAACACGCGGACTTCGAGTGAGCACATATAAAAAAATTAGTTGATAAGACTACTTGAAAATTTGCAGAAATTTTTTTCTAGGTATAAATTAATTTTTATCAAAATTTTGAAGAGTTCTTTAAACTTTTAATTTTTATGAACAACAAACTATAGCTGACATATGAGACTCCTTAAATTAATAAATGTACAAGAACTCAAGAAATATTAGAAAGAACGTTTTTTATTATATCTTATACAATATTATATTCGTTTATAATATGATATTCGTTGTCTAATGAATAGCTTTCGTGACATTTACAATGATATAATTTTAATAATTATTAACAATTTTTATAAACAAATTATAATAATACGTTTTTTCGAAAAAAAAAAAATTATGATATTTTTAGGTCATTTTGAGTAAAAAAGGTTCTCATGAACATATTGCTAAAATGAACTGAATCGGCAAAAAAATCGCAGTTTGAAAAAACGCGATTTTTCAAAACTTTGACAGCCTATAGCTCAGCTTCTACTGATTTCATTTTAACTCACAATAGCTTAAATTGTTGGTTAAAATATAAACTTAAAGATTACAGTAGTTAGCGACCGTATTTATAAAAAATCGTGTTTTTCAAACTTTGCAATTTGTTTTCTGCCGATTCAGTGCATTTTAGCAATATGTTCATGAGAACCTTTTTTACTCAAAATGAACTAAATAATATGATAAAAATTTTTTTTTAAGTGCATTTTTATAATTTGTTTATGAAAATTGTTAATAATTATTAAATGCGCCATTTTCAGACATTCTACCCAAAAAATTCGGATTCAGCAGGTCAAAAATACATTAAAAAACCTGGGTAGAATTGAGGACCTCGATCGACCAAGACTTATGTAGTTTACCCCTGGACTATCTATTTTAGTCGTTTGTTACGGACATTTTCAGAATCAACTGACATAAAGTCTGTTAAATCGTCACATCCTTGTTTGTTACTTCAACAGGCAATTTAGTAACAGAAAATAAAAGTTAACAGACTACACAATTGTTTTTAACCGTGTTCAGTTCCTTAAAACAATAATTATATTATCAAACGTTTGTCCACGTAATTTACTAATCGTCATAGCAAAAGATAATTCACATGAAAATTACGTTCTTTTAAATGTAAAAGGAATATTCATTTTCACAATATAATCTACTACGGTTTGGAAAAATATTATCTTATACCACCCGTCAAAATTTTACATTTTAATAAATGATAAGAAAATTCTAAAATTTGCAATCTCGCACTATTGCATGAACCTTTATTAATACTTATATTTCTTATAAGCATTACAATAAATTTTTCTCTCAAATGTAATTTACTGGAAGGATTAAAAGAATTTAAATATTCTAGAAGAAACATTTCATCTGATTCATTATTGATTTTCATCACTATCAATTTCCGAGTTTTAAAATAATGTATGAAAATAATATAAATTTTGCAATAAAGAATCAAAAAGTTTTTCACAAAAAAACATTTTATTTTTTACTTGCATTAAATTTTGTTTCAACTCATTCATATAAAATTGTTTTCACTAATTATTATATGCGTTACATCTTTAGTTTGGATAGCATTAAATTAAATTAAATATTGCAGTAAATTAAATTTTTAAATACTATTATTGGTAATAAGAGTTTAAAAATCCCTCATTATTTAAAATTACAAAAGCATCTTTTTCATCTTTATATATTTAATGACTATTAAATAAATGACTTTACTTAGCTACTTCATAACCGCATTATAGGTAATAATAAATATATCTATTACATTTATTTGAACTGAAGAGCATGACGAAGCTGTCCGCCTTCTAATAATATTTCCAATCTTAACTTATGAATAAACGATGCGTTTAATCGAGTTTTTTTGCTACAAAGAAAAAATTTGTAAGATTAAACTCTAGTGCGGACAACTCAAGTAATTCACCTAAATATTATATATACAAAGTTATAATAAAAACTTTCAATATATCGTATTTTAAGGTTAGGTTTGTCGATTTGATGTCTAATTTCCAATCCAAGCTCATAAAAAATAACAAGTCCAAATGATTTTTTATTTTAACAAAAATTATTGTATTAATGTAGCTTTAGTGCGGACAAGTAATTATATTTGTTTAATTTAAGAATTTAAAAAGATATTGATAAAATAAAAAAGCAAAACTCGATTGCTGCAGCTCCGACATGCCGTTAAGCATTTACAAAAACGCTGCCAAGTGCTTTGGTGTAATGCTTTCTCATAGAGCTCATTGTGTTAGAGTATTTTGATTTCATTTTGCTTTCTCAAAGAAAAATTATTGTATCGGTGAAAAAATTTTTTCTATTTTTTCGTTAATTTGTACATATTTAGACTCCGGGAGTCAAAAAAAGTGGTTTCAAATAAAAATTTTTTCAAAATTTTCAAAATGCTCTAAAATTAAAACTGCGCTAAGAAAATTAGTTTTTAAAAATTTTTTCTTCTGACAATAGCGGATAACTTGCATGCGAATTTTGGGGCAAATCTATAGAATAATTTACGTAAAATAAAAGAAAAATGAATTTTTTTTCTTCAAATTTTACAAAATTATCTAAAATTAAAACCACGCTAAGAAAATCAGTTTGGGTGGGGCTCGAACATTAGAATGTTTTTTATTTAATGAATATTTATTTAGAGTGCCACAATTACAAATAGCGTATTCCATAATTTAGAATAAAGTAATAATGAATTTTCATGATTTCAAAAAGCAGTAGTGATAATGTCAAATTATTCGATTAAAATATTTAGAGTTCTTTCGAAATCTTGATATAATTTATTCTAAATTTAGACGTACATTTATTTTGCTACTTCTTATTTCGATAAAGTGAATATTCTAAAATGCTTTACTCGCATTAGTTATTTTCGTTACTTCAGTCGCTGAAAATACGAAAATTCTAAAATGAATAAATGAACAGTCTTGATATGCACATAATTTATATGAACTTCTAAATAAATGTTAATTAAATAAAAAACATTCTAATGTTCGAGCCCCACCCATCAGTTTTCAGAAGTTTTTCTTTTGGTAGTCGCAAATAATTTCCAAGCAAATTTTAGAGCAAATCCATCGAGTACTTAAAGTAAAATACAAAAAAAAATTAAAAATTAGAATTGAAAAAAATGTTTTAAATTGTTCTAAAATTAAAACTATGCCAAGAAAACCAGTTTTCAATAGCTTCCGTACCAGTTAGACAAAAAAATAAATTGTATGCAAAATTTGAAGGAAATCTGTCGAGTACTTTTCGAGATCTAATTGACGTAATGAGTACATACACACACACATACATACAGACATTTTCTGCCCTACAAAAAAAAATCAGGTGAGAGATCATTACATGAGATTTTGGCATGATGAATCACCTAAGAAATCAGGTGATTTCTCGCCTGATTTTTTTTAACAGGGTGGAAACCACTTTTTTCCACGAGTCTGAATATGTACAAATTAATAAAAAAATAGAACAAATTTTTTTATTGATACAATGTTTTCTTTATGAGAAAGTAGAAGTGTATTAAAATATATTTATGACTCATAAATCTTAAGACATGATACACATACAACATTATTTCATTTTAAATAGTGTTATTAAATAAACAAAATCAAGTTTTTAACTAATCAAAAGGATTTTAAGCATCAGATAAGGGTTTTTAAAACTATTCATGGATCAAACTTTTTTATTTAATGTATATTTAAGCTAAAAAGAAGTTTTATTAGTTAATATTATAATAACAAAAAATTATCAATTACATTTAAATCTGATTTTTTTTCAGACTGAAACTCAGGTCTGATAGCTCAAATAACTACAGTTGAGTAGAAAGTGCATAGGCGCCCAAGTTATTTCAGCTTATGTCTGTATATTATAAAATAACCCATATGTATAAGTAAACTAATCAGTTAAATATATTATATTAAATATTAATTCATTTTATATTATAAAATATAACACACCTATATTAGTAAATATTCAAATTTTTATTGAAAATATAGTCATATGGCTTGTTTGTCAACTGTAATGCAAATTTTATATATACAAATATATAAAAAGGATGCTTACTATAGTTATAATTTTATCAGCATGTTAATTATTTTTAAGCTTTATTCATTAAAACATAAATTGTTTTTTCATTTTTAATTTCATGTATTAATATTTAGTTAAATAGTAATGTATATAATAAAATAACTCACTCGTATAAGCAAACTATTCAGTTAAATACATTATATTAAATATTAATTCATCGTATATCATAAAATAGCACACTTATATAAAATGATTAAGTAAATTATTCAAATTTTCATTAAAAATAGACATATAGCTTGTTCGTCAACTGTAATACAAATTTTATATGTTAATCTATAACAAAGCTGCCTATTATAGTCATACTTTTATCAGTGTGCAAATTATTTTCAAACTACATTTCCTGAAAACACACATTTTATACTTCTATTTATTTATGTATTAATATTTAATATAATAAGTTTAACTAAATAGTATTGTATATTATGAAATAGCACACTCGTATAAGTAGATTCTTTAAATTTTCATTAAAAATAGACATACAGTTTGTTCGTCAATTGTATCATCCATTGTTATCAGTAAATTTTGATCTTGATTCATTCTAATCTTATTTTTTTTATTCAAATGTGCATAAATTTATCTTTAAAACATTAGTTAAGAGGAGGTCACGTATCTCTGTCCTTTTCTAATCAAAAAATTGAGTTTTTTACACGAACTAACAACTTTAGCAAAAAATGAAGAGAAAGCCGCATCTCGTAATAAAAAAAGCAATATTTTCTTTGATAAGAAAGAATTAATTTTATTGCTTCGTTTTCAAGAAAACCTTGAAAAACCAAATTGTCCACCCTAACCTCTATGATTTAAGTTTTTCAAGGTTTTCTTGAAAACGAAGCAATAAAATTAATTCTTTCTTATCAAAGAAAATATTGTTTTTTTTATTACGAGATGCGGCTTTCTCTTCATTTTTGCTAAAGTTGTTAGTTCGTGTAAAAAACTCAATTTTTTTATTAGAAAAGGACAGAGATACGTGACCTCCTCTTAAATATATTACTTTTTTTTGGTACTTTGATGATTTTTAATCTGAGTAATAGAAATAAAGAATAATAAAACTTTCATAACCTCAAACCTTCATAACCTCAAACCTTCATTAATTGCTGTTACTATACTTATTTTTAAATGAAAAACAATTAAAAATATATACATATTGTACCTGCATTAAGCAATGCTTATGCAATAAAGGAATAAATTACTTATCTGAATTGTTATATTATTTGATGTCTTTACAATTTTACTGGAATTTGTAAATAAAAGGTAGTCACCTTGCTTGTGCTCATAGTTATATATTTTATCATTAAACTATACATTGGTTATATACATAAATAATATTGCTTGGTTTAAAATAAAATATTCTTATTCTATTTTAATTGAGTTACTTCTATTATATTTAAAAAACAATGCCTAGAAATTAATTTTTATTTATTTAAAAAATCTAAACCCTTTAAAATTTAATTTTTGGCGCCTATTCTATATCGACCAATCAGGATTCGATCTTTAGATGCTTCAACATGGCGGCTCATCATTTTTTTAAGAAGGATATTTTTTACCAGAATCTTCATTTATACTGCCTACGAGCTGTCGACAGTACACGAGATTTTCGGACGTAATATTTTGTAAAAACTATTCACTAAACTAAAATTCACGATGTTATAGCTGATGAGTGGTTAATCTACAGTGATGTATTCTAGCAAATTTTGACCCTCTATTATGCTGTTTTTATATTTTAATTACTGTTTTGTGATTTTGTCCCACATCTCTTAAGAATTAAAAAAACGGGTGCAGAGACTTCGAAATGTGTATATGAAATATCTATTTGATTTTGGAATGGGTGGTCATATTTTTCTTTATAGAGTCATGTTGGGTTGGTGGCATACCGATTCGAGGAGAGAGTATTTTATTACTATACTTATGTACAAAATCGTGCTTATAAATACACCAGAGTCTTCAGTGAATTTCTTTGCTAGATGTCTACTTTGAGTGTTCACTATCAAAAAGATTTGCGACCCAGCAATGTCCTTAATAAGCACTGAGACTTAAGGGAATTCCTTTCAAGTTTAAAATGAATATTACGTGGACTCTTTGTCTACTAAGATTAGGAATCTTGTATTCTTCAGCGGATTAAAAATAATGGTAAGGAGGTACTTGCCCGACCTTGACTAATATTTCATATTATAATTTTACTCTTGATTTATTTTATTATGGACCCATATATAATTAAAGGTGTAACTGTATTTAATGTCTGAATGATGGCTTTGTGTTCAGTTAGTGTTTATGATATTGCATGCGCTTTGTTTTATTTTAGTTTGTTTCATTTTATGTTAAACTTCATTTTAACTAGTGAATATTGGCTGACTGTTTTTCGTATTACAAAGTTTTTTTATTATTATTTATTAGTTTTTTTATATTATAATCTATAATATTCTGTTAAAATAGTAGCTTTCTTATTCAGTATTATTAATTTTAGTTTGAAAAATGAAACCTTTTAAAAAAAATACAGCAAATATCGGAACTTGAATCCTTTTTTTTATGGTTTTCAAGCAATATTCTAACACAGTGCTAGTGCCGCACTCATAGCTTATTTAAAATTTACTTGTTACCCCTTTTATTGGTAATATAGAAATTTATACTCAATATTAACATATAGATGGAAATGCTGTAATATCGATTATATATGCAATTATTATGTTAATATGTTATACACTGTATTACATGCCTTTTTGTAAGCTATAAAAAAATTTTAAAAATATTTATATGTCTATTGTTATGTATTAGAATTATTTATTGTTTTGGATAATAACAAAATTATGTATTTACAGGTTTGACGGTGTTACCTCAATGATTTATCATTCAAGAGGTTTTGGGCAACAATTCAGTGGTAGTTACGATGAGTATTTTGGCTTAAATGTTGATATCGAAGGAGTAATTTATTTGATGATAGCTAATCATTTGCTACATAAATATTATGAGGAAATGATAACAATAGCTGAAGATGTGAGTGGAATGCCTGCAATGTGTAGGTAATACAAACAATTAAATAAGATAAACCAACAGAATACTTAAAAATTTAATTTGATCAGTCATTTCTTATAAATTTTGGATCATTAAAATCAAGATATGAGATATATATACAGGGTGTCCCATTTTAAATAACGGATGAGCATGTCTCCAAAAATATGGAAGATAGAAAAAAACTTTAACGGTAGGCCGGAGTAGAACCTGATACTGACCAAGTAACAATTGAGTTGTTTGTTATTTACTCAAGTTTTAATCAGTGTATCTTCAAATTAAAGGTCGAGCGCAATAGATATTATTATTATGAACATCTATGCACAAGAAAAAAAATATCTACCGGTTCGTTTTTGAGAAAAGTAAGTAACGCGAAAATATTATAAACATAAACTTTTACTTTGGCGTTACTTACTTTTCTCAAAAACAAACCGGTAAATATTTTTTTTCTTGTGCATAGATATTCAAAATAATAATATCTATTTCACTCGACCTTTAATTTGAAGATACACCGATCAAAACTTGAGTAAATAACAAAAATGCCAATTAGACAAGGACAGCGAATCCGGCCTGCTCTTAAATACAGAAGTTGTAGAGTTCAGAGGGGGCCAACTGAGGGTGACATTGGCCACGACCTTGAGGTCAAGGGTCAAGGTTATTCGAAGGGCAAATCGATTTTTTCAAATAGGAACCCCTACTTTTGACCTCGGAAATGGAAAGAGCGGAAAATTTTACGTTCAGATATGTCCTTGGTCAAGGTCATGGTCATGCGTCAAGGTCATTTAAAGGTAATATTATTCTTTTCAAATGGGAACTTCTACTTTTGATCTCGTAAATGGAAAGAGCGAAAAATTTTACGTTCAGATATGACCTTGGTCAAAGTCATGATCAAGGTCAAACACCAGATCAAAATCACTAAACGCGAACAAACACTTCGAAAAATGCAGATACTTTTAAAAAAGTGCAATAAAGCTGCAGGATTCAGAAGTGACCAGCTAATACTAAACTTAAGGTAATATCGTTGTTGTCGCGACCCTAACTAAGATCGTGGTTGACCCAGCCACTGAAGATAAGGTCGTGGTTATATCAGTCACTTAAGGCAAGATGGTGGTTGTTCCAGCCACTCAAGGCAACGTCATGATAGTCCCAGCTACTCTTAAGGACCTCAAGTAATATTTTGCAACCGTCAATGACCACTGGTAACCGAAGTTAACCACTGTAACCTCAAATGACCATTCACAACCATCAGTGACCACTGGTAACCGAAGTTGACCACTGTTACCTCAAATGATCATTTGCAATCATCAATAACCATCTTAATCATCATGTAATCACTAATTATGATCAAGAATAATAAAAAATTTAGTCCTAATACAATTTACGTGAATAATTTGTATTAAAATAATTTGTATTGTTATAATATCTATCATTTTGTATGCTTGATTTAGAGTACTGTCACTTCGTTAAGTATTTGGTTTTTATCACACACTTCGCGTAAGAGTGTATCTTTCACATACTTTTCTACAAAAACTTCTTTGAATGATTTTAATTATTTGCATTCGTTTCAGATGTATGTACGTATACAAGTGGGTATTTAAACAAATAACAATTGAATAATTCCATAAAATTTTTTTGCCAATATTTTTCTATTACACGATCAATCAGTACCTACTTTGCTCCAAGTGGGTAAAAGAATTAAGATCTTGTCTTAATTGGTTGCATCGTTCACATCCTCGCTTTAATTGGAAGGATTAAAGTAAAGTTAATTCGTCTGTCAGACCTTTACCACATAATGCCAGATTATACCTCCAATGAAATAGTAGATATTATTCTTGTGCTTGGAGAATGCCATGGTAATTATTTACAAGCAGCAACGTTATACCGTAATCGTTTCCCGATAGAAGACATCCAAACGATCGTACCATTGCGAGACTTGTAGAGCGCCAACGTCAACGACTAGTCGGTTCGCGACAAAGAGCAAGAACTAATGTTCCAGAAAGGGATGATCCTCAAGTGCTCGCAGTGTTAGGTATGGTAGCCATTGACCCCCGTGTTAGTACTTAAGAAATTGAAAGACAATTAGGTATTCCAAAATGCACGGTGCACCGAATATTGAAAGTTCACAAATTCCATCCTTACCACATAATATTGACACAAAAATTGCAATGTAAGGACTTCAAACGAAGGCGTCAATTTTGTGCTTGGGCACAAAGAATGATACAACAAGATCCAGAATTTTTTAATTATGTCGTGTTTAGTGATGAGGCCACTTTTCATAATACTGGTCAACTTAAGAGGCACAATTGCCATTACTGGTCTGTCCAAAATCCTCACTGGCATCAAGAAGTAAATTATCAGCAACGTTGGAGTTTGATCGTGAGGTGCGGTATTATAAATGGATACTTCATTGGACCCTATTACTTCGACGAAAACGTAAATAGACGCAACTATTTACACTTTTTAAGAAATGATTTATCGGGATTACTCGAAAATGTGGATCTATACACGAGACTCCGCATGTGGTTTCAGCATGATGGTGCACCAGCTCATTTTTCCAGGATTGTTCGTCGATATTTAAACATCAAATTTACTAATCAATGGATAGGACGTGGTGGACCTGAAAAATGGTGCTCGAGATCTCCAGATCTGACAAGCTTAGACTTTGTTCTGTGGGGTTATCTGAAAAATATAGTCTATGCTGAAGCACCGACCACAAAAGAAAATATGATGCAACGCATAGCAACCGCATGTCGCAACATTCCAAGAAATGTTCTATTAGCCACCATTCAAAGTTTTCAAAATCGAATTCAGTTATGCCTTGATAATAATGGTCAATTGTTTGAACATTTCATTAGATGAATTTTCTTAAAGAGTTAACTTTAATATGACGTCAGATACCTTTCCCTAAGGACAACCACCACCTTGCCTTAAGTGGCTGGGACAACCACCACCTTGCCTTAAGTGGCTGGGACAACCACCACCTTGCCTTCAGTGGCTGGGACTACCACCACCTTGCCTTAAGTGGCTGGGACAACCACCACCTTGCCTTAAGTGGCTGGGCCTACCATTTCCTTGCCTTCAGTGGCTGGGACTACCATGTCCTTGCCTTAAGTAGCTGGGACTACCACCACCTTGCCTTAAGTGGCTGAGACAACCACCACCTTGCCTTAAGTGGCTGGGACAACCACCACCTTGCCTTAAGTGGCTGGGACTACCACCACCATTCCTTAAGTGGCTGGGACAACCACCAACTTGCCTTAAGTGGCTGGGACAACCACCACCTTGCCTTAAGTGGCTGTGACTACCATGTCCTTGCCTTAAGTGACTAATATAACCACGACCTTATCTTCAGTGGCTGGGTGAACCACAACCTTAGTTAGATTTGGGACAACAACGATATTTCCTCAAGTTCAGTATTGTACTTTTTTAAAAGTATCCGCATTTTTTGAAGTGTTTGTTCGAGTTTAGTGATTTTGATCTGGAGTTTGACCTTGACCATGACCTTGACCAAGGACATATCTGAACGTAAAATTTTCCGCTTCTTCCATTTCCGAGGTCGAAAGTAGGGGTTCCTATTTGAAAAAATCGATTTGCCCTTTAAATAACCTTGTTCCTTGACCTCAAGGTCGTGGCCAATGTCATCCTCAGTTGGCCCCCTCTGAACTCTACAACTTCTGTATTTAAAGTTTTTTCCTATCTTCCATATTTTTGGAGACATGCTCATCCGTTATTTAAAATTGGACATCCTGTATATATATATATATATATATATATATATATATATATATATATATATATATATATATATATATATATATATATATATATATATATATATGGGTAAATCTTTCATAATGTTAAAATTTCACCTGCAACAAATTAAAAAAAAAAAAATACAGGCACACGTGTAAAACTAATTTTCTCTGAATGTTGACGTATTATAATGAAAGAAAAAAATCGTGTTACTCACTTTTAAGGGTAGTCTTTTTAACAAACATCAAAAGACAGATTTTCGAGTAAATTTTTCATAGTGTTAAAATTTACTTTCAATAAATTAAAAAAAATTGAAGACACATGTATCAAATTTATTTTTTTAAATGTTGATATATTAAAATGATAATAAAAGAAAAAATCGCATTACTCACTTTTGAAGATAGCTTTTTTAATATAAGACATTTAAATATATTCATTATTATCACACCCAGGTATAATATTTTACCTATCTCAGATCAGTTTTTTAAGTATTTTGGGCTATAATAGATCATTTTCCATTGAGCTTTTTCATTTTTACATGTTTAATATGTTACAGAAAATATTTAAATACGCAATTTACATTAATAATTACAAAATTTTTGTAATAAATAAAATATGCCAGAAATAGCAATTTTTTTTGGAAAATTCATTTTTGGCGATTCGGGTATTAAAATTGAGTGATATTAGTTACCCAATGGCTTTTGGGATTCCTGATTACAAATCATAAGTGAGTGGAATATCAATTTATTTTTGCTAAAATTGTCAATCTTAGGGTATGAAATTTGACATAGATTTGTGTAGTTTATGTTTTCGAATAAAAATACTTATATTCCTTTTAACCAAATATTTTAGTTTATTTAATAAACATTAAATCTAAAAATTTTAAATTTAAAATCTAGAAATTTCAGTGATGATTCAACTCAACGTTCTAGGTGTAAGCTATTAAATACATACTAAAACTGAGCTTTTTAAAGTTTAATCTCTTTAGAATTAAAACATTGATAGAAACTAGGTAATCGATGTAAATTTGGAAAATTTAATAGCCGGGAAAAATTCAATGATTTCCAGAATACTCGAAATAATACTTCAAAAGCAACTTAAAGATTACATTGAGTATTATAAAATAGTAAATTACAAAGTTCACAACAGAGAAAAGATGAATCAAAGCTTAGGTTTTCATATTAGTGGATAAAAACCTATTTTCAAAAGTGAGTCACGTTTTTTAAGTATAATTTCAAACGAACAAAGAACTTTATCTACACTAGGCACACGTTCCTAATAAAAAAATTTCTCTTTGTGATTCTAAATATTACCTTTTGATGTAGTTTAAAATGTCACCGCTGAATAGTCTTTTTTACAGCATCGTATTTTCCAGAAAAAAGTAAAATATATAAATTTTTGGTAACATTTTAATAACCTTTCAGAAAGTACTTTTGTTAACAGGCACACACCCATGCTCTTGATTTTCCAAAAGTATGTGTATAGATAAAGCTTTGGTGTGAATTTCAAATAAAAAAAGCAGTAGTCATTTTTTTTATAGCGGTAATTTATCATTTTACATGGCCTGGTAACATTTAAATTTAAAAAAAAACCCCTTTTCCCCATCCGCCATAAAATGACACGTCTAATTATCATTAAAAATATAACAAAATTAGTTTCTAATAACTCAATAAATCAGTGAACATTTGCTAACAAGATGTGCTATCTCATATTTAGGAGAAATGACGCAGTAACATGATTTTTAAAAGTATGAAAGAATTACCCATATATATGGAACGTTATTTCTCAACCGGAACACCTCTGCGACCAGAAGAGGTTTTGACCGATTTTAAGGATTTTGGGCTTAAAATTTTTGTTTTTTAATTCTCTTTCGAAAACCGTTTGGCGCTTTTGGAAATTTCAATATGGCAACTCAAAATGGCCGTCGGAAATTACAAAAAAATGGAATACACCAACTAAAAAGTATATAAAACGAAATGTTTGTATCCAATATGGTCGTTTTCTGGCTTAAAGTATAGTGGGAGATTAGCATTCAATTACTAATATGGTTGGATAGAAAAATAAAAAATGGCGGACCCAAGATGGTGCTCCAAAATTTGAAAACTATGTTAAATTTAAAGAACTTATTCGATTTTAACCACATTTAGTATATGGGGGTTTTTAGGATGTTAATTTAGAATTCAAGGTCAGATTCACTAAATCCAAGATGGCGGATCCAATATTGTGGATAACATAATAAAAAATCAATCTTTTCGCACTAAATTAGTTACATAGAGAATTTCGAGGCTGCTCAGAATAAATCTGAGGTCAAAATCTAAGAATCATAAGCTCTTAAAATTAAATACTCAGTAACTCTATAGTCCAAAGCCTTGTACTTAAGAAAATAGATTTAGCCAAAAGCTCTGTACAAAAGAAAATAAATTTTTGATAAAGAATTAGTAAAATTAAGCCTCAATACATCGAATCCCTATACATTAAAACACTACGATAGACAAAATAAACTTTTAAAATGCTCAAATTTATTTAGTATCAGTAAAATAATTTTTTACACGTAAAATTTTAAAACTATGAGCTTTTAAACCTAAATACCTTGTAATCCTACATCCTATTGAGATAAAAACGTCTACTTGAGGGAAGGTGATTACTGGCTTAATCAATGTTGAAGTATATAGTAATGGTGAAGGGCAATAGTTTCTATATTTAACTATTGTTCTCGATCGTTTTAAAACCTATGCAGCTTCGATCACCAACTCTGGTTCGAGGGGTTTGAGATAATCATACGTGGGATACATGACCTCTTAATGTTTTTGAAAACTCAAAAAGCTCTCTGCGTTTCATAGGGTGGAGACTATCTTTATTTTTATAAAGCCCGCATTACTTTTTTATTTTTTTTTTGTTTTCTATCTTTTTTTTATTTTTTTGTAGTTATGTATTTTTTACTTTTTTATTTTTTTTTTTATTTTTTTGTAAATTTTTTCGAACTTTTTCTAAATTGTAATATTTATGTTAATCAGTAGCTTGTGGTGGATAGAATAGCAGATGAATCAGAGTATTGATAGGCTAATAGACTTTTTTTTTTTACTTTGAATGCGTGAGCTTTTGAAATATATAATACCGATGGTGCAAGACTAAATCTTTTATTTAGTTTTCTAGAAGTCCTATCATAATCTTGTTTGGAGTAATGAAAAAAAGTAACATTTGGAAATTTAAATGATACCGATTCTTGAAATGCTGCTTTGCCCCATCTGTGAAATAAATAAGTTTTTTTAAATGTGGAACTCTCTTTAATATAGCGGGAATCAAGTACGTTTGTGCTAAGTATACAGCCGTTGTATCATGAGTTGTATAATCGGAAAGTATTACGAAGCTGCAGTGTTTTAACTCTTTACTTTGTTTGTAGTTTAGAATACAAGATAAAATGCTGCATTGATTATTGTTATAATGGAATTGTTGGGCAGCGTTCTGAGCTACATACGCATAATTTTCTGAATAATCTAGTTCTGAAATTCCCTCATTTGAGTTCAAAGTATTTTTCAAGTCACTCAAGAATTCTGATTGTTTTGTAGATATAAAATGATGAGGTATAAGTTTTTGTAGTTTGTCAAATAATTCAGGAACAAATTCATGAATATCAAGGCATTCCTTTTTTAATGTACACTTGTCAGTTGCTTGCCAAATGCTAAAAATAATATTATCTATGTCATTTTGCAATAAAATAGACAGTACGTATTCTTCAAAGTCCGATAGCTTTGAACATTTTTCACAGGTTCTTAAATAACAAGCAGGCTTCGGATTTCTGCAAAGACAATATTGAATGCAATCACGATATCCTTGTAAATAATGAGTAGATTCTTTCGTTAGTTCGCTTAGATTACAAGCTTCAAACATTGTCTTAAAATTTTGGTGTATTATGCATACGCAGACACTGTGAGTGCCCCTTGCTCCCGCGATAACGCACCATTTAGGCCTTAATTCAGCAAATTTACTGAAGCTAATTTGTGTTTCTTTATTACTTTCTTTAAAATTTTTGAACAAAATCTTTATATCAAACAACAGCAACCTTTTTGGGACGTGAATTATTTCATCACCTTTTTTTACTTTTACAACGTCTTTTTTGTTAGGCATTACTCTGCTATTGGTGTCGGAGTTATAATATTCTAATACCTTATTTATAGTACTCGTAGGCAAAGGCTTGCCTTTTTTTGGATCAGGAGTTGCTAAAATGCCAGATTTATTTCTTAAATCTCTTGCCTTTTTAGCCATTCTCATAGAAACATTGAACTCCTCCATGATTTCTCGTAAAGACCAGCTATCAGGTAGTATTGTAAGAATAGATACCTTTAGTGGATCATTCTCTGAAAGAGAAAAAAACTTTTCTTTTAGTGCGTCCATGATTTGTTCTAATTTATCTTTTCTGGTTCTGAGAAATTCCACATCTTCCATCTGAACACTTTCATCGTTTTCAGGTTCCACACCACATTCTTCCATAGAAACTTGAGTTTCATTTTTAGAACCTACGTTTGATATAGAGTTATCATAGTTAAACTTTCTACAAGTCTGACAAATCAAAGAGTATTCAGAAATATTGGTATGTCGGGATAAGAAATCTTTTGACACGCGACGGAGTCCCTTTCCTTTATGTCCTTGTTTATTAAAGGGATTACAACATCTATCATGATGCACCCTTTTTTTCGATTTAGGCATCACAATCGTTCTTATTTTATGAAAAATAATAATTCCTACCTTTTCAAATGATGAAAATATTTTATAAAAAAAAATAATTACTAGTAATATAAATCTGAACAGTGAAAAATAATATACTATGTAAACATTGCGACTCTACCTGCAAGATGAAACGAATTGAACCAGTGTAGTCACGTGGTTTATATAACTAAATTTAAAATCGAAATTGCAAATTACGACATCAATATACAAAAGATATATACTTACATATTGTACACATTTTTTTCTCAGTACGGTATAGGATTACTGAATAGTTGATTTCAAAAAGTCTTGGTTTTGGAATTCTATGTACCAGAATTAATTTCGTCAATTCCTAATCAATTCAAACATTTCCAACATTTATTTTCTCCAGTACAGATCTCTAGGGTATATGATAACAGGGTATTTATGTTTAAGAGCTCATGGTTTTAAAATTTGACGCATGAAAAAATAATTTTTTTAATTCGAAATGAATTTAAGCATTTTAAAAGTTTATTTTCTCTATCGCAGTGTTCTAATGTATACGGTTCCCAGGTATTTAGGTTTAATTTCACTAATTTTTTATCAAACAATTATTTTCTCTAGTACAAGATTTTGGAATATAGGGTTACTGGGTATTTAGGTTTAAGTGCTAAGAATTTTGAAATTTTCCCCTACACAGGCCTTCACGGTGTAAGGTTGTTGGGTATTTAGGTTTAAAAACTCGTGGTTTCAAAATTTGCCGTGTATCAAAATTAAAATCGTTAATTTTGAATAAATTTATTTTATCTAGTATAGGGTTCTAAGGTATAGGATTATTGAGTATTCAGGTTTAAGAGCTCATGGTTCTTAGATTTTAACCTCAGATTTATTCTGAGCAGCCCCGAAATTCTCTATGTACCTAATTTGGTGCGAAAAGATTGATTTTTTATTATGCTATCCACAATATTGGATCCGCCATCTTGGATTTAGTGAATCTGACCTTGAATTCTAAATTAACATCCTAAAAACCCCCATATACTAAATGTGGTTAAAATCGATTAAGTTCTTTAAATTCAACATTTTTTTCAAATTTTGGAGCACCATCTTGGGTTCGCCATTTTTAATTTTTCTATCCAACCATATTAGTAATTGCTAATCTCCCACTATACTTTAAACCCGAAAACGACCATATTGGATACAAACATTTCGTTTTATATACTTTTTAGTTGGTGTATTCCATTTTTTTGTAGTTTCCGACGGCTATTTTGAGTCGCCATATTGAAATTTCAAAAAGCGCCAAACGGTTTTCGAAAGAGAATTGAAAAACAAAAATTTTAAGCCCAAAATCCTTTAAATCGGTCAAAACCTCTTCTGGTCGCAGAGGTGTTCCGGTTGAGAAACAACGTCCCATATATATATATATATATATATATATATATATATATATATATATATATATATATATACATATTTATATCACTACGGACTTTTAAGGTTGCGACGTTGTCAAATCTAAAAATAACCGCTTCCATAGTACCATGGTAGTTTTGAATAATATGATAAATTCTTATATTGGTGAAAATGATGAAAAACTCGAATTCAATAATTGGAAAGAAGTACCATAATATTATAAATACTACGCAAATAAAATTATAGAATATAAAATAGAATTACGGGAACCCATAGCTGAATATTATATTAACCAAGATCATGATAAATATTCAAGATATTTATTAAGAATAATCAATATTCTTAAAATAATTTTATGATGTACTATAATATATAATTATAATATTGTTAAGTGACAGAAATAAATATTTAATTTATTTAATAAATTTTTAATTAGATTTTATAATGTTATAAAATTTACTGCATTGAATACGTTGCTTTTGCATAAAAATATCGAGTAACACTTTCAAGGCTAAATACCAACGTGACCATTGTGCTGACCATGCAACACGTGCAGCTACCTGCAGTGCTTGTTGCTAGTGGCCATACAATGATGCACCAATGACATAGCTTAGCTCTCTCCTACTTTTAATTAAGTAGTGGGATGAGCATAGCTACTGTCGTGATTTTGGGCGTGCGATTAAGAGAGAAGCGTGCCGGCTTGATCTGCTTCAACATCTTATAAAATAGATCTTGCCATGGATTTTTCTTTAAGTTTCATTTTTAATTTGTTCACGTTTAATTGTAATTAAATTCAGTTCTAAAGTAATGTTACGCAGTACATCAAATCATCCATCAAATGATCAGGAATGGCATGCAACAAGGATAACAAGGAGTTTTATACAGATAAGTCTTATTACTGTTTTGATTGGACATTGTAGTTTTTCTAAATTTGCTATGATATGAGTAAAAACTTAATATTAATTCTTGTTTTTCTTAAAACGTTAACCTCACTTATCAATGTCTTTTTATGTTTTTGAATCAATTATCTACTATAACAACAATGCCTATTTTTGTTTAGTTGTGGTTTCATTAAAAGTACCTAAATAATTAAATTTGATAGTATTCTTATTTTAATACAATGAATCATATCCCAACTCATTTACATTATATAGTTTGTAGAAATATTGTGAATGGTTTTCCCGAGGCTTTTCTAATCCGGAAAAGCCCCTAACAAATATAAAAAATTTAACAGTCAATTTTATTATATATTTAAAGTAAGTATTAAATAAATAATTAAAATTGTTTAATTATTATATATTAAAACTATTAATGTATTTTGTTAATATTTAGTTAAATATTTATATGAAATGTTTAACATTTCATTGAAAATATTTAAAAATCATAGTGAAAAAATTATGATATATCTTATAAATATAAAAATAAGTCAAAACATATCAAACAAAAATTATAACTAAATGATCTTCTAAATCTTAAAAGATTCAAATAAACATTATTATATATCAATTATTATATTAAAATAATTATAATTAAAACTATTAATTACATTTATGATTCAAGATTTATTTAATAATTATATAAAATGTTAAACATTTTAGTTAGATATATCTATCATTATAATAAATTTATAAAAATTTTATATTAATCAAAATCACTATTATCTTAATCAAAATCATGAAATTTATTCTTGACATTTATTAAGATTAGCTAATTTTATTAAGAAAATATACAGGATTAAAAAATTATAAAAGTAAGTATTGTACAAAATAAATCTAATATTTCAAAATTATTTTATTTTAAATATACACTGAGAAAAAAATTTCATCAGATCAACTGAAATGTTATTGATTCAACAGATCTGCAGTTAATCTAACAGGATTCTTTTGATTTAACAGAATCTGTGCATTTGAAATAGTCCGAATACGGTCGTGCTGCCAATTTAACAGCACCGTTGTTGATATAATAGAATAACAGTTAACATAAAAAAACATAAGTCAAAATAAAAGTATGACTTACATTTCAAAAAAATTTTATGAATTAAACCAATAATATATTGAACCAATAATATGCACATGCTTAAATAAACTGATAAATTATTTCAATACAAATGTTTCTATTCAATTATATCAACAGCCCTACTGTTGATATAATTGAATAACAGTTAACATAAAAAAACATAAGTCAAAATAAAATATTCATCACTTATGTCGTTGATAAATTTATTTTATAAAGATTTTTATGTTATTCAATAAGTATTTTTAAATCTCCTGCTTTTCAAAACCGTTACGTTTTGATAGTACAATAATAGATAGCGTATTTCTTGTAACCCGCAAGTGGTGAGATTGCATGTCAGTCAGTATACAAGAAAGAACGAATTTATCCGCTGTATGTATAAATGCGATGCGATGCGATGCGATGCATATCGATTATTAGCGAGCGATGTTAGATTTTATTTGTAAATATCAATAGTGAAGTGTGAAATATTTAAGAAAATGTTAAAAATTTCACTTGAGAATTTGTATAATGATCATGGTTTATAGTATTTTAAAATATTAGATTTATTGTGTACAATACTTACTTTTCTAATTTTTTAATCCTGTATATTTTCTTAAGAGGATATCGTAGTTCTGCTCCTTCTAATAATATTTTTATTCAAAGTTCATGAGTAAACAGTGCGTCAAATCAAATTCTTTCACTTCAGTAAGAAAATTCGTAAGATTAATCCTTAGCGCGGACAAGTCAAGAAATTCACCAAAATAATATACATAAAAAGTTATAAACAAATTTTCGATCTATACTATTTTGAGGTTAGGTTCATCGAGCTTGATATCTAATTTTCATTCAAAGTTCATAAAAAAATATGAAGCTAAATTGAATTTTTAATTTAACAAAAATTATTGTATTAATATAGTTTTAGCGCGGACAAGTTATTACATTTGTCCAAATATTGAATTTAAAAAGATATCAGTAAGATAAAAAAAGCAAAAATCGATTCCAACAACTACGACATCCCGTTAATAAAATTAGCTAATCTTAATAAATGTCGAGAATAAATTTCATGATTTTGATTAAGATAATGGTGATTTTGATTAATATAAAATTTTTATAAATTTATTATAATGATAGATATATCTAACTAAAATGTTTAGCATTTTATATAATTATTAAATAAATCTTGAATCATAAATGTAATTAATAGTTTCAATTATAATTATTTTAATATAATAATTGATATATAATAATGTTTATTTGAACTTTTTAAGATTTAGAAGATTATTTAGTTATAATTTTTGTTTGATATGTTTTGACTTATTTTTATATTTATAAGATATATCATAATTTTTTCACTATGATTTTTAAATATCTTCAATAAAATGTTAAACATTTCATATAAATATTTAACTAAATATTAACAAAATACATTAATAGTTTTAATATATAATAATTAAACAATTTTAATTATTTATTTAATACTTACTTTAAATATATAATAAAATTGACTGTTAAATTTTTTATATTTGTTAGGGGCTTTTCCGGATTAGAAAAGCCTCGGGAAAACCATTCACAATATTTTTACAAACTATATAATGTAAATGAGTTGGGATATGATTCATTGTATTAAAATAAGAATACTATCAAATTTAATTATTTAGGTACTTTTAATGAAACCACAACTAAACAAAAATAGGCATTGTTGTTATAGTAGATAATTGATTCAAAAACATAAAAAGACATTGATAAGTGAGGTTAACGTTTTAAGAAAAACAAGAATTAATATTAAGTTTTTACTCATATCATAGCAAATTTAGAAAAACTACAATGTCCAATCAAAACAGTAAAAAGACTTATCTGTACAAAACTCCTTGTTATCCTTGTTGCATGCCATTCCTGATCATTTGATGGATGATTTGATGTACTGCGTAACATTTACTTTAGAACTGAATTTAATTACAATTAAACGTGAACAAATTAAAAATGAAACTTAAAGAAAAATCCATGGCAAGATCTATTTTATAAGATGTTGAAGCAGATCAAGCTGGCACGCTTCTCTCTTAATCGCACGCCCAAAATCACGACAGTAGCTATGCTCATCCCACTACTTAATTAAAAGTAGGAGAGAGCTAAGCTATGTCATTGGTGCATCATTGATGGCCACTAGCAACAAGCACTGCAGGTAGCTGCACGTGTTGCATGGTCAGCACAATGGTCACGTTGGTATTTAGCCTTGAAAGTGTTACTCGATATTTTTATGCAAAAGCAACGTTTTCAATGCAGTAAATTTTATAACATTATAAAATCTAATTAAAAATTTATTAAATAAATTAAATATTTATTTCTGTCACTTAATAATATTATAATTATATATTATAGTACATCATAAAATTATTTTAAGAATATTGATTATTCTTAATAAATATCTTGAATATTTATCATGATCTTGGTTAATATAATATTCAGCTATGGGTTCCCGTAATTCTATTTTATATTCTATAATTTTATTTGCGTAATATTTGTAATATTCTGGTACTTCTTTCCAATTATTGAATTTGAGTTTTTCATCATTTTCACCAATATAAGAATTTATCATATTATTTAAAACTGAAATTTCAGTATTATCTAAATTATCATTATCAAGATTTTCTAAATAATATTCAAATTCTTCCTAATAACTTAAATGATCTTTAATTTGATTATTTAAATCATCCATAATTTCTTGATCATTAATATTATTTATTTCAACACAATTTCCTTCTAGTGGATTCCATTTCATTTTGTTTGTATTATTGATTCTAAAATACCTTAAAATTGATAAAAATTAACTAAATAATAAAACAATTTAAAAAAAATTAATATACTAAAATAATAAACTTAAATTGTAATGTTCATAAGATAAGATATATGTTAAAATAAATATTTTTAATTATAATTCTTGTTGATTTATACTAAAATTATTGTTCTAATATTTCTTTCCAAACTATATTTATTATTTCATTTTCATTTTCTAATTCATTTGGAATATATATTTTTTTCTATTTTTACTTCGTGAAAGAGCTAAATATAATTGTCCATGAGAGAATAATGGTTTTTTAATAAATATACCTACATTTTCAAAACTTTGTCCTTGGGATTTATTAATAGTTATTGCGAATGCTAATATAATAGGAAATTATTTTCTGTATAAAATAAAAAGTAAAGAAGATGATTCATTAGTACTTAATGTTATTCTTGGTATTAAAACTTTATTTTCTGTATTTTTTCCTGTAATAATTTCAGTTATAATATTATATTTAAATAATCTAATTATTTTTAATCTCGTTTCATTACAGAATCCATCAGTTATACTAAGATGTCGAATTAACATTACAACTGCATTAATTTTTAATTTAATTTCATGAGGGGGTAATCCTTCTCTAATACTGTTTAACATTTATATAGGATAATTTAAATGAATATTTTTATCGGTTTAATCAACACCTTTATAGGTTGCATGATCTATACTATAATAATTGATCATTTTATTATTAATTAATTTTAATATTCTATTATTGAACATATTAACATCTTCATTATGTGAAGTTAAAATAACATTTTTAGAAAAATTATAATTTTTGTTTATATCTTTATAAATTTTATCACATACATCATTAGTTTCATATTCTTTAGGAATAATAAAAGCATTGATTTTTCCTTCTCCAATATCTAATAAAAAAAAGAAAATTTTTCATCTCTACATCTTATATTTTTTTCAAATAAAAAATTTTAAATAATGGTCAAAAATATGAATATTTTATAGTTTTTTTTTATAATTGTATCTTTAAATCCATTTTTCATTACTGGCAAAATTTGTCTAAAATCACCACCTAAAATTATTAATTTACCACCAAAAGGTATATTATTTGAGCAAACATCTTGTAATGTTTCATCAACAATTTTTAATGCTTTTTTAGGAATCATTGAGATATCATCCTAAATGATGATATCTGTTTGTCTTAATTTTTTTTTATCACATTCAAATTTTAAAAATCCACTCTCAATATTACTTAAATCAATTGAAAGTCTAAATGTTCTATGGCTAATTATACCATTTGGTAACAAAATTGATGCAAATTCCTGTCCAAGCCATTTATACAGATCTTTGTTTAATTGAAATAAAGTAATATATTAATGTTTTATATAAAAATGTTTTACCTAAACCTCCTGGACCATCTATAAAATATATTTTATTTTTATTATTTATTATATTATTAAAAATGTTTTTTTGATCTCTACTTAATTAACAAAACATTTTACTAAATATTTTTTTACTATATTCAATATTTTCAGTACTAAATTCAATTTCTTCTTCTATGTATCTTTCATTAGGTTCAGGAATACCAAAATTTTTACATGACATTTCTTCCGACATTAAAATTTTATCAATATAAAAAGTGCTCTATTTTCTTTATTTTCTTTAAAATCTTCAATAATAAATTTTTTATATTTTTCCCAAATTATATTTCCTTGAATGTTTTCGCATTATAAAAAACTTGCAAAAAATTTTCGTAATTGTATAGGTAACATTACTTGACATACTTCATCGAATATATTATGAATTTGTATTTCATGTTCTATTAAACCCATAGCATTAGCTGTTTCTTTATATTTATTATAAGTAATTTTTTCATAAGTTCGTAAATATTCAAAAGATGTTGCACCTGTTACTCTATTTAATATTAATTTGAGAAAAAATCTTTCACTATCTTTAGGTGATACTACACTTAATCTACCGATTGCTACATTTTGTCTTGTTTTTGATCTTTTTATCCAAGACTTACTAGTACTATTAAAAACATAATATTCTGGTATATTTACATATTTGATTGTTTTCGCAAAATCATCTTTTTTATTCAATTTAAACTACGCCGTTAAAGTAGTTTCCCACTTATTTATAGCTGAAGTTATATCGTTTTCATCAAAAACAATTTTTTGTTGATTTTCTGTATGAATATTTAATCTTATGACACTATGACTCCGACCACATAATGGAAATTCTTCTAATCTCCAAGCTGCTTCCATCGAACTTAAATATCTACCGTCTACATATTGTGAAATTTCATCATAAATATCATTATCTTCATTTTATTCACTATTTCCTTGTATTTCGTACGATTCTTTTGTTTTATCTTCTTGTATTGGTTTATTTTGTCGTATTTGACACAATGCTTTATCTCCTCCTTTATATATATAATGAAAAATATATTTAATACTTCGTACAGTTGCACACAATTCAATATTTATATGATTATAATTAGCTAATAAATAACTATTATATAGAACAGCCATTGAATTATCAACTGGAATAATTTTATGAGAATATTTTAAATAATAAACATGATTATCGTTTACATTATTTCTTCTTCTGTATTCTGGATACTTATTTTCTTTCAGTACAGTATGTTCGTTAAAAGATTTTGGAAAATTCTTTTCATATATATATATATATATATATATATATATATATATATATATATATATATATATATATATATATATATATATATTAATATTTTTTTATAACATGGTGACTTCTCTGTATGTAGACCATGTATCATATGTTTAATAACTAATTTTTGTAAATATTTATTATATGAAGATGGTATTTCTGCTGAAATATGTTTATCAATTGAATCTGTAGTGAATAATTTATTATTTCGATGTAACGTAATAACAAGATGCGCGTGTGGTAAACCTCTTTTTTGAAATTCTATTGAAAATATTTAAGCTTTAATAGTTCCAAATATTTTATTTTTAACAATATCTTTCAATAACATTTTAAATTTTGCATAAAATAAACAAACTGTAATAGTAGGAATATTATTAGGAGTTGTTCCTACTGGAAAATTTTTTATAATTTCTTTAAGTTCTTTCCATTTTGGATTACATGCCATTGTAATAAATTAATCTGGTTTTCCTAATTTTCCCATTATTACCATAGAATCTTGATAATATTGCTGCATATATCTTGGACTTCCAATATATGTAGCTGGTTAAATAAAAAAGTTCCCTAAACTTTCTTTATTTTCAAAATTTTTTGAAACATTTAAAGCACTATTTTTTATATGCTCTAATAGACCTTGATAACGCTTTATACGTAATTGTTTTTGATTATTACGTAAAAAATTATTTCTATTATTTTCAATCATTATATATGCATGAATTATATACTGTTGTGTTAATCTACCACAATATAAAATTGGATTAAAATTTGTTTCGTCTAATCTATATGCTACTCTATGTAAATAATATTGGAGAATAGTTAAATTTTCATATTTTACATTAAGACGTTTATTATAACCTATACTCCATCCTAAATCACCCTAAGGAAATAATAAAGTATATATCATGGGATCTACATGATGAGATAATTGATTGAAATATGTTTAAGTAACTTTTTCTTCTGAATTATTATTAGGATATATACACAAATCATAAGTATCTGGAATTCTAGAATTAGATACAATAATAGCTCCACATTCTGATGTTAAAGGTTTATTATAATTATGTTTTTGTTTATTATTTTTTCTTAAAAAATATAATTTATAATTTGGAACATTCTCAATATTAGATGTTCGATGCAAATGTTTAAATTTTTTAGTAATTGGATCATTATTCATTATGTTTGTTATTGTATGTTCTTAGATTAATTTTGTATTATTTTTTAATCTTTTGTCAATAGCAGTTACGTTATCATAATTATATAATTGACCACAAATTGGATCTCCTTTTTTTTGGAAACAAATTATTTGGAGTTGTGTGACATATTTGTCCTTGAATTTTCAAATTATATATACATTTTTCCTTATTATGTACAACATTTGCGTTAAATGTTGCAAAACTAAATAAATTGTTATAATATATAATTAAATGCCTAAAAGTTGTGTCATAAAATTTTGAAGACTTCAATTTTTCATGATATTCACTTAGCAGTGATAAAATTATTTTACCTTTTTGACAACAATTAAATTTTTTTATTTCTTCTTTCCAAAACATGGCTGAATAATATTTAAATTTTATACTCATTTTATTAAAAATATTTTTCAAATTTTTATTAATTTTGAAATTATGATTATTTTTGTTTGTTTCAAGATTTTTATTTTAAACTATAATCTTTGTTTTATTATTATTTAATTAAGTATTTAATATATTTATAACATCTTTATGTTGCATAATTAATTTATTTTTTTGATTTCATTTGTGTTTTTAAAATTATTATTTTTTTTAATTTTTTGTTTTTTTAATGAAATTATTTCATTCATGTCTTCATTTAATTTTCTTTTATTATAATCATTTTTATTTTTAATTTGAATAATTTTTTTTCTAATATTATTTGCATAATTAATAACATCATAATGTTCTTCATCATAATTTCTAGTAAATAATAAAAACAATTGTAACTCGTTCGAACAATTTCCGTATTTATTAATAATTGTTGAATTTGGATAATGTATTTCTATATATGCATTAAAAATATCAACAAAACTTATGATTTCTGTTTCTGTTCCTGAAATTCTATCTTTCGACACATAATTAAAGTAATCTTAATTTGTTAATACACGGAAAAGAGTTTTCACCTTAAAAACTAGTGCTAAATAATAGAAGGTTAAAATTGCGTGTTTTATAATGAAAAAAACCATGACAGTATCATTTTAATCAATGCTAGTTTTACTATTTTACCTTCTAAGGTCCAGCACATTGATTTTCAAGGATTAGCACGGTTTTTTCCAGTGCCAACATCAAAATTTAAGTTCTGCGCATTAGTAGAGAAATTCTAACGACTAGCACGGTTTTTTCCAGTGCCAACATCAAAATTTCAGTTCTGCGCATTAACAGAGAAATTCTTAATGCATGGTATCAGTTTTTTCACAAAATCAACTTATTGCTATCATAAATAATCTTTCAAGCCCTGGTGGAAATTGAAACGTTTTTTTTACCATTTTTTGGCCAGTAGAAATGGAAACGCTTTTTTTAACATTTATTGGCCATTTATTTGGCATTTTTATTACTAATAACCTCAAATTTTTATACACACCATTTTTAATGCTCACATTTCTACCAGGGAGTCAGTTATATTTTATTTATTTATACATGTATGTATGTATGTATATATATATATATATATATATATATATATATATATATATATACATGTCTTAGAAAACATAATGACAGAGTTTTATGTTCAAAGTTCAACAAGATTTCTTTTTCAAGAAAAGTTATTTAGTTATTTTAGTACGAAATTATACGTGAAAACTGGTCGAAACAAACTTGCAATTTTTTCTCATTTTTTTTATGTAACTTCTCATAAAAGTAACATAGAATATTTAATATTTAACATTTAATATTTTTTGTATAAAATTATCCATTTGGCACTTATTTCCTATGCAATAAATAGAAAAACTTTTGTGTAAAACTTCACAATCGTGCACACTGCTACAATCGAAAATTCGTATACACAAACATACACCAGCGCCGTTATTTAACGTGCTTGGCACCCGAAAAAACCGTGCCAAAGGTGGCACTGTAAATTCACGCGTCAGTTATCGAAAATAAATATTTATAGCACTAAAAAATACTGCACTGGTATGAATTTTATTTATGCTATCAATAGAGCGAAAAAAATTAATGCCATTCATTACTTTAGAATACACTAGCATTGGAATTTAAACATCTAATCGAATTTAGCATTAGTTTTACCGGTGAAAACTTTTTTCCGTGTATATTTTCATATTACTTATTACCAATAATATAAAATTTATATCTATTCCATTTGTTAATAACATTTTTAACAACACGTTTTCTAATTTCCATATATTTTGTTGGTTATTATATAAAAAAACAGAAAATGATTTAATTAAACAATTTCCATCGCCAATAATTTTCATATAATTATTCATTTTTTTTAAATTATTAAAATAAGCTATTAAATATTTCTTTTACGATAAAATTTGATTTTATCAACTTAATAATAGAATTATAAAAATTATATATGTATTAGAATTTGATTATAATTTATCTAAAATTATAATTGCAATTATTTTTTTTATTTATCATAATAAAATAGTATTAAACAATAAATAAAATACAAAATAATGAATATTTTTTTATGTGTAAATTAATATATATCTTATACTAAAATACAATCATATATAAAAATTTATTAACAAATTTATTTTATAGTCAACATTTTTTTGTTATTAAATTTTTACTTATACCATTTCTTTTTGTTATTCATATACAAAAATAAATAATTTTCATATATACTATAGTAATAACATAAAGTTAAATTTATTTAATTATTTATTAAAGAACTTAAATATAAAATTTACATTAAAAAAAATAAATTAAAATACATTTTTATCTAAACTCTTATTGTTCTAAACTCTTGTTAAAAAAAATCAATTTAATTTAAAAAAAGTAATTTATAAAAATATTTATAAACTGTATATTTTATATTTTTTTAAATATGCATTGAATTATTTTCATAAATTTATTTAAAAAATCTATAACAATAATAAAAAAAATAATATTGTTATGAATCATGTTTTATATTTAAATAATACAGCAACCAAATTATTTAAAATATTATTATAATGTTTACATACGTGTGATTCCAGATAATATTTCTGTTATAGTTAATAAAGATTCTGATTTATATTAATGATATAACGTAATTCTTAATATACTTTAATTTATTCTCACGAACATATATGATATATTATTCCTGTAAATATAAAATTTTATGAATTAAAAATTATATTAAACCATTTGCATAAAAAATAAATAATATAATCATTAAATTAAACTTTTTTAATAATTTTTATTATTACAAATAAATTAATATTTATACTTAAACTAAAATAATATATTAAAATTTTTTCTATTTGATACATCACATGAAACAATACTCAAATATAATATTACATACTGTTTTATGGCTAAAGACACTAATAAAGAATTAATCTTAAAGAATTTAAAGTGAAATTTCAACTATAATACTTTGATTATAATTAAATTTACGTCTGAATATTTTTAACAATAATATCAAACATACACGGTGATTCTAAACTACTGTATTTCCCTTGACAGGGTGATAGAGGACATCATTCTGAACAAACTTTATATTGTAATTTTTTTTCTATCTCGTATAGTTTTTAAACTACGGCACTTTAAAGTTACGCTTTTTCAGCCAATCAGAGAGCGTCATTCTAAACGTTCGAAAACAGCAACAAGTGTGTGCCCATTCTGCCCCGGTAGCAACGAGCTCATTAATCGCTTGCATAGTTACCAAATAAACATTTGTTTGTTATTATCCCTGACATATAACCCAAAAATAAAAATTTGAGTATTCTAATGTTTATAATCGAAGTACTTAATGTTGAATAATAGATGGCAATGCTATTCTTATAATGAAGATTCAATTTGTTGTTTTATTTTATTTTATAATTAAATAAATGATATTTAATAAAAACGATAATTTAATATTCTAAAAATATCAAATTACTAATTGAATAAATTATTGTTTAAACGTAAATATTCAACAAAATTATGATTGATTATTAAATAATTATAATAATTACTAATGAATTATAAAGAATAATTTATTTTTGAAATATCATTAAAAGTAAGATTTTGATTAATATCATTATCGTAAAAAAGATGATATATTATAAAAATATTTAAATAACTACTCGTCAATTGATATTAGTGAAAATTTAATTTTAAAATAGTTCTATTCGAACAGTATTGTTGGAAGTATGATAATTCTTTAAGTAGCAGGCAAATAAGTAACCATAATTATTAAATATTAATTTCTTTCAACTATTTAATAAGATATACTTTGTCTTCTAATAACTTAATAAAATCAGGTAACTTTATGATAAAATTGTTGTTTTGTGAAGCAAAAATATTTTTTGTATGGTTATTCTTATTTTAAAATTGGGCGCTATCAGATAATTTTATTTAACAAAACATATTTCAATATGCTTAACCTTAAGAGGATCGGAAAACCACTATAGTGGCGTGACCCCTGATCGACCTTTACCCCAAAGTCAATTAGTGATATCAGATACCTTTTTGGACCACTTTCTTAGAGCGATCACAAATCTCAAATACCGGTCCTCTAAAGGTTAAACTTGGCAACGTTATAATAAATTAATTTTTTTTATAATTAGAGTTTCTAAAGGTGATATAAAACGGACGCTTTACCAGTACTTTGGAATTTTTTTATTTTACTCCGAAATTTCAGAAAAAGAAATACATTAGTAGTAAATATAGTGATTATTATTGAAATTAATTTCGAAGTAAATTCATTTATCATTTATTAAATATTTTGGGTTCCAATAATCATTGTTATTTTCATAACCTTGAATATTAAAATCAAAAATTCTCAATAATTAATCAATCACTTTACTTAATTTAATTGAACAATTCCCATGATACATACTAGAAGCTAATGTATCTCGTTTTTTAAAACTTTGCAATCGAACAAGAAAACGGTAAATATTTCTGAGTGCAGGTGTAGAGTCTATTTTACATCACCTTAAGCTTCAGAAATATTCATTTTTAGAAAGAATATTTTTTATCAGTAATAATCTATAAATTTTTAAATTAATGTGCTTATAATATACTACAAATACTAGGATTCATGCAATTTAAAACCACATTCTACAATTGATAGTTCACAAGACTTTTTAAGATTGATTTTTCTACGCTTTTACTTATGCAATGATTTTTGTTTTTAAAATAATAATAGTTATAATTGAGACATATAGAGTATATTCATTTATAAAAATTTGCAATAATACAAATATTACCCAAGGATCCAAAACATGATACGGTCCTAGGCGGATGAGCGACCTTAATATTAAACAATCTATATCTAAAAAGTTATTCCAACGTTGCATTTAAAATTGCACTGTGAGGTAGACGTGCTATTCCTATACGATTAATATTGAACAACAGTTACATATGTTTAATAAACTGGTACAGTATTGGGAACATAGGGAGAATGAGTATTGATAAAAGGCTAGGCTAGGAAATGTCATATTTAAAAGTGGTTTTATTGTAATATATTATGTAATCAGGAAGTAAAGTTGCGATTTGTATTGGTTCGGTTGTGGGCACCCTTGCAAAATTGTTGGTGTTAATTTATTGATTGCAACCTATATTGCATTACAAAATAGGAATAATTTCATACTAAATAAATGTGCATTACATTCACTTTCATTGATAAATTTTTATTTGTAAAATTATTGATAAAGTATAAATAAGTACAAATGAATATTTGTTTTTTTTTTACACAAAAAAATTAATTGGCTTATAGCAAAAAGCAGAAGTGTTTTTTCGCTTTGATATTTGGCATAACGATACATAAATGATATTTGTCAGAAAAACATCATCTGCTTTCTGTCAATAGAAACGCTGGGGTCTCCACAACCAAACCATTGCCCACAGCCGAACCCTTTCCTATACATTTCTTGAAATTAATTTAATTTTATATATTTTTTCGATATATTTTATTCTATTATCTCAATGATATATTATTGTATAACGAATTGCTAAACTTTTTATATTTTAATACTTCTTATCTTATACTTATATCAAATAACACAGGGTTTAATTATTACTATATTATGATACAAATATTTTTAATAGCGTTTTCAGGCTCGTCGTAGTTAGCGAATGAGCGAAATGAAAGTTTTTTCGCCCCGAATAAGCATACATAGTAAGCAGATTTCAGACACGCAGTGCTTAAATCTTTCTATAATATTAAATAATTATAACAATAACAATAATATTAATAATTTATCATTAATAATTACAAAATATTATTGGTGATATTTTATAATAAGGTAAATACAAAAATTTTTATCCTTTTTTTTCTTTACCGTCGCTATATTTATGCTACTTGTGATGTTAATCAGCAACGGAGCTTGTAAGTGTGTTTGTAAACAAAGCACATGTAACGTTAAATGGTGCCTCTATCAATTGGTTGCCGAGAGCGAGATTCGAACACAGAACTCCGAGATTACGAATCCAACGCTCTACCGACTGAGCCACTAACCGGCTCTATTTCTATGGTATACTGATATTAAAAAATGATCGGCTCTTTTTCGGAATCACTCGCTTACGTTCGCCTTTAAATGACAATGTAATATTATCAAATAAGATTAGTTTGTTTATGATTTTATTGATCCACGCCAACATCCATCTTTTTATCCTTTTTCTTATATTTTTTATCTCTCTTCTTTTTAAATATATTAACAGAAAGAAATACGAGAAAGTCATTATTTACTATCTAATCATCATTTCAACCATTATATTTTAACACAAATAAATTTGAAAATTTACAAATTTTATTATTCAAAATTTTATATTATTCATGAATTATGTTATAATTTTAACTTCGTAAATTACAGAAAAAAAATTTGTAAATTTTAACACAAAAATTTGTGGTTCATCTGTAACACTTATGTGTGTTAAAATTAAAAATTTTTTTCCACTTTGTACATGAGTGAAAATATTTTTAAAATAAAATTTAAGAATCTGTTGATTGGTAATATATTATTTATACGATTAAATATTTACTATTTTGATAGTATTTTCATTTCCAAAAAGTATACATTCAAGAAGTCATTTAAATGTAAAAATAGACATTCTTAGTGTATTTATTAGAAATTATAATATTCTTAATATCAGAATAATTTTTTTGCCATTTTAACCCCAAAATCGCAACTTCGTTACTCTTTCTTGGCTCTCATGGTAAAAAATACGGTATGCAACTGGTATGAAAAGGCTTTTTTACGAAACTCGTTACGACCCTCGCCTTCGGCTCGGGACGTAAAATTCTCGTTTCGTAAATAAAGCCTTTTCATACCCGTTACAAAATGTACTAATAATTAATTATAAGTCTAAAAAAAGAAAGCAGACCACGCTAGATTCTACATCAGGTTTTTGAATAACTTTTTATGATATTGTTTTCAAACTTTTTAACCTTCTTGTTTGTCTGATTATTTGCTACATTAGTTACCATTTTATTTGACGAATTCTTATTCTTTCTAGCTTAACGAATTGTAATTTATTATAATATTATAAGCTCGACAAACCTAACCACAAAATATGATACATTGAAATTTTGTATTATAAAATTTTATGTATAGTATTATAAAGGGATTTTTGAGTTTTCCGCACTACTCTTAATATTTTATTGTAACGACAAAACTATTAACTAGGATCTCAGACAGATATTTTGTTATACTTTTAGCCATGATTGTAGCAAGACTTTTTTCCAGAATCCTAGCAAGATATTTCACCGAGGTTTTTGCCAGATTTATCGCCAAATTTTTCGCCAGACCTATTCTCAAACGTTTCGACAGACTTTTAGCAACACTTTTCACCAGAATTTTTAAAAAAACTTTTTGTCAGACTTTACGCAAGACTTTCTGTCAGACTATTCGCAAGACGTTCTGCTAGACTTTTTGCAAGACATTTTGCCAGGCTTTCTGCAAGACTTTCGATCAGACTTTTAGCTAGACTTTTCGCAAGACTTTTTCCTAGACTCACCGCTAGATCTTTTGCTAAATGTTTTGAGAAACTTTTCGCAACACTTGTCACCAGACTTTTTTAAAAACTTTTAGCCAGACTTTACGCAAGACTTTTTGCCAGACTATTCGCAAGACGTTCTGCTGGACATTTTGCAAGACTTTTTGCCAGACTTTCTCGCCGGACTTTTTCCTAGACTCATCGCAAGACCTTTTCCCAGACGTTTCAACAGACTTTTAGCAACACTTTTCACCAGAATTTTTGAAAAACTTCTTGCCAGACTTTACGCAAGACTTTTTGCCAGACTATTCGCAAGACGTTCTGCTACACTTTTTGCAAGACTCTTTGCCAGACTTTCTGCAAGACTTTTTACCAGACTGTTTGCTAGACTTTTCGCCAGACTTTTTCCCAGAATAATCGCAAGACCTTTTGCTAGACGTTTCTGCAGACTTTTAGTAAAACTTTCCACCAGACTTTAGGCGGGACTTTTTGCCGGACTATTCGCAAGACGTTCTGCTAGACGTTTTGCAAGACTTTTTGCCAGACTTCCTGCAAGACTTTAGACCAGACTTTTTGCGAGACCTTTTGCCAGACTTTTCGTCAGACTTTTCGCAACACTTTTAGCCAGACTTTATAAGAATTTTTTTTCCGGACTTAACGCAAGACTTTTTGCCAGTCTATTTGTAAAACGTTTTGCTAGACTTTTTGCAAGACGTTTTGCCAGACTTCCTGCAAGACTTTTTGCTAGACTTTTCGCAACACTTTTGACCAGACTTTTTAAATAACTTTTCGCCAGAGTTTACGCACGACTTTTAGCCAGACTATTTGCAAGACTTCCTGCAAGACTTTTTACCAGACTTTTTGCTAGACTTTTTGCCAGACTTCCTCTCCAGACTGTTTCCTAGACTCATCGCGAGACCTTTTGCCAGACGTTTCGATAACTTTTCGCAACACTTTAAACTAGACTTTTTAACAAACTGTTTGTTAAACTTTACGCAAGACTCTTTGCCAGACTATTCGTAAGACGTTCAGCTAGACTTTATACAAGACATTTTGCCAGACTTCCTGCAAGACTTTCTACGAAATTTTTGCTAGACTTTTCGCCAAACTTTTTACTAGACTTTTTGAAAAATTTTTTGGCAGACTTCATGCAAGACTTTTTGTCAAACTATTTGTAAGACGTTCTGCTAGACTTTTTGCGAGACGTTTTACCAGACTTCTTGCCAGACTTTCTACCAGACTTTTTGCTAGACTTTTTGCAACACTTTTACCAGACGTTTAAAAAACTTTTCGCCAGACCTAACGCAAGACTTTTTGCAAGACTCTTTGCCAGACCTCCTGCAAGACTTTCGGCCAGACTTTTTGCTAGACTTTTTGCAAGACTTTCTGCCAGACTTTTTGCTAGACTTTTTCCAACAATTTTTACCAGACTTTTAAAAAAACTTTTCGCCAGACCTAACGCAAGACTTTTTGCCAGACTATTCGTAAGACGTTCTGCTAGACTTTTTGCAAGACTCTTTGCCAGACCTCCTGCAAGACTTTCGGCCAGACTTTTTGCTAGACTTTTTGCCAGACTTTTTGCTAGACTCATCGCATGACATTTTGCCAGACGATTCGACAGACTTTTCGCAACCCTTTAACTAGACTTTTAGACACACTTTTTGCCAAACTTTTCGCAAGACTTTTTGCCAGACTATTCGTAAGATGTTTTGCCAAACTTCCTGCAAGACTTCCTACCAGACTTTTTGCTAGACTTTTTAAAAAACTTATTGCCAGACTTTACGCAAGACTTTCTGCCAGACTATTTGCAAGACGATCTGCTAGACTTTTTGCAAGACTTTTGGCCAGACTTCCTGCAAGACTTTCGGCCAGACTTTTTGTTAGAATATTCGCTATACTTTTTCCTAGAATCATCGCTAGATCTTATGCTAGACTTTCCGCCAGAATTTTTCCCAGACTAATCGCAAGACCTTTTGTCAGACGTCTCGACAGACTTTTCGCGACACTTCCCACCAGACTTTTAAAAAAACTTTTCGCCAGATTTAACACAATGCTTTTCGCCAGACGATTCGTAAGACGTTTTGCTAGACTTTTTGCAAGACTATTTGCCCGACTTTCTGCAATACTTTTTGCCAGACTGTTTGCTAGACTTTTTGCCAGACTTTTTCCCAGACTAAACGCAAGACTTTTTGCCAGACTATATGCAAGACTTTCTGCTAGACTTTCTGCCAGACGTTTTGCCAGACTTCCTGCAAGACTTTTTACCAGACTTTTTGCTAGACTTTTTGCCAGACTTTTTCCTAGACTCATCGCAAGACATTTTGCCAGACGTTTCGACAGACTTTTCGCAACCCTTTAACTAGACTTTTTGACACACTTTTTGCCAAACTTTTCGCAAGACTTTTTGCCAGACTATTCGTAAGACGTTTTGCCAGACTTACTGCAAGACTTCCTACCAGACTTCTTGCTAGACTTTACGCAACACTTTTTACCAGACTTTTTAAAAAACTTATTGCCAGACTTTTTCCTAGACTCATCGCAAGACATTTTGCCAGACGTTTCGACAGACTTTTCGCAACCCTTTAACTAGACTTTTTGACACACTTTTTGCCAAACTTTTCGCAAGACTTTCTGCCAGACTATTTGCAAGACGTTCTGCTAGACTTTTTGTAAGACATTTTGCCAGGTTTTCTGCAAGACTTTCGATCAGACTTTTCGCAAGACTTTTTCCTAGACTCACCGCTAGATCTTTTGCTAAATGTTTTGAGAAACTTTTCGCAACACTTGTCACCAGACTTTTTTAAAAACTTTTTGCCAGACTATACGCAAGACGTTCTGTTAGACTTTTTGCAAGGCTTTTGGCCAAACTTCCTGCAAGACTTTCGGCCAGACTTTTTGTTAGAATATTCGCTAGACTTTTTCTTAGACTCATCGCTAGATCTTATGCTAGACTTTCCGCCAGAATTTTTCCCAGACTAATCGCAAGACCTTTCGCCAGACGTCTCGACAAACTTTTCGCGACACTTCCCACCAGACTTTTAAAAAAAATTTTTGCCAGACCTAACACAATACTTTTTGCCAGACTATTCGTAAGACGTTCTGCTAGACTTTTAGCAAGACTCTTTGCCAGACTGTTTGCTAGACTTTTTGCCAGACTTTTTCCCACACTAATCGAAAGACCTTTTGCCAGACTTTTCGGCAGACTTTTCGCAATACTCTTCACAAGACTTTTTGAAAAACTTTTTTTTAGACTAAACGCAAGACTTTTTGCACGACTACATGCAAGACTTTCTGCTAGACTTTCTGCAAGACTTATTGCCAGACCTCCTGCAAGACTTGCGGCCGGACTTTTTGCTAGACTTTTTGCCAGACTTTTTCTTAGACTCAACGCAAGACATTTTGCCAGACGTTTCGACAGACTTTTCGCAATCCTTTAACTAGACTTTTTGACACACTTTTTGCCAAACTTTTTGCAAGACTTTTTGCGAGACTTCCTGCAAGTCTTCCTACCAGACTTTCAGCTAGACTTTACGCAACACTTTTGACCAGACTTTTTAAAAAACTTATCGCCAAACTTTGCGTAAGACTTTCTGCCAGACTATTTGCAAGACGATCTGCTAGACTTTTGGCCAGACTTCCTGCAAGACTTTTGGCCAGACTTTTTGTTAGAATATTCGCTATACTTTTTCCTAGAATCATCGCTAGATCTTATGCTAGACTTTCCGCCAGAATTTTTCCTAGACTAATCGCAAGACCTTTTGCCAGACGCTTTGGCAAACTTTCCGCAATACTTTCTACCAGACTTTTTGAAAAACTTTTTGACAGACTATACGCAAGACGTTCTGCTAGACTTTTTGCAAGGCTTTTGGCCAGACTTCCTGCATGACTTTCGGCCAGACTTTTTGTTAGAATATTCGCTAGACTTTTTCCTAGACTCATCGCAAGATCTTATGCTAGACTTTCTGCCAGAATTTTTCCCAGACTGATCGCAAGACCTTTTGCCAGACGTTTCGGCAGACTTTTCGCAATACTCTTCACAAGACTTTTTGAAAAACTTTTTTTCAGACTAAACGCAAGACTTTTTGCCAGACTACATGCAAGACTTTCTGCTAGACTTTCTGCAAGACTTTTTGCCAGACCTCCTGCAAGACTTTCAGCCAGACTTTTTGCTAGACTTTTTGCCAGACTTTTTCCTAGACTCAACGCAAGACCTTTTGCCAGACGTTTCGACAGACTTTTCGCAATCCTTTAACTAGACTTTTTGACACACTTTTTGCCAAACTTTTTGCAAGACTTTTTGCGAGACTTCCTGCAAGACTTCCTACCAGACTTTTTGCTAGACTTTACGCAACACTTTTGACCAGACTTTTTAAAAAACTTATCGCCAGACTTTACGCAAGACTTTTTGCCAGACTATTTGCAAGACGTTCTGCTAGACTTTTAGCAAGACTTTTTTCCAGACTTCCTGCAAGACATTAGACCAGACTTGCTAGACTTTTCGCCAGACTTTTTCGCAGACTAATCGCAAGACCTTTTGCCAGACGCTTTGGCAAACTTTTCGCAATACTTTCTACCAGACTTTTTGAAAAACTTCTTGACAGACTATACGCAAGACGTTCTGCTAGACTTTTTGCAAGGCTTTTGGCCAGACTTCCTGCATGACTTTCGGCCAGACTTTTTGTTAGAATATTCGCTAGACTTTTTCCTAGACTCATCGCAAGATCTTATGTTAGACTTTCCACCAGAATTTTTCCCAGACTAATCGCAAGTCCTTTCGCCAGACGTCTCGACTAACTTTTCGCGACACTTCCCACCAGACTTTTTAAAAACCTTTTTGTCGGATTTTACACAAGACTTTCTGCCAGACTATTCGCAAGACGTTTTTTTTTTGCATTGGCACAAGCTTAAATTACCATTTGTCATTTGTAACCAAGCTTAAAGATAAACTCAAAGGGTTTCTAGTTTTAGCCAATCATAGACAATATTATCCTTGGCTTTAGTAAAAAATAGCGCTTGCTATGTCTGGCATCAGCTAAAACTAATAAGTTTTATGGCATTAGTCACTACAGCTTGCTCATAAGATTAGTTATTTTTTACGAAGAGTGAAGCATCTTTTTTTTTAACTTTAGCCAGATCTAAAGCATACCAGTCTTGGTTTCTGCCAAGACCAGTAAATTCTATTTTTGTCTCTAGCTAAAACTACTTTTTATAATTCATAACTTCAGCCAAGACTAATATACTGAAGTTTAAAACCTAGTTAAATGTCTGTCAAAAAATCTAGGGAAAAGTTCGGCATAAAGTCTGACAAAAAACCTAGCCATAATCATATGATATCTGTGAAATGAATATTAAAATTAACTATTATTAGCGATTCTGTAAGAATGATTATAATCGAAAGAAATATTAATTAAAATATTATAATTATAACCATAACGAACAGAAATTAGCAGGAAGTATTAGGTATTATAATAACTTATTATTATTATAGAGCATTACGGAAAAAAATTGTTAGCTATTTGTAGAAATATCTGCAAATGATTTATAGCTTGTCTGTAGTAACATCTGTAGAAATTTTCTCATTTTCCTGGCGAGTTTTAGGACACTTGAAGGTTTTCCACAGAGTTCATTGGGTCTTCTGTTTATTATATTTTGTAAAATAGAAATAATAAAAAAAAGAAATAAATAAAAATTAAAAAAATATTTCCAAGATAAAATTGGAACCTAGAACCCTTGGCTCCCTCGTCTTTCTCACTATCATCTGAGCTATTGTTTTGTTAAAAACGAGAAAGACAAAAAAAAAAGGAAAAGAGGAAAATAGTAACACATGTTAAGATAATACGGTGATGGATGTGGCTACTATTCTTGACTCGTATAGTGGGGATACTCACTAAGAAACTTCCTTTTCTACAACCCCGTCTAACCTATTATTTTAAGCTTATACTGTAAGTTTTTCTCACTAGCATGTGATAAAAAGCATGATTAAATATTTGCGATTATTTAGACCTCTTAGTTATAACCGATTTATTATCAAGTCAGTATAGCGAAACAATAACTCAGATGATAGTGACAGAGGCCAGAGCAAAGAGTACTGTGTTAAAATCACGTCTCGATAATTTCATTTATACAAATTTATTAATATTTTCAAAATTATAATAATAAGAAAATCTAAAAAACTTTATAATATACCTGCAGGCTGCCACGAATCCTACAGGGAAATAAATATTAATTCGACGATGAAAATCAACGTTCGATACCTTGTCATCGAAAACCCTTTATATCATTGTGCTAGTTAATAAATAAATTATTTATAATACTAAAAACTTAACTTTGACTCAAAAAAATTCACAAATATCTATATTTAATCTTGGAGCTTTTCATAAGTAATATTTTATTATAAAAATTGCTAACATTGAACTTCCGATGATGACGTATCATATTACATACAAAAAAATATTTAGTGTGTTTCAACATTAAAAAGTTTTGTAAACCATTATTTGTAGAATGTGGCTTTAAATTTCATGAATCCTAGTATTTGTTGTATTTTATTAGCACATTAATTTAAAAATTTATAGATATATTACTGATAAAAAATATTCTTTATAAAAATGAAAATTTGTGAAACTTAAGGTAGCTCCCTTGGGTTATACACGTGATGCAGAGCATAATTAGAAAATTATTTTTAATTAGCTTTTTCATAAACATTATGCATTGAACGTACAATTACCTAAGAAAGAGATACTTTAGGGTGCATAAAAAAATTATGTCATAACAATTGCAACTCAAGTCAGGAAAATATTAATAATTCAAAAAGAGATACAAAATATTTTCTAAAAACACAAGAAACTTTATTTTTCATGTGATTGGGACGTAATAAAGCTCATTTTGTGCATTAAAAAATTTCAAAAGGAGTCACCCATGGAATTCCAGTGATAGTGCTTACAGTTTAAACGTAAATTACAATTGTTTGAAAAAATTATAAAGTGTATTAATAAACAATTGTAATTTACGTTTAAACTGTAAGAACTATCACTGAAATTACGTGGGTAACTCTCTCTGATATTTTTAAGGCACAAAATGAGCTTTATTGCGTTCCAATCACTTTAAAAATAAAAAGTTACCTGTGTTTTTAGAACATTTTTGTATCTTTTTTTGAATTATTAATATCTCCACGACTAGGGTTGCAATTGTTATGAAATACTTTTTATTTGCACCCCAAAGTATCTCTTTCTTAGATAATTGTACGTTCAACGCATAAAATTTATGAAAAAGCTAATTAAAAATAATTTTCTGATTATGTTCTGCATGACGTGTATAACCCAAGGGAGCTACCTTAAGAAACTGTAATTATAAACAAAAAATTCTTTATAACGCTGTCAAGCTTAAGCATATTGAAACATGTTCTGTTAAATAAAATTATCTGATTGTACCCATTTTTAGAATAAGAGTAATCATAAAAAAAATTATTTCGCACAAAACAACGATATTATCATGAAGTTACTTAACTTTTTTAAGTAATTAGAAGAAAAAGTATATCTTATTAAATATTCGAAAAAAATGAATATTTAATTATTATCGTTATTTCTACGCCTGCTATTTTAAGAATTATCATATTTGCAACACGCTTACGAAAAAAAAAATCAAACATCGGTGTTATTTCGTACACCGAACGAATTTTTCGTACGAATGGAAGTATCGTAGTAGTCAAAAATACGGTTCGGTATACGAAATAACACCGGAGTTGAATGTTTTTTTCTTTAGGGCAATTTTGTTCAAAAGACTATTTTCACAGAAATATTTCAAAATTAAATTATTCATTATAGTCCATTAGTAATTATAATAATTATTTATCAATAATTAATCATTATCATCAATAATTTATTTAATTAGTAATTTGATATTTTTGCAATTTCAAATTATTATTTTTATTGAATTTATTAGTTTTAAAATAAAATAATTTATTTAGTTATAAAATAAAATAAAATAACAAATTGTATCTTCATTATAAGACTAGCATTGCCATCTATTATTCAACATTACGTACTTCGATTATAAACATTAGAATACTCAAATTTTTATTTTTGGGTTATATGTCAGGGGCAGTAACAAACAAATGTTTATTTATTTGGTAACTATGCAAGCGATTAATGAGCTCGTTGCTACCGGGGCAGAATGGGCACACACTTGTTGCTGTTTTCGAACGTTTAGAATGACGCTCTCTGATTGGCTGAAAAAGCGTAACTTTAAAGTGCCGTAGTTTAAAAACTATACGAGATAGAAAAAAAATTACAATATAAAGTTTGTTCAGAATGATGTCCTCTATCACCCTGTCAAGGGAAATACAGTAGTTTAGAATCACCGTGTATATGTAAATTAATATTATTTTGTTTTACTTTACATCATGTTTTTTTAAAATTATATTATTTTACAAATATTACTAGTGAACATATATTTAATATCATAGTTATGTACGTACAATTTTTAAAAACAGATGATATATTTTAGTTATTTTATAATCAAAATATTTATTATTCTATAAACAAAGCATATAGTCTTGAGTTACGACTTTCCACACCACCTTACATTTCAAACTTTAATTAATGTCATAAAAAATTATATTTACCTATTATATTTAATTTTATATATTTATTAAATTTTTAATTTCAATTTTTTCTTCAATCAATGTTTTATAATTGTGTAAAATATTGAGGTACTGTTAAGGCGCGTAAGAATTTTTTTATTAGTGAAAACCCTCGCCAGTAGCCCTAAAAACCACTTTGTATAATGTTCTTATTAATGTTATTTATCTTTTTATTTCATAATAAATTCATAATACTATTTTTAATTTTTATTAATATTTGTTTTTATTATATATAAGTAATAACTTTAAAATTATTATTGAATCATAATAATGTTTATTTTAAGTTTAATAAGATTTATAGGACTATTTTTTTATGATTTCCTATTAAATATCTTTTTTACCTGATTTTACATTTTAAAATATATTTCAATAATTTCGTTTTTAAAATTTTTGTTATCTAAACAATAAAAAAAATGTTTTAATAAATGATTTATATATAAATATATATATATAATTTTTTTTATGTATTACTTACAGTTTTATGCGTCTTTTTATGTCTTTTGAAAGAATCTAACCTATGAAAACCTTTTCCACAATATTCACATATATGTAAATATATATCTTGATGTGTCCTTAAGTGTCTCGTTAAATGATCTAATCTTGTATAAGTTTTTGTACAATTTTTACAAATAAATTTTTTAAAATTATTTTTATCATGATTATCTGCAAGTCTCTTGTAATATTTAAAACTTTTTAGAATTAATCCACAAACGTTGCACGTTGTATTAGTTAATGGATGTTTCTCTTGTACATGAATAGTATAATAACCTGCATCCGAAAATGTTAGATTACAAATTTTACAAGTTATTCAATTTTAATTTAACATAATTTTCATATTATTCTTTTTACTGTAAAAAATATATATATAATATTATTATTTAAAATGTTAAAAGTTAGACGAAATTGTGTAGGATATTACATATGAATTTTTTTTGGTATTATAAAATTTCTTATCATTAAAAATTAATAATAAAATAATTATTATATTAATATTATATATTTGAATTGGAAATTTTAAAATAATATAAAAATTAATTAAACATTTTTACTTTTTTATATGAATTATTGTTTATCATTATTTATTTCATTATCTTCTTGTTTCTAAAAAATATTTTTAATTATTTTTAAGAATTAAAACTATATATTATTTAATAATGTAATTAAAAAAATTTACCTCATTTAAAAACATTTCAGAACCTAAAATTAAATCATTTAAATTTATTTTTCGTTTATTTAAGATTTTTATATGTTCTATACTTTTTATCTTCAATATATATGAAACTCCTATCATGAATATTTGTTTTTAATATTTTAAATTTATCAAATATATTTTTATATCGAATAATTTATATTTAATTTTAAATATATATTATACCATATTCTAACAAATCTCCCATTATTTCTAACTTTTTGCCTCTTTCTATATCTAGTATATCGTTTGTTGATAAAGTTATTAATACATCTGATTTATATTTTTCATCCATGATCGTTGAATAATGTTATAAATTATTTTTATTTTTTTGAATAAAAATATTTCTTAAAAATCCTTCTATTTCTAAAAATTAAAAAAAAATTAAAAATTTTTTTTAAAAAGTGAAAAAAAATATTAAGAATTGTATAATAAATAAAATTAAATTTTTTCTATACTAATAAATCCATTTTTCGTGGAATATCTTCCAAATTAATTTTCGTAACATTCCCTTATGAAAATAATTTGTAGATTAAACTGTAGAAAAATCTGCAGAAAAATCTGTAGAATATCTACAGAAAACCTACAGGAAATCTACAGAAAAATTTAACGTAACAGTGCAGGATTTTCTGTAGGGAAGATTATGAGGAAATCTACAGGTGAAAAGCAGATAAATTTGTGGAAAAATCTGCAGGATGCCTACAGGATTACTTGCAGCTAAAACTGTAGACAAGTGCAGCTAGAACTACATTATTTCCTAAAGAATTTTCTAGTTTTCTGTAAACCCCTACGTAAGATTTAGTACAGAAAATATTTGAGAATTTCCTACAGAATTACCTGAAGGAATTTTTTCATTTTCCTAAATTTTTTCCAATTATACTCTTTATGAAAAAATATTCCACTAAAAAATTGTCTGCATAATTTTCTATAGAATTTCCCACAGACTTTCCAACAGAAAATTTTAAGAACTTCCTGCAGGATTACCAATAGGAAATTTTGCATTATTTATTTTAGAACCATAAATGTTCAAGAAATTCTATAAAATATTATGTAAAATATTCTGAAAAAAACTTTATTAATATTAAATTATTTGGTATTCTTTATTCAAGTATAATAAATAATTACGAGTTAATAACTCGATAATTATTTTCCTATCATAGGAAAAGACCAAAAACGAGGTTAACCTTGTAGTGTGTGCCCTTCGAAGATTGAAGAGCTTAAGATTCAACACTAAGTGCGCTGGTCTTGTATACCTGCGGCTTGAAAATTTTTACAAGCAATCACAAAACTTAGGAAAGCGACTTAAAATTAAATTGACGTAATCGATCTCGTATCGTATATCCTACAAAATTTTCACAAAAAGCGATCACAAAACTTAAAGAAACGACACCTAGCGACTTAAAATTAAATTGAATTGATATAGAAAAATCTGCAGGAAAATCAGTAAAAAATTCTGCAGCAAAATCTTAAGAAAATTTTGTAGGATATACGATACGAGATCGATTACGTCAATTTAATTTTAAGTTGCTTTCCTAAGTTTTGTGATTGCTTGTAAAAATTTTCAAGCCGCAGGTATACAAGACCAGCGCACTTAGTGTTGAATCTTAAGCTCTTCAATCTTCGAAGGGCACACACTACGAGGTTAACCTCGTTTTTGGTCTTTTCTTATGATAGGAAAATAATTATCGAGTTATTAACTCGTAATTATTTATTATATTTAAATAAAGAATACCAAATAATTTAATATTAATAAAGTTTTATTCAGGGTATTTTACATAATATTTTATACAATTTCTTGAAAATTTTTTTATGGATCTAAAATAAATAATGCAAAATTTCCTATTGGTAATCCTGCAGGAAATTCTTAAAATTTTCTATTGGAAAGTCTGTAGGAAATTCTGTAGAAAATTATGCAGACAATTTTTTTGTGGAATATTTTCTTATAAAGACTATAATTGAAAAAAATTTAGGAAAATGAGAAAATTTCTTCAGGTACTTCTGTAGGAAATTCTCAAACATTTTCTGTACTAAATCTTACGTGGTGGTTTACAGAAAACTGTAGAAAATTCTTTAGGAAATAATGTAGGCAAAATCCCTGTAAAAATTTATCAGGATCTACACGAATCCAGATGCAGATTTTTCTACAAATTTATCTGCGTTTCATCTGTAGATTTCCTCATAATTTTCCCTACAGAAAATCCTGCGGTGTCAAGTCAGATTTTTCTGTAGATTTTCTGTAGGTTTTCTGTAAATATTCTACAGATTTTCCTGCAAATTTTTCTACGGTTTAATCTACAGATTATTTTTATAAGGGTTTATTGGATTGAAAATATTTATTTCTCCTGAACTCATTATATTTGAAAAATGCTATAATGTAATTTCGTATAATGAATTTCCTTGAGTACATCTTTTTGCTGCAATTTTTTATTTTATAATTATACCTCTGATAATTTTAATTGATTATTAAAAATATCTATATTTTCATTAAATATATTACATTGTGTAATACATCCATCGTTATTATTTTAAAGAAATTTAACAATTTTAAATTCACTATTTGTTTGTTTATTCATAAACATTTTTTCAGGAATCATTTCTTCTATATACCCAACTATTGATCTAAATAATAATAATATTTTATATAATTATATAGTCATATTTTTCCAGCCATTGCGTTGTGCTTTATTCTTCTTGACTCAATTCTCTCCATGTCATCGGAGATTTAAAAAGATACGCAGTTGGGAAAGCAGTTTTTCTAAAATTCAGAAAACTGATTTCTTTAAAAATAAAAGAATCCCCAGACATTCCTTGAAATCCTTGTATGTCGCAAATATAAACGTTCTCTTTTAGGATATTCCAATATTGCATTTTTAATCATTGTATCAGAGTCACCGTTTCTAGCCATCTTAAAATTTCTTTCAGACAGAAGTAAATTCAGAGACTAAATAGAAAAATTCTCACAGCTTTCCGATGGTTCGAAAGAAAAATTTATCCCTTTCTAAAAAACTTATCCCTTCTTTTTTTTCTAATCTTTTCTCCTTACTGTTGATCGAATCTCGAAATTTGTATCCCTTCTTAAATTTTCTTTTCACTATTGGTAGAATCTTGAAATTTGTATCCCTTCTTAAATTCTCATTAAATTTTCTTTTTTACTATTGGCTAAATCTCAAAATTTGTATCCCTTCTTAAATTTTCTTTTTACTATTGGTAGAATCTTGAAATTTGTATCTCTTCTTTAATTTTCACTAACTTTTCTTTTTTACTATTGGAGGAATCTTTAAATTTGTATCCTTTTTTACATTTTCACAAACTTTTCTTTTTACTATTGGATGAACCTTAAAATTTATATCCCTTCTTACATCGTCTTTACCTATAAAAAGCGAAGCTATTTCTTAGATGATTACACTTCGTATATAACAATCAGTGAGATTTATTCTTAAATATTGTGTGAGTTGAAACTGTTGCTCTAGTACTATTTTAGTTGTAAAAATAGTAAAGATGACTTCAGTCGATTTTTTTTAACGTCTTGTTCAATCACTTCGTGATACTTTACACAGTATAAACGAATTGAGCAATAATAGTATTCATTATTGGTTAGATATGCGTAATTCTGCTGTTATCAAATTAAATAAAAAAAATCGCTCAACCTAAGCTCACAAGAGGAGAGAAACAGAAATGTCAAACTTGTATGACACATCTTTCGTGCATGCAAGTTCAGTTGGAACAACATCTTCATCAAGGAGGTAATCTACAATCTGAAGAAACAGAAGCTAGAGTCGAGTGGCGAGATGTAGAGTCAGCTTTTCAAAATCGAATTAGAACTGGTGTAGTGGCGAATATTAAACATGTGGACATTCTGAGTTTTTTGAGTGATGCGCAAAAACTCTTCAAAGTTAAGGTTCAGGCGTGCTTAGAAGAATATAATGCGTTAAAAATAAATTCTGATTTCATCTCTGAATTTTCTGTGCAGAAAAATACTGAGGAATTAACTGACACAAAATATTTTACAAGTGAAAGTGTTACAGTATACATATCAACTGATTTAGAGGAATTGTTCAAAGATAATATCAAAGAGCCTATTCTTACGCAAATAGAAGAATTTCAGAAAAAGGATTCAGGATAGACTTTAAAGAGTATAATAAGTTTGTGTATAAATATGAAAAAATATTCTCCTTTGAAGGGTAGTTCTTATATACCTCTTCCAAAGTTTATAGAAAATAAGAAAGCGTGTGTTAATGTTCGCAATAATGACAATCAATGTTTGCATATACTGTACTTTCCGCATTACATCCTAGTAACCGTAATCCTTAAAGAGTGGATCATTGTCTTCCGCATAATAATAAGCTGAGGTTTGATAAAATTGAATTTCCAGTAAAAATTAAAGATATTCCGAAATTCGAAAATTTAAATAATAATATTTCAATAAACTTATACATGTTGAAAAAGTATGGTCCGAAGTTTGAAGTATCGCCGTGTCATATTACATCAGAAAAAAGGTGCAACATGTCAATTTGCTCATTATTCAAGATGAGTATGAAGAAAATAATGATGCTGATGATGGAGACATGCCTCAATATCATTATGTTTGGATTAAAAACTTGTCTCGACTTCTGGGTTCTCAAGTGTCTAAAAGCCATATAAAATCTTACCATTGTGATAAGTGTTTACAAATTTTTTATAGTGAAGAAAGATTCGCAATTCATGAAAATAATTGTAAAAATTTAAATGAATGTAGAATAAATCTGCCTGACTCAAAGAATAATATTCTCAAATTCAAGGATTACAGCAAGAGTGAAAAAGTTTCTTTTGTTATTTATGCAGATTTTGAATGTTTATTGAAACCTACAGATAGTGAGAAGGCTTTTCAACTTCATGAAGCATACAGTATTGGATACTACATGAAATTCAGTTTTGATGATAAATTATCTTATTATAAATCATACAGAAGGATTAGCGAATGTGAAGAGACACCAGTAGAATGGTTTGTTAGAAAATTGAAATCTATCGGTGAGAAAATTGATCAACTCTATGAAAATCCGAAACCAATGAAACTTACAGATTTATAATAATTGTCTTTCCAGAGGTCAACTAATTGTCATATATGTAGAAGACCAATCCGTGCCGAAGAATTTGCAGTACAAGACCATTGTCATCTCACAGGACGGTAAGTTGTCCAATTGGTTATAATTAAATAAAGAAAATTAATTCGGTTTACATTTATTTTTTTTGCTTTCTCATAGAGAAAGCATCGTATCGATAAAAAAATTTTTTTTCCATTTTTTCATTAATTTGTACATATTTAAACTCAGGGAGTCGAAAAAAGTGGTTTCCAGAAAACGTATGTATGTGTGTGTGTGTGTGTGTGTGTGTGTGTGTGTGTGTGTGTGTGTGTGTGTGTGTGTGTGTATATGATTTCAGTACGCCAACAATATCTCGGGAATTACTCGATGGATTTGCTTCAAATTTTGCATGCAATTTATTTTTTTGTCTAACTGGGGGGGGGGGGGAAGCTATTGAAAATTGATCTTCTTAGCTCAGTATTTTTAGAGTCATTTTAAGTTTTTTAAAAAAATTTGGATTTTTCATTTTTTTGGTATTTTACGTAAACTACTCAAAGAATTTTCTTGAAAATTTGTATGGACATTATTTGCGACTGCTGAAAGAAGAAAAACTTTTACTAACTGATTTTCTTAGCGCATTTTTAATTTTAGAGCAATTTGAAAATAAAAAAAAAAAATTTTTTCTTCATTTTTCTTTTATTTTATGAAAACCATTCGATAGATTCGCTCCAAAATTTGTATGCAAGTTATTTGCTATTGTCTGAGGAAAATTAGCTTTAGAAAACTCATTTCTTTAGCGCAGTTTTAATTTTAGAGCATTTAGAAAATTTTTGAAAAATGTTTATTTTTCATTTTTTTTATATTACACGAAAACCATTCGTTAGATTCGTTCTAAAATCATTATGCAAATTATTTGTTATTGCCTTAATAAAACAAGCTTTGGAAAACTTATTTTTTTAGCACAGTTTTAATTTAAGAAAATTTTGAAAATTAAAAAAAAAAATTTTTCATTTTTTTTGGGTCTTACGTAAACTACTCTAAGAATTTGTTTAAAAATTTGTATAGTAATTATTTGCTACTGTTCAAATAATAAAAACATTTGAAAACTGATTTTCTTGTCATACTATTAATTATTGAGCATTTTGAAAACTTTTAAAAAAGTTGTCATTTTTTATTATTTTTCTATTTTACGAAAACCATTCGATTGATTTACCCCAAAATTTTTATGCAAGTTATTCGCTATTGTCTAAAGGAAATAAGCTTTGGAAAACTTAATCTCTTAGCGCAGTTTTAATTTAAGAGAATTATGAAAATTTTGAAAAAATGTTTATTTTTCATTTTCTTTTTATATTACACTAAAACCATTCGATGGATTTGCTATAAAATTATTATGAAAATTATTCGTTATTGCCTTTATGAAACAAGCTTTGGAAAACTTATTTTCTTAGCGCAGCTATAATTTTAGAGCATTTTGAAAATTTTGAAAGAAATTTATTTTAAATTTTTCATTTTTTTTTGATCTTACGTAAACTACTCTAAGAATTTGCTTAAAAATGTGTATAAAAATTATTTGATACTGTTAAAATAATAAAAACATTTAAAAACTGATTTGTATGCAAGTTATTTGCTACTGTTTAAAGAAAACAAGTTTTGGAAAACTAATTTTCTCAGTGCAGTTTTAATTTAAGAGAATTTTGAAAATTTTCATACAAATTTTTATTTTTTATTTATCTTCTTTCTTAGCGTGGTTACGATTAGAAATTTCGTTGTCATCGTTCTTTTAAAGTACAAATTTATAAATGAATATTAATGTTAGACAATTTTTTTATATTAAATCACATTTAAATAAATATAAAAAAATTAATGAAACTCAAAGAGCTCTATGAGAAAGCATTCCACCAAAGCACTTGGCAGCGTTTTTTAGTTTCAGAGGTGCAGCTCATAATTCATGTAATTTGAATTATAAGATTTCAAGATTCATTCCTGTTATTTTTCATAATATCAATAATGACACTCATTTTATTCTGAAAGAAATCGGGATTTTTACATTGATGAAGGGACGAATAACTCTAATACCTCATAATAAAGAAAAATACATTTCTTTCACAAAATATATGGATAATAGTGACATCAATTTTAGATTTATAGATTCTTGGCGTTTTCTACCATCATCATTGGAGAAGCTTGCATCGTATCTTGAAAACGTGCCAATAGCAGTGAGAGAATTTCAAACAGATGGATTTACAGATTCTAAGATAAATCTTCTTAGACGGAAAAGTGTATTTCCGTACGATTCTGTGGACGGATTAGATGAATTGATGTCTACAAAGCTGCCAGAAAAAAAGAACTTCTACAATAAACTAACGGATTCTCATATAGCTGGAGAAGATTATAAGCACGCTGTTCAAATTTGGAATGAATTCAATATAAAATCTTTAGGAGAGTACTCAGATTTATACTTAGAAACTGATGTTTTGCTATTGGCTGACGTCTTCGAAAGTTTTTGAGAGACCTCTCTTAAAGCCTACGATTTATGCCCTGCTCATTTCTAAACAACTCCAGGCTTAACATTTTCAGCAGCTCTTAAAATGACGAAGGTAGAATTGGGACTTTTGACTGACATCGAAATGCTAATGTTTATCGAAGCAGGTATCCGTAGAGGAATAAGTCAGTACTGTAACCGGTATGCAAAGGTAAACAATCCATACATGGGTCCTTCATATGACGAAAATCAGAAAAAGAAGACCCTTCTATATTTTGATATTAATAATCTTTATGGTTGGGCGATGATACAAAATTTACCGATAGGAAAATTTAAATGGATTGATTATGAAACAATGCCAGATTTCTTCAATACACCGCCAGATTCGGATATAGGCTATATTGCTGAAGTGGATTTAGAATATCCTGTGGAAATCCATAATGAACAATGGGATTTACCTTTTTAGGCAGAACATCGTCCACCACCAGGCTTGAAGCAAAAAAAAACTACTTACTACTTTGGACAATAAGGAAAGGTATGTCATACATTATTGGACGCTTAAACAAGCGTTAGATAATGGACTTGGATTAAAGAAAGTACATAGAATTTTAAGTTTTGAACAGAAGGCTTGGCTCAAACCTTATGTTGAATTGAATACCGAAAAGAGGAAGCAAGCGAAGAATGAGTTTGAAAAACTCTTCTATAAATTGCTTATTAACGCTATATATGGAAAGCGCATCGAACGAGAGCGGTCACGTGTTGATGTACGATTAATAAATAAATTCACAGGCAGATATGGAGCAGAAGCATGCATAGCTCAACCAAATTTTCACAGTTGTACAATTTTCATGAAAATTTGGTAGCTATTCAGCTAAAGAGAACGAGTATCACAATAAAAAAAACCTATATACGTTGGTTTTTCCATCCTTGATTTATCAAAAACACTGCTGAATGAGTTTCATTATTCATATCTGAAACAGCGATTAGGACAAAAATGTAAACTTCTATATACAGATACGGATAGTTTAATATATGAAGTTGAAGACATTGATATGTATCAAACAATGAAGGAAGACATTCACAGATTTGATACTTCTGATTATGCTGAAAATAATCAGTTTAATATTCCACGTGTCAATAAGAAAGTTCCTGGATTTATGAAAGATGAATGCTGTGGCAAGATTATGTCTAAATTCATAGATTTGCGGAGTAAAATGTACAGTATTTTGGTTGATGGAGCAGACACAGTGAAAAAAGCTAAAGGTATTAAATCTAACGTCGTGAAAAAAGCAATCACTTTCGAGGATTACCGAAGCTGTCTTCAGGATCTCGTCATTATACACCGTGAACAGTGCAATATTCGATCAAATTTACACACAGTGCATACTGAAAAGCAAATAGAAATTGCACTTAGTCCACACGATGATAAGAGATTTTCATTGCCTGATAGTACAGACACTTTACCATAGGGTCATTTTAGAATTGAAGAGATACAGATGGCGCAAGCTGCACTTAAAGTAGAAAGGGAATATGCAAGAAAAAGGACTGCTGAAAAAGAGCAGGAGGTGGAAAAGAAGAGGGGACACGAAGTATCCAATGAAAATAGAGTAACGTGAGTGGGGATGGATATTACAGAGCATAGAAAAGAGGAGAAATCAAGAGGGGGGATAAATGCAATGAAAATGGAGTAATGCAAGTGGAGATGAATGATATAGATGAATGATACATGAGAGAGAGGGGGAAATTGAGAGAGAGAATGAAAATTGTGCAGCGTGAGTGAGGGTGACACTTCATAGCAACCAAGGTGAGCAAATCATTATTGAGTATGACTTATTAAAGGAATTCATGCATGACTGGGATCCATCAATAGAGGAGATAAATTCTGAAGAAGGTGAGAGAAGGGATTTATTACAAGTGGCGATGGAAAGGGCAGAAATCGAAATGGGAGATGGGCTATATGAAGGAACGAATTACAATGAGGAGCACATTCAAGTGATCGAAGAGCTTGAGAACGATTAACCTCCTACAAAGAAACCAAGAGTCAACTAACTAATCATGTAAGTTTACAGTACAATTTTTTTCCTAATAAAATATTATCTTTAAGAGAAATTTTGATTTTTACTTTTTCTTTTTGATTTCAGAATGGATCTATCAACATTTAATAAGATTGCTGAAAGCGACTTGTTGTCAGAAAAAAAATTACAGACTTCGAACAAGATCACGAGTACATAGTGACAGCACTTAAAGAGGTGAAGACACGATATGGTGTCAAGATTGTAGCAGAATTCGAGCAAAGTTTTCAAATATTCCTACCAGAGAAGATTTCGACGCCTCCTAGCCATATAATTCTATTTGAAATAACAGTTCTATAAAATTCTTATTTAAAAATATTTCTATATAAGGCTATTTTAATGGGAATTCAATATGATTCCTATTGATGTCGACCGTAAATTAAAAATGCGTTCAATATAATTCTAACTTGATGTTAATTTTCATTCAAATCAGGCTTTACTATGAGTCAAACTTTCTGAAGTGGGCCACTAAAAATCGAGTAGTTGAATTTAATATAATTTTTCACAGATAATTGAAGGTTTATATGTCAAAATCAATGTCTTAAAATATTTTTGGAAAATTTCAATTTTTGAAATATTTATAAACAAATGAATTTTTTTTCGCTATTTTGATAAAATAGTGATTTCTCAGCAACTATTCGATAAAAATTAATGAAATTTGGTTTACATATGTATTAATACTAATAGAATAATATACTAAAAACTTTTTTTATAAAAACCGAAAATTATTTTTAAAAAAACCATTTTGCAATAAGCTATTGAAAATTTATTCAACTTCTCCTAAGGCTAGGAAATTTTTTCAGGGGGGATTTAATTTTTAAAGCATAAAACTAAAAATACGTGGAAGAAAATTTTAGTGCACTTAATTAGAAAAATAATTATGCATTTTTAAATATTGGAGTATGAGCGCAGGCTGACTGGTTTTTGGCTTGTAAAATGAAAACTACTAAGAGAATTACTATGGTGTCAATAGAAAATTTGTAGAAAATTAAATTATCAAGAAAATGAGAGGTCAAGCGATCTGATCGGTTTATTAGAACCGAAAAAAATTTGGAAAAACGGGAGAATTTTTCGTTTTTTTCAAAAATTTATAACTTTGTTATTTATGAAGATTAAGAGCTGAAATTTGGCATCGAAGTAAATAATTATATCTTTTTTTAACGGTCCGAAGGCAGATACTATCGAATTATTAGTTTCTGCGCATTTGCAATTTTAATTTTTTTACGCTTTTTTTGTCAGGTTGTTATTAATTTTTAAAATCGTTGTACATACTTTTCCAAAACGGTTTTGAAAACTAGAAATAAAATACTATTGAACATAATTTTAAGTTTTTATTAAAATAGTGTAAAAAATTAAAAAAATTAAACGCTTTACGGCACGCGCCTGTATATTTATATTGCTTCCCCGTACATCCCCACTTTTTACTGTCCGTCGCATGCTCGGCCGTTTACATTGATGTTATATAGTGCATATTTCATAATAAAAACTTGGAATAATGTTTAATGGTATTTTATTTCTAGTTTTCAAAACCGTTTTGGAAAAGTATGTACAACGATTTTAAAAAATTAATAACAACCTGACAAAAAAAAGCGTAAAAAAAATTAAAATTGCAAATGCGCAGAAACTAATAATCCGATAGTATCTGCCTTCGGACCGTTAAAAGAAGATATAATTATTTACTTCGATGCCAAATTTCAGCTCTTAATCTTCATAAATAACAAAGTTATGAATTTTTGAAAAAAACGAAAAATTCTCCCGTTTTTCCAAATTTTTTTCGGTTCTAATAAACCGATCAGATCGCTTGACCTCTCATTTTTTTGATAATTTAATTTTCTACAAATTTTCTATTGACACCATAGTAATTCTCTTAGTAGTTTTCATTTTACAAGCCAAAAACCAGTCAGTCTGCGCTCATACTCCAATATTTAAAAATGCATAATTATTTTTCTAATTAAGTGCACTAAAATTTTCTTCCACGTATTTTTAGTTTTATGCTTTAAAAATCAAATCCCCCCTGAAAAAATTTCCTAGCCTTAGGAGAAGTTGAATAAATTTTCAATAGCTTATTGCAAAATGGTTTTTTTAAAAATAATTTTCGGTTTTTATAAAAAAAGTTTTTAGTATATTATTCTATTAGTATTAATACATATGTAAACCAAATTTCGTTAATTTTTATCGAATAGTTGCTGAGAAATCACTATTTTATCAAAATAGCGAAAAAAAATTCATTTGTTTATAAATATTTCAAAAATTGAAATTTCCCAAAAATATTTTAAGACATTGATTTTGACATATAAACCTTCAATTATCTGTGAAAAATTATATTAAATTCAACTACTCGATTTTTAGTGGCCCACTTCAGAAAGTTTGACTCTATATGAATTAGTATTATAATGCACGACTGCTATAGTTAGAATTATATTACACGGCTTTTTCAATTAGAATATTGAATGCATTTTTAATTAGAATTATATAATACGTCGACATCAGTAAGAATTATATTGAATTTCCATTGAAATAGCCGTATATTGAAATATTTTTAATAAGAATTTTATGGAACTGATATTCCAAATAGAATTATATGGCTAGGAGGCGTCGATTTTATCAGCAATTCTAAAAAATGAAGAATTTGTTTACAAACTCTGCGATGAAGCAAACAAACTACGTTTGGTTGCAATTGATTTGGGAGAAACTTCTTTCAAATTCGATCGAGTATAAAAAAATATATCTACGAAATAATTTTTAAAACTATTAATTGTAACTTGTACATAATAATACATAAATAAATAAAAATATGTTAACATTATACATTTGTTTTTTTATTTATCATCACCATTTATAGTTATAATTATATTGAATTACCATAATAAAATATATTACAATATTCTATTTGAATATATCTAAATAATATAAACAGAATACAATCAAATTTTTTATTTATTACACTATTATATTGAAAAATACATTTTAATTTTTTTAAGCGATCTCATTTTTATCTATCCAACTATTATGCTTGTTACTTAGACCTAACCACTTAACATATAGACGTTTACCACTTTTCTTTAAAACTTTTTTTACTAAATAAATTTCTGGATATATAGTCTTTCGAATTTCCGTTTCATAAAAGCCGCCGGAGACTGGTTCATCATAATAATCTTTGACGTGGTAAGTTATGAGATTGGTTTCTACAACTCTTGTTATTGTGAAAATTTCAGTTGACCAATTTGGTGTATAACCTTTTTCAAAAACTTGTTTCATCCTACTTATTCACACTTTATCTCCTACTTTGAATTTCGTTTTTTTTACACGTCTTTTTTCAGTTCGGTAATTTTTCTTGATTTCTTTTTCATTTATCTTCGTAACGTTTTCAGGCTCGATTCCTATCGTCCGATGTTTTCTTGAATTGTATGCTTTCACTAACTCAGGCAGAATATCCAACCATTTATAACTTTCTTGTTTGCTGAATTCTAACCACATTGCATTTTTTAAAGTTCTATTAAAGCGATCACATATGCTTGCATGAAGATTACTATGTGAAGAGTAGTCATTTATTTTGTACTTTTTTTATAAGATTCTCAAAGTTTGTAAATTCGATGGCACCCGTCCTTGTTTTAATATTGACTTCACAGCTAGAGTAACATCATTGCCACTCTTCGATTTGACTGGTACAGCCCATGCATACTTTGAAAATATATCTATAACAGTTAGTAAGTAGCGAAAACCTTTGTTTTCCTTAAAATAAGGTATCATTTCTACAAGATCAGCTTGCCAAGTCTCATCTAATCCGCGTATGTCACATTTTCTTCGCATGTATCTGCGACGTGCTGGCTTATGTAGCTCTTAAACTACTTTTTGACGTTCCATCTTAAACTTCAGCTTTAGCAATATCCGACTGTCTATTCATTTCTTTAATTATATATTCAATACTTGCAAAATTTCGTTGAGTCATATTATAGAGATAAGTTAATTTTTCGTCTATTTTTGCTTTATATATTTCAACTTTGTTCTCACATTCTTGTATAGCTTTAGCAACTTCTATAATTTTAGAAGATAAGAAATCAACTTCTTTCTGTAGAATATTATTTAGTGAATTCAAACTAATCGTATCATTTGGATGATTAGCCTCTCCAATATTGCAAAGCCGCTTATTTTCTAAATCAAAATTACCATCTGATGTAGCATTAAATCCAATACCTCGAGGACCACGATTCACTTGTGAGCCCTCAAGTTGTCTTCCAAACACATCAAGACTCATGTTACTACTATTGATTTAAAAATTGTGTACGTCAATATATATGTCCGGCTTCACGTAGTTCCTCTATGATTGATTGGATTTAATTGTTGTGATTATTATTTCAAGCAGATCGTTCGGCTATTAATAATCGCAGTCTTTCGACAAACTCATTTGGATCATCCCAATAGACTAGATCTATGGAAGTATTCTTTTTTGCTATTTTATATTTAGGTATAAGACCTCCTCCGCTGGTAGACATTCTACCGCGATCACTGCGGAACATTGGTGCTATGATTTTTTAATATTTTCTACTCTTCGAAGAGCGTATATTCTTATTTTTGCTATGTCTTTTTCTATGGGCATTTGTTGCTTCCAGGATAATGCGATGGTTCTTGCAATCTGTTGTACTTAAAAGATTATTATCTGGTTCTTTTTTGAAAAGAAATTCCATTAGACTACTGCTTTTAGGAAAACTTAAATCTTTCACTTTTATTATTTTATCATCGAATTGAATTTGTGAATCACCTATTATGTATACCCCACTGACTTTTCTCACTCCGTATATGTTATCGATTTTGCTGCGGCTTCCATTTAGCATTGATAAAAAGACTGTCGGTTAATTTTTTTTATGCGCAAATACAAATGGTAAATGTATAGATTTGAATGATGGATTTGCAGAATTGAATAATGAATTCATCATTGTGCTATTCATCGGAGAAAAATCATCGCCATTAGAAGCATCATTATCAAACGCAGAACCCGAGTCATTAATATCGTTTACAATATAACTTGATTCATCAAAATTCAATATTTTTTATGCCGATTTTATGTTACTGTCTATAGCCGAAATGTGATTAGAACGTGACACACTTTCAAATGTCGAATCGACAAGCTTTTCAAGTGACGTAAAAACTGGTTTTAAATTATCACCAATAACCTTTTCAAAATCATCTCTATCCTTTTTTAATAAAGAGAATTTTTTTAATAGACTCATGTGCTCGTATGAGCTCGCTAAGAACATTTTTTTCTTTCTTAAAGTCAGGCATGCTGACAAAATACTGTCTACAATTGAACTGCAAAGATTAAAATTTATACTTCCTTCTTAATGACAAAACAGTCAAATCCTTTTCTATATCTACCATCATTCATTGCTCTATCTTTGTCAATAACAACAAATCCATACTTGTCATTCTTCCAGCATTCAGTACAAACATTTCGAAATTCATTTAAAGTTAAGTCAGTATTCACATGGTCTTCATAGATATGTTTAAGATTGACATCATCTTGACGATAAATTACCATCAAATTAATATTGTCCCTGATGAGATGTTTCGGTATATGTGCATCTGACTGACATAGATAAAAGCTATCTACACTTTTGTGCCTCCCCATACAGAAAAAAGCTCTGACGTTATCCTACTTCTCACAAGTTACATCGTCAAAAATCATAATTGAATTGGGTAGGGCTTCATCTAGAGACACTACAGATGCACGTTCACTAAACGGTAGATATGATATACCTTTAATTGGCTCTAAAACTTTTTGAAGAAATTGGTATTTCGGTTGATTTAAGGATTTAGAGTATACATACAAATTTTCGAATCTAAGACCATTAGGGTGTAATTAGAGCCAATAAACTATTAGTTTTTCCACAGTTCGATGGGCCACAAAATACTGCTCGTATATTATCTGGAAGTAACTCTCCGTGTCGCTTTTTTCTTTTTGTTTTCTTAAAATCAAAGTTGGCAACGGGTTGCTTGACGTTCTGCTCAGTGAAATCCATATTTACATGACAAAGTCAAATCTAAGATTGACCTTTCCGAAAAATAAACGCTTGTTTTATATTTTGATCATAAGTTGTAAATCAGCACTCGAAGAAAGATACTCGTACACAAATCACAGAAGCACCCTAAAGGTAAAGGGTTACTTGATAAAGTAATCAATAACTTACCTATTGAAATGCATATTCCTGGATATCAATATTGTGGTCCTGGAACAAAACTGAAAAAGCGTCTAAAAAGAGGTGATACAGGTATTAATCCACTTGATCAAGCTTGCAAAGAACATGACATATCTTATTCTGATAAAAATGCTGATCAAGAAGTAACTGACATGAAGCTCGCTGATAAAGCTTGGCAGCATGTTAGAGCCAAAAATGCAAGTCTTAGCGAAAAAGCAACTGCTTTTGTTATTGCAAACGCTATTAAATTAAAAGGAAAGACAGGAATAGGTGTAAAATTGAGTAAATTAGTAACTACAAGTAAAAAATCATTAAAACCAAGTAAACATTCTCATAAAGTTATTCAGTCTGCTTTAAAGGTGCACGCGAAGCTCTTAAGATCGTTGGTGGTAAGAAAAAAATTATCATTCCACGTATTCTACCTGTTCCATCAAAAATACGTGGTGCTCTGCCTTTTCTCATACCATTGTTCGCAGCACTAAGTGCAATTGGTGCTCTGGCTGGAGGAGCTGCTGGAATAGCTAAAGCAGTAAGTGAGGCTAAAGCTGCACAGAAAAATTATGAAGAAAGTAAGAGGCATAATAAAACTATGGAAGCTATTGCTCTAGGAAAAGGTCTTTATCTCAAACCATATGAAATCGGAATGGGATTATTTATGAAACCTCATATCAGTCATGGTCAAGTTAGAAAAATACTTCGATTTAACTTTGCCAAATCGTGCACTGACTGACTATGATCTTAATAAGTATGCTCGTATGATGCAAATCCTATATTTTCGAAGTGTTTATGAGAAATAATCTACCTTCTGATGGCCCATGGCATAACGAATCTGCCATAGTTAACTTAGATGATTTTCAAAACAAAGGCACTCACTGGGTATGCTATCGAAAACGAGATTCTGAAGTGATTTATTTTTATAATTTTGGTGATCTCAAATCCCCTACAGATCTCATGTTATATATTAACGTAAAAGAAATGAAATACAACTATAAAAGATATCAGAATTTTGACTCATTTATTAGTGGACATCTTTGTCTTCAATTCTTGTGTAAAAGACTATAAAAGAAGAGTTTTCAGACAAGCAGGATTATTTTTTTTAAACAGTCATGGAAGATAGTTTCACTTTGAGTATTTCAGGCAAATCTTCTGTCTTAAAAGCGCAATATTTTTCTTCAATAGACTACCACAGCATAAGAATTTTGTTTTGGGTTCAGTTGAACTTTTACCATTCAACTCGATTCCCAATGCTGACGATTCAAATAATAAACTTTATATAAACAGAGAGAAGATTATTACTATTCCTAATGGCAGTTACGAAATTGATGCTATTAATCAATTTTTGCAAAAAGATCTGAAATCTAATGAAATCGAGTTTCTCTTAAAAACTAACAACAATACTCTCATAAGTGAAATTTATTGCAGTCGTCAGATAGATCTTAGACCACGCGATTCAATATGCAGTCTTCTCGGTTCCACTCGTCGCGTTCTTCATGAAAACATTCATCACAGCTCTGATCTACCTGTGAAGATATTGAAAATAAACGCACTCAGAATAGAGTGTAATATTAATACAGGTGCTTACATCAACGACAAAAAAGTTTACACGATCCATGAGTTTTTCCCAAAAGTTCCTCCAGGATATAAAATCATAAAAGTTCCATCGCATGTCATATATTCACCACTCAATGTTAAGCGTACAGATCATCTTCAAATTCAAATCGTTGATCAAGACGGAAATTTAGTAAATTTCCGAGGGGAGGAAATTACTATTAGACTTCATATTAAATCTGTATAATGGGAATCGTTTACAATTCAAGTGTGCATATAAGTAAGCCATCATGTCAACCCACCATCAGTCGTCCAAAGGTACTCAAACCGTTAACACGGAAGAGCATCCAGTTTCTCAAAAGCATAGGTCTCAAAGTACGTGGAAAAAGATAAATTGTATCATTCTCTGCTGCTTCCAGAAAAATGGACGAAATTCTAAGCATTCAATCAGGTGTCGCATTCGATGAGTCTATTGCTCATTATGAGGTTCACTCACATCAACCATACTTCACATTAAGTTTCAATAACAGTGATGAAATTCGTATTTCTATTCAGCATCAAGATTTATGCGTCTTACCATCATGTAGTTACATCCATGTATGTGGAAAATTACAAAAACCAGATGGACGAGCACTGACTAAAACTAATTTCGTTAACAAGGGCATTTGTCATCTGTTTGATGAAATTCGATATGAACTTAATGCTGTAGAAATAAATAATAGTGAAAATGTTGGTTTGAGTAGTCTCATTAAGGGATGCACTTCATTTAATCCAAATCAGACTCTAACATTAGAAAATGCAGGCTGGCTTGGTGTTGAAGAAGGAAACAAAACAATTGTAGATGATCATGGAAATTTTGACGTTTCTATCCCTCTGAGTATGATTTTAGGCTTTGCAGAAGATTACAAAAAAATTGTTGTTAATATGAAGCATGAACTCATTCTCACAAGATCAAGAAATGACCTGAATGCTATAATACAGGAAGGTACTGTAGCCAACAATGTAACCACATATGAAACTTATCAAATAAAAATTTCAAAGATAGAGTGGTTAATGTCATATGTTATTGCATCAGTTAAACAAAAAATCCAGCTGTTAAATTTCATTGGCAAAGATAATCCTATTTCTATGAGTTTTCGATCTTGGGAGTTATTTGAATATCCTCTTCTTGCAACAACAAATAAACACGTCTGGACGGTAAAAACTTTAAATCCATTGGAGAAACCACGTTTCGTGATTCTTGGATTACAATCGGGAAAAAGGGTTCAAAAACTAAAAATGCCAGTCGCTTTGATCATTGTAATATTAGTAATGTGAGACTTTTCTTGAATTCGCAATATTATCCATACAACAATCTCAATCTTGACATATCTAAGAATCAGTTTGCTATTCTCTATGATATGTATGCTGATTTTCAAAAAAGCTATTACGGAAGAGATCCACAGCTATTGTTGACAAAGTCTCAGTTTATCAACTCTGAACCACTCATAGTTATTGACTGTTCACGACAAAACGATTGTCTAAAGAGCGCTTCTGTCGATGTACGTCTATAATTTGAGTCTAAAACTGACTTTCTAGCTAATACTTCAGCTTATTGCATGATCTTACACGTTCGCATCGTTCAGTACAATCCTATTAGTGGAGATGTTCGGAAGCTTTTCTGAATTATCTTCACTTTTACGTAAAAAAATTAATATTTGAAAATGGAATATTAGGTAGACATAATTGGTTTTATGCAAATGGGTGGTGAATATGCTCTAAAGGAAATAGCAATCATTCCTCTCAACGACAGTGGTGATCCCATTGTTCATCTATTTAAAAAACTTTTTTCATGGAAAAGGCTCTCTGACGAACTGCAAGAAGAAAACATTTGACTCAAACATAATCATGGAATAGCCTGGAACACTGATGGACTAGATTACTCTCAGATTGCAAACTTACTCGGTGAACATGATGCTACAAAAATTTTTGTTATGAATGAATTCAAACGAAAATGGTTGTTAAGATTCAAATTTTCCGTTTATAACATCGATGAATACGGATATCCATTAAACCCATCTTTCAAATGTGTTACTGTGTGTACAAACCATAATCCAATTCATAAGACTGTCTGTGCACTACACAATGTCAAACTCATGAAATCATTCTATCTTTAAAAAAACCATTTATAAGAAGAAAAAAAATAGTAGAAAAAAGTAGAAAACACTATAGGCATCCCAGATCACATTCGGATTCTAAAACACTTAGAGGAGGGAGGGGGTGTGCTAGAATCCGTACGGGTTCTAACACACCTTGGGCTGTGCTAGAATCTGGGTGTTCTAGAATGCATATAGCATATCTACTGAGAATTGCAGAAACCTTTCATAAATCTTTCAAAAGATTACGTGAAACATTTCCCAAACATTATGACAAATGGTTACACTACGAAATTTCTGCAAACTTGACGAAAATTTACAGGAAAACTTTCACGAACCATTTAAAAAACCTTTTCAAAAAGGTTTCTACAAGGTTTAACGTAACATTTTCAAAAAATTACGATAAATAATTTTATCACACATTTGATTAAACCTATCGCCATCTTATATGAAAACGTTAACGAACCATTCAAGAAACTTTCCTAAAAAAATTGAGGCAAGGTTTCTCTAAATATTTTAGAAACATTATAATAATAATTAAAAGGAGGTTTTACGATACATTTCTGCAAGTTTGCCTCAATCTCACATAAAAACTTTCACGAACCATTCAAGAAAACTTTCGAAAAAAATTGAGACAAGGTTTCACTAATTATTTCAGAAACATTATAATAATAATTAAAAAGAGGTTTTATGATACATGTCTGTAAGTTTGTCTTAATTTTACATTAAAATTTACACGATGTATTAAAGAGCATGACGAAGCTGCGTGCCTCCTTATAATATTTCCAATCCTAACTTATGAATAAACAATGCGTTTGATCGAGTTTTTTTACTACAAAGAAAAAATTTGTAAGATTAAACTCTAGTGCGAACAACTCAAGAAATCCACCATAATACTATACATAAAAAGTTATACTAAAAACTTTCAATGTATCGTATTTTAAGGTTAGCTTTGTTGAGTTTGATATCTAATTTCCAATTCAAGATCATAAAAAAAAGCAAGTCTAAACGATTTTTTATTTTAACAAAAATTACTGTATTAACATAGCTTAAGTGCGGACAAGTCATTATATTTGTTTAATTTATGAATTGGAAAAGATATTAATAAAATAAGAAAAGCAAAACTCGATTGTTGTAGCTCCGACATCCCGTCAAAGAAACTTTTCAAAACATTTTCAGCAAAGTTTCACGAAATATTTTGAAAACATCACGACAAATAGTTTCATGACATACTTCAGCAAGCTTGCCTCAATTTCACATGAAAACTTTTACAAAACAATCGGGAAAACATTTTCAAAAATGTTTCTATAAACTTTTACGAAACATTTTTAGAAATGTTTTCATAAATTATAGTATCTTGAAAACGTGCCATTTCCATACAAAACTCTAAATATATATATCAATTATTATAATTTTATAATAATTTAATGAAAATTATATGTGACGCGATTTTTGCGTCCCAATAAATTTTCAATCTTCATTTATTTTTTTTTTTTTGTGTCTAACTACATGTATACTGTTAATATTACTAGTCAATTTTTCTTTAAGAGTAAATAATAGATCTGATGGCGCCCATAAAATTGTTATGTAGAGTTTAAATAAGAATTTAAAATAAAACTATTTTTTTTAAATGTTTTTCATGTAATCGGTGATGGAGAGAAAGTCAGAATTTAATTCAAACCTTCCCGCCTAGTGACAGCTAAGTTGAAGAAAAAGAACGCCAGTGGCCGCCGTTTGTTAAAAGGAAGAAAAGAAAATGCGCTTAAAAAGAAATGACTATTAAAATATGAAAAGACTTAATTTACTATAAAATAATTAGTATTATATAGCGTTAGAAAAGATTTATACTTGTAATTTTGAGTGTTATAAGTCATGTGCGCCGCAAAGAAAAAGATTGTTAACGCGTTGTATGAGTGAGTAAGAAAGAGATAGAGCGATTAGACAAGCAAGCAAGCCGGTAGTAAGTAAACGCGCGCCGTATATACATATTTAAAAAGAACAGAGGTTTTCAACTATATTTAGAGTCATAAATATCAAAAATAATTTTGTCTTAATATTCTTTATTTTCTTTTAATAATTTGCGAATAAATCAATGAATGATGTATATGATGTAAAATTTAGCGCCCGGAAATTGTTAATAACAAGCGCCAGGATTGGCCTGTCAAAATTTTCATGTGTGGTCAAGCTCAAGAAAGTGCGGGCCCGGCGTCAGTCTAGAGAGAGAGTATCGTGTGAGATCGGACGTGTGTCGTGAGTAATTGATAAAACAAAGAGCCCTTTGTGAGAGAAAAAGCGTGTTAAAAGAAAAGTTGTGTAGAATCGGATAAAGAATTTGTGCCTTAAAAATAGAGAAAAATATTAGTTTTTTTATTAGTGCCGCAAACGGGAGAGTTTTAATTCTTAGTTTCATCGTTAGTCATTGTAAATTCTTTTTTTATATATATACAAAGAAATCGAATTGTGACAAAGTAAAATCTTCCGATTACGCCATTAACGTGAGAAAATTCTAATTGCCGTGCTTAATTATTAAATTTTCTGGGTATTATTTTAATCATTAGAGCCTAACGTTTTCAATTTTTTTTATTGTGTCCGTTACGTGAAAGAAAATTTATTGAACAGTGAGAAAATTAGTAGCGCCTTTTTTTTAGTAGCGCCTTTACCAAACGTAACAAACGTTTGCCTTTTTCATTCAAACCAAATCTACGCCGCACCCTCTCTATCAACGTCATCGCCTTAGCGCCAACCTGTGTCCAGGAAGCCAGCAAAGACGAGGCCGAGAGCAAGCGGAGATTTGAAAGGGAGAGAGAGAGAGAGGGTTTAAAAAGGTATAAATCGTATATATTACGTTTCTGAATGTGCTTGCGTGACGTAACATTTTCTTAACAATTTAGCGATCGCGCGTAAATTCTTGTCTTTTTACTTGGCGTCGTTAAATCAGTTTTTTTTTGTGCTCTGTTCTAAAAAAAAAATTGTGTAACTTTTATATACATAAATATATATATATATATATATATATATTTGCGCGTGAAGTCAAAATTAAAATTTTAGTACAATTCGTTCAGTATAAATATATAGATATACTTATTTATCATTATTAATTTTTGCGTAAATGTATGAAATTTCAATCATTTTAGCGAGAAAGAAAATAAAAAGATAAAATCTAAAAAGTGAAATTTAAAATTTGTGAATTTGTGCCGTTTCAAAGTAACTAAAAATCTTCGCGGAATTTTACATAAAAGCTCTAACGTGCGCCGAGTTCCGCGAAGAGAGCCCCTGTTGCCAGCGAAAAGGGGGAGAGGTAAAGCCTCAAACATAAGAAAGAGTATAGAGTCCGCGCGCTTGCTTGCCGTCAGAAAAATTTAAACCGTGCGCCTTTCTATAAAGTGTAGTAGAGTCACTAATAAAGAACGTGTGTGAGTGAGATAGATAAAAAGAATAATTATATTTTTGTTAGTTGCGTCACAAGTGTCATTGAAATTAAAATCATTTTTTTTTATTTTCTATTTTTTTTCTAGATTAGTAGCGATCAATTTATTATATACGAGTGTGTGTGTGTGTGTCAAAATTCAAATAGAGTTTTTTTTTGAGCCATTGTTAAAATTGTTAGATTTCAAGTAAATAGAGTTTTTTTTATGTTTAATTAAAGACGTTTATTCAGTTAACCCGTAAAATCGTATACAGTGTTTTATTCTAATACCCCTTTTTAATAATATTTCATTATAAAAAAATTTCAAATACATTTTTTTTATTATTGCGCCTAAGTCTTGGGCCCTTGAAACCCGAACAAGGGTTACAATTTTTCAAAGGATTCCCTCTGTAGATCTTTCACAAAAGTAAGATTTAAATACAAATAAATAAATTCGACGTTTTCGGGAATAGTTGGATGTCCGGCTATTTATCACGTCGCAAATTTAATGGCGCCCAACGTGGGGCCTTATTGAAAAATTCAAGATTTTAGGTGAAATTGAAAATTTCTTTTATTTTATTGAGAAGAGTGTGACCATTGTGTGAGAGTATACGAGTGGCGCGCGCGTATAGTTACCGTGAGATGCAAGCACATGCGTCATAGTGGTGCCTTTCTTTCTTTCTTTTCAGTGTTGTACATAGTAATATAGTGATAAGTACATTATTGCCTTTATATATATACATATATTATATATCATATAAACATATTACGTGTACACAAAGAGTGTATACATATACTTTCCTTACCTCGTGCCAAGTATACAGAAGAGTGTTCGAAAAAAATATTGATTAAATTATAATTTTTTCTAATTTTAATATTTAAAATAATTTATTAAAAGAAGTTAAATTTAATGTTCCAAAAAAATTTATTAGTGGTGCCCGTAAGTAATTGAAATTAAAAAGAGTATTAGTGTGAAAATTTTAAGAATACAATTTTCTATTATTACTATTTTAACAAAATAATAAAAGAAAGAAAATTTGTAGTGGCGCGTGTTAATTTTAATAAAAAGTAAATTGATTTTTTTTTATTTTTCTTCTCTCTTGTGCTTAAAACAAATTGAAAATATTTTGACATTTTATTCTTCGTGAGTCTTAATATAACAATTTTTTTTTGTGACTGCTAGTGGCGCGAGTTTTAAACGAAAATTTTTTTTTGTTTATGAGTCATATAAAGAAGTTTATACAAAAAATTTCCTTTTGAGAGATTAGACTTTTTTTGAAAAATAGTTCAAATATCTTTTTTTTTGTTTAGTGACTGATTACAGTATTACTGACACGAGGTTATTGACAATTTTTCCTTTTTTCCCATATCTTTTACATTTCAGAGTAGTGTGCCTTAAATAAATTTTATTGATCGGCGAGCGATATTACGATTTGTTAAATAAATAAAAGGTGTTAGAAAAAGTTGATTTAATTACAAGTGAGTTGTGTGTCTAAAAGTTTTTTTTTCAACTCGATAATTTTCGTGTCTACTGATTTTTTTTTTATCTTTATTGGCGCGTAAAATAAACAAGATTTTAATACGAGTGACAAGTAAGAGTTTTAATATCTAGCGCCGGTGTAAAATAATTAATTTTGTTTATTATAATAAAATAAAAGAAAATGTCAGAACACGTGGGAATAATGGAAATGTTAATGGAGTCACGGGAAAGGAGAGCAATTAAGCGTGATATAAAAAAGTTAGGCGCGGCCGAGGTTATCAGTGAATTAGAAATTCGCGGGTTTAATATCAGTGGTAGTGACGCCGTTCGACGTGATAGGCTAGTGCGCGCCGTACTGAGGGAGAATGAGCCCAATAATGATTTAATACCGTGGTACGAGTGGGATTACGCGGATTTTGTAGAAGAGAATAGAGACATCGAAGAGTCCGTAGTAGCGCCCGCTGAACAAACAGCATCTATGACAATGCCTAAAAAACGGGGAAGGCCGCGCAAGGTAAATAACGAAGAAGTTGCGCACGGAGAACGAAGTAACGCGTCATCGCCTTTACATAGCGAGCCCGAAAGAAATCAGCCTCTTGAAATAATAGCTGATGTTCATGTGCCGGCTTCAAGTGCACACACAACCATATCGACGGCAACAGTAACTACTACTACGTCGAGCATTAATATGGCAATACCTGTTGTGACAGCACCGATGCTGGCTAGCGCGAATTTTATTACCGCCGGTGCAGCAAGGACAAGTGCAAGAGCACCGATTAGAGTGGCAACGCCAGAGATGCAAGAATATTTTTACGCGCAGTTATATCGCAGTACCCGAGTACCTATGCCCTTAGAGGCTCGACCAGTACAGCCAAACGGACATGAGCCTTTACACGTTGACCGAAATAATCGAGACGGCGAAAACTGGTATACACCTGCTCAAAACTTAAATGAAATTCGTCGAGCGCTGTCAGTTTCTTCGCAAAATTTTGCAGAGTCGCAAGAGAATCTAAGCGAAATATTAGACGATGAGCAAGCCGACGGAGAGAGCGTATCGTCGTTTATTACATCAAGGAATAATTATTTAAGAAGTGAGAGAGAAAGATCGGCGAGAGACTACAGAGAACGCTGTAGACAGCAAAAGAGGGAAGCTGCTCTTCAAGAAGAGTTAGCTTATTACAAAAGACTTCTTAATTCTCAGCGCCCTGTGTATAGAGAAGAGCCCGAAACAGTGCGATTTTTAAGCGAAAATAATCAAGCGTTAAATCGAGAGAGCATAAACAGACAAACCGGTGTTAGTGGCGTCGACAGCAGGGGTAATTTAAATAATTCGCGTGCGTTTAGGGAAAATGCGAGTAACTTAAACACTTCTAGTAGTGACACAAATTACTCACCTGTTAGAATACCTGTTAGTAATGCCAATACAAATGGAGTGAAATCAAATAGCGCCAGTGTAGCGCCTCGAGAGAAAAATGATGGAAAAACGTCTAAAGCTGTGAAACATTTAAAATATTGGGGATTAAAATTCACAGGCGAAGGCAAAGATGAGGACCCAGAAGAGTTTATAGACGAGTTAAATGATTGCCGCGATGGAGCCGAAGAAGGTGATAAAGACTTGTTGAAGGGACTTCCAAGCATTTTCTCAAAAAGCGCCGGCCGTTGGTTCAGAGCAACTAAAAGCAAGTTCAATTCATGGGAAGAATTTGAGGCAGCTTTTAGAAAAAGATTCATTAAAGAGTATCGTAAAGAAGATCTCATGAATGAATTGCGTCAAAGAACACAAGGAAAAGGCGAAGAAATTTCGGTATACTTATCGAATATTCGTTATATTGTGTCGCGTTTTAAAGAGCCACCAACCGAAGCCGAGCAATTAGAAATAGTTCAAAGGAATCTTTTGCCAGAGTATAGGAAAGCAATGTCTGAAAAACTGATTGACAACTTGGATGAACTTGAAAGCTACGGACACCGATGGGAGGATCAGAAGGACTTGAACAGCCGCTATGAGCCCCCTCTTCCTGCAGAGAAAATGCGTGTCAAGGGAGCAGCTTTCATCGGGGCGGCGAGTAAGCACAAGCTGGCAGCTATAGAAGAAGAGGAAATCGCCGCAGTAGCGTCAGTAAAGGAGCCAAAGAAGAATAATAAGAAAAATAATAAACAGCAAAAGAATAGAGACAACAACGCGAGCCAAGAGAGTCCTTATAACGCACAAGGTTTAGATAGAGAGATTAACCAAGAAAGAAATGAGGTGCCAATGTCTGGAACTGTTGCTGCGACGATAGAAGCGTCAGCAACACCCACACAGAATTTCTTGCGACCAAATAACTTCGAAAATAGTCAAAATTATCGTAGAACTTACGTAAATGATAATAATTTGCGTCAAGCAGGAAATAATTGGGTAGGTAGAAGTTCACAGTGGCCGAATAATCAGCAGCGAAATGGAAATTACAATCGCTATGAGAATGCGCGCCCTATAAATGAGAGAAGATATCAGCCAGGGAGAGACGCAGCTGCAGCAAGAAGCAATGAAAGAGGTGAATTTTTAGGTGTGTGCCGAATCTGCCAAGCCGTAGGACATAGAGCCTTAGAATGCCCGGACATCGTCTGCTACAGCTGTAACTTGAAGGGGCATTCTAGTCGAGAATGTCCTAATAAAGCGCAAAAATCAACAGTAGTTTGCCAAAATTGCGAGAGGCCTGGATTTACCTTTAAAACGTGTCCTGATTGCGCTTCGTTTCGAATCAATATGGGAAACTTGAAACGCGGGGAACAGAAGTGAGTTCTTTTGTTCCCCGGGTAAATAATTTTAGTGGCGCCGATAGGACGAGCGAAAGAGAGAAAGAGACAGAAAATAAAGAGGACGAAAAAGAAAAGAGAGACAGGGAAAAAGGTAAGAGTGAGAACAGAGAAGAAATAAGAGCGAGAAAAACTGAAATAAATGAGGAGGAAATACAGTTTAAAAAAGAGACAGCGAGCGAAAAGGAAGAAAATGCAGAAATTATAAGAGAGAAATTACAGAAGAGAGGCTTGTGGCACCCGAACTTTAAAGATATAGTGCCTACAGAAAACGGCCTTCCTTCTCTTACGGCGAGAGAATTTTCGGAGAGAGAGATAGAATCGTTACTGCAGAGACATACAGAGAGAGAGAAGGAGAATCAGCTGATCGCCGAAGAAGCAGAAGGGTATCAACAACTAGAGAGCGTCATGAGAGTTTTAGAACGCTTAGAGAACTGTGAAGAAATGCGCGCAAGGGAGAGAGGAGCGGCAGAGCCACCGAACGAAAGAGAGAGTAGTAGCGTCGAGGGGAGGGGAATTTTTCATGCGTCAAAGAAGGAAGACGAAAGCCAAGAGCTTGCAGGCGTCTCTACTGAAAATCGTAACTTTTTAATAGTTGTATTAGACAGAGAGCCTTATAGAGCCTTGCTTGACCCTGGCGCCACACTATCCTTAATAGGCCCGAAGGTAGTTGAAAAATTTCGTCAAAAGCTAAAGCCTAATGAAACACTAGTGCGCACAGCTACAGGCAAAGCTACTAAGGTTTTAGGTGTGTTAAAAGCTCTCATGGAAATCGAAGGAGTCACAAGAAACATAGAGTTAAAAGGCGTACCTGCACTTGATCAAGAAATTATTTTAGGCATGGATTTCTGTACAGCGTTTGATTTTGACGTTCGATTGGGAAGAGGTCTATGGAGGATTTCTGATGGTGATTGGCGTCCTTTCTTACAAAATGAAGAAGATAACGAAACAAAAATTTATGCTGAGTGTGCAGGAATTTCAGAACTTAGTAATGAAGAGAGAGAAAAAGTCGAACAGCTGGTCGAACGAGTTTTAGCAACAGCAACTAGAAAGCCAGGAGTGACACATCTAACGGAACATCATATCGATGTACAAGGTGCGCCGCCTGTGAGACATAAGTTGCGCCGTATGTCGCCGAAAATGCTCGAAATAGCTCACGCTGAAGTGCAAAGACTTTATAAAGAGGATATCATAGAGAGATCTGCAAGCGATTGGAGTAGCGCCCCGGTATTAGTGAGAAAGCCTGATGGATCTTGGAGATTTTGCGTCGATTACCGAGATTTAAATAAAGTCACTAAAAAGGATGAGCACCCATTACCTAATATGGACTCTATTTTAGATAAATTGCGTAACGCCAAGTATTTATCTAAAATAGATTTAAAACAGGCGTATTTTCAAGTACCTATGGAGCGCTCAAGCCGCAAGTACACTGCTTTCGCCGTCCCTGGCTCAGGTTTATGGCAATTCAAGCGAATGAGTTTTGGCCTTACGAATGCGCCGCGAACACAACAACGATTTATCGATCTCTTATTTGGCCCTGCGTTCGAACCCTACGTATTTGGCTACCTTGACGACATCATAATAACGACTGAGACCTTCGAGGAACATTTACACTGGTTAGAAGTAGTGTTACAAAAATTAGTAGATGCCGGGTTAGAAATCAATAAAAAGAAGTGTGAATTTTGCTGCTCTCAAGTATCTTATCTAGGATTCTTGTTAGATAAGGACGGACTAAGGCCAGACCCGGAGAGAATAGCGCCAGTAATGAATTGTCCTGCGCCACGAACTGTTAAACAATTACGCAGTTTTCTTGGTATGGTAGGGTGGTATGCACGCTTTATAGAGAACGTCGCCGAGTTTAAATTGCCATTAGTGAAATTACTGCACAAAAATCAGAAGTGGGAGTGCAATGACGAGCAGCAAGAAGCTTTTGAAGCATTAAAGATAGCTTTAATGACAGCGCCAGTGCTAGCAAGGCCTGACTTTAGCAAGCCTTTTACAGTGCAATGCGATGCAAGTGGGTATGCAATTGGCGCCGTCTTATCACAAGGAGAAAAGGATGGGGAGCACCCAATCGTGTATATAAGTCGAGTATTAACACAAGCGGAGAAAAACTATTCTACTACAGAAAAGGAGTGTTTAGCTGTAAAGTGGGCCATTAAGAAGCTTAGACCGTATGTAGAAGGATATAAATTCAAAGTAATAACTGATCATAGCGCCTTAAAGTGGCTAAGAAACTTGAAAGATCCAACAGGTAGACTAGCTCGTTGGGCGTTAGAAATGCAGCAGTGGGACTTTGAAATTATTCATAGAAAAGGAGCTTTGAATAAAGTGCCAGATGCACTCTCTCGAATCTATGAAACAGAAGAAGTAGTGTCAGCATTTGAAGAAATAAGAGACAGTAATTATTTGCGCCTCATGGATGAAGTTGTAAAATCTCCGGTAAAATATAAAGATTGGAAAGTTGAAAATGGATGCCTGTATAGATTTAGAGAAGATCCACTGTTAGACCCAGTGACACATAGAGAAGAAAATTGGAAACTAGTAGTGCCTATAGAACATAGAGAACGAGTGTTAAAAGAAGCCCATTGTACGCCGACAACAGGCCATCTAGGAATCGAGAAAACGTATGATAGATTAGCGCGCGAATATTATTGGAAAGGTATTTATCAAGATGTGCATAATTTTATTAAAGCATGTGAGCAGTGCCAGCGTTACAAAGTCACACAGACAGGTGCACAGGGTTTGATGGGTCATAGAATAGTAGAAAGGCCGTGGTCAGTAGTAGCAGCCGATCTTATGGAATTTCCGCCGAGTAAATCGCAGCATAAGTACTTGATCGTTTTTCAAGATTTATTTACGCGTTGGGTCGAGTTAAAGCCGTTAAGAAAAGCCGATGGTAAATCCGTAGTAAAAGCATTAGAAGAGTTAATAGTTTTTCGTTGGGAAACGCCAGATTATTTCTTGACAGATAACGGTAAAGAATTCGATAATCAAAACGTTGAGAAAGCCTTAAAAGATTACGGAATTAAACATGTAACTACGCCACCGTATCACCCACAAGCTAATCCTGTAGAACGCGTAAATCGTACTTTAAAAACAATGATTGCGACATTTGTAGGTAACGATCATCGCAACTGGGATGTGCACGTACATGAATTCCGACACGCCGTTAACACAGCCGTGCAATCTTCAACTAAAGTGTCACCCGCGTTTCTAAATTACGGACGTCACCCTAGGCCGGTAGCGAGCTTGCGAAGAGAGGTTGAGACTATAAAATTGCTTAAAAGAATAGAGCCAGAGGTATGGATAGATAGGTTAAAAAGATTAGATGCGTTGCGTGATTTAGTAGCGAGACATATTGACGAGTCGCGAGCGAAACAAGAAAAGATCTATAATAAGGGCCGGAAAGACGTACGTTTCTTCGTAGGTGATAAAGTTATGCGAAAAAATCATGTACTGTCAGACGCGTTTAAAAAGTTTTCAGCAAAATTAGCGCCGAAGTATGAAGGGCCGTATGAGATTGTAGAAGTAAAATCACCGGTAGTTTATATACTAGGGCAGGGAGAAGAGCGAAATCGAAAAATCAGTAAGGCACACATTTCTGATTTAAAAAGATATGTCCCTCCTAGAAATCCCCTAGGCAATAAAGGTAGTGTTGAATGAACTAATTCTTTTTCTGATTTAACAGGTGAATAAATTACCAAAATGCCGAGAGCCTGGCAAAAGAGAGGAGAAAGGTTTGCCGGTAGGCATGTACCCTTTCCAGAGTTTGCGCCGCCAGCTGCTTCAATTACTACAGGAGTAATCGCTGCATTTTCGCACCAAGTTGAGCCAACTAAAGAAAATCAGCCTGAGAAGGAGGCCAATGATAACTCGCTGGCCTTGGTTACAGCTGAGCCGTCAATAAATGAGCAGCCTATGGAAGTAGTGGAACGTCCAAGCCAAAGCTGGTATGACCAGTGGGTAGAGGAACAGGAAGAGACGTCTCAAGAAGAGCGCCAGACAGTCGCACAAACAACGAGTGTTAGGGTCACTCAGATTCTAAATTTTCCTGCAGATCCTGACCGTCAAGCATGGTTTGGTCCATCTTCCATCAGAGTATGCCAAGAGTTAATTGCAGCCACTCAGCAGGGAGCCATTCCCAGGCGTCTAGGAGAGCTTAGACGACCTCATGTGGAAGAGAGCGAAAGAGCCAAGGATTATAGTAGCGCCAAAAATAGAACTAACGTACCAGAGGTGATTGATTTAATTAATGAAGAAGAGAGTCAAGAAAAGGAGAAGAAAACTTATAGTGGCGCCCACGAACTAATAGACTTAGCACCGGAGACCATGGAAATCGATAATACAGAATCAACTGTTACAGCTGAGAGTCCTGAGGAGATAGAGAGCCGACGAGCCGAAAGTGAGTTAGAGCAATATATTGCTACAGCCGAAAATAGAAACCCCAAGGAACCTCGACAAGTATTACGAGTTCCCCCGTCACGCGAAGCAAGGCCACTAGCTGAACTGAATGGGGTGCTTCCAATAGAATCTCAATTTGTGGGTCCCATGGCCTGGGATCTTGGTATAGAAGATGAAAGCGAGGCCAATCAATTTCATAGGCGTCAAAATGCAGTCCAAGCAGTGCCAAATACGAGTCGCAAAACGAGCAAACGCAGCAGATCAACAAATCCGAACAGACAACTCACCATAGACGACTATGAGTCTGGAAGGGACGATTCAAGGACACGTTCACCATCGCCTCTTGGACCGAATAACTTAGTTCGTCGAGAACCAAGTATGCCACCAAGCCAAGAAAGAGAACCACGTCGGCAAAGGGTCGAAGAAGGACTCACTCAACGGGAAGCCCCAAGGCTACATCGCCATTGGTCACGGAATCCAGAAGGATTACCTGTGCGCACGAGTGGAGTCATGTTTGGAGGTTTAGAAAGAGTACGAACGGACCCAAATATAGACCCTCCTCCCTTCTCTTGTTTTAATTGTTGGGAAAGAGGACATAGGGCCAAACGATGTCCATTACGTCGATTGCATGTGCACTGTTTTAACTGTGGTAGAAGTGGAGTCGATTTAAAGGTATGTCCTCGATGCAGTGGACCCCACCGACGCTTCATAGCAACAGAATTTTCCGACGAGCCTAGGGGTCACGATGCACCAGGAAGAACGTCACGAGCAAACGAAGGAGAAAGAAACAGGGCCCGACCTAGGCGTCCAGAAAACTCTCAAGAGAGGCTCCAGAATAACGTAATTGCGACTAACGAACGGCCGAGGAGCCCAGCAGATAATAGAAGACCAGCGCATGAACAGAATGCTGAGCGACGAGGTCCAGTGTGGGACCGGTTAGGCCACAGAGTAGAACCAAATCCACCTGTAGAAGCAAGAGCAGGGAACGAACAACGAGATCCAGTTCAAGACGCTTTGCGTCTCATTGAAGGAGTGCAGGATCTCTCTACTGAAACCAGAGAAGCTGTACTTCGAGGAGTTTATCAAAACAGAACTCGTTGAGCCTAATCTAAAAATAAAGAAAAAAAAAGAGGAAGAGAGAAGATACAACATATTAGTAGTGCCACATAAAGAGAGAAGAAGAGGAACAAGAGAAGATTTTAACGCTATGAGAGTAAACTAGAAAGAATAGAAGAAAACAAGATATATTAGTAGTGCCACATGAAGAAAGAAGAGAAGAGAACCATAGCCATTTCTTTGTAGTGCCGAAAGTCAAAGAGAAAGGTTTGAGTAAACCGGAGAGAAATAGTATAGCTTAAAATAGGAGCCAAGTCGATAAGGAAATTCAACAGTCCAAAGAGATTCAACCATTTATTTTAGGAAAATCAGAGAGGAAAGGAGAGAGCCAACGCCAAGGCCCATCAGGGCCAATGTAAGTTAACTTCTTATTATTCTCATGTGTCATCAGATCAAAATATATTTTTTTTTTATTTACATAGACAAATTATTTGGGAAATAATTTAGTCTAGGGGAGGGGAGTTTGTGACGCGATTTTTGCGTCCCAATAAATTTTCAATCTTCATTTATTTTTTTTTTTTTGTGTCTAACTACATGTATACTGTTAATATTACTAGTCAATTTTTCTTTAAGAGTAAATAATAGATCTGATGGCGCCCATAAAATTGTTATGTAGAGTTTAAATAAGAATTTAAAATAAAACTATTTTTTTTAAATGTTTTTCATGTAATCGGTGATGGAGAGAAAGTCAGAATTTAATTCAAACCTTCCCGCCTAGTGACAGCTAAGTTGAAGAAAAAAGAACGCCAGTGGCGCCGTTTGTTAAAAGGAAGAAAAGAAAATGCGCTTAAAAAGAAATGACTATTAAAATATGAAAAGACTTAATTTACTATAAAATAATTAGTATTATATAGCGTTAGAAAAGATTTATACTTGTAATTTTGAGTGTTATAAGTCATGTGCGCCGCAAAGAAAAAGATTGTTAACGCGTTGTATGAGTGAGTAAGAAAGAGATAGAGCGATTAGACAAGCAAGCAAGCCGGTAGTAAGTAAACGCGCGCCGTATATACATATTTAAAAAGAACAGAGGTTTTCAACTATATTTAGAGTCATAAATATCAAAAATAATTTTGTCTTAATATTCTTTATTTTCTTTTAATAATTTGCGAATAAATCAATGAATGATGTATATGATGTAAAATTTAGCGCCCGGAAATTGTTAATAACAAGCGCCAGGATTGGCCTGTCAAAATTTTCATGTGTGGTCAAGCTCAAGAAAGTGCGGGCCCGGCGTCAGTCTAGAGAGAGTATCGTGTGAGATCGGACGTGTGTCGTGAGTAATTGATAAAACAAAGAGCTCTTTGTGAGAGAAAAAGCGTGTTAAAAGAAAAGTTGTGTAGAATCGGATAAAGAATTTGTGCCTTAAAAATAGAGAAAAATATTAGTTTTTTTATTAGTGCCGCAAACGGGAGAGTTTTAATTCTTAGTTTCATCGTTAGTCATTGTAAATTCTTTTTTTATATATATACAAAGAAATCGAATTGTGACAAAGTAAAATCTTCCGATTACGCCATTAACGTGAGAAAATTCTAATTGCCGTGCTTAATTATTAAATTTTCTGGGTATTATTTTAATCATTAGAGCCTAACGTTTTCAATTTTTTTTTATTGTGTCCGTTACGTGAAAGAAAATTTATTGAACAGTGAGAAAATTAGTAGCGCCTTTTTTTTAGTAGCGCCTTTACCAAACGTAACAAACGTTTGCCTTTTTCATTCAAACCAAATCTACGCCGCACCCTCTCTATCAACGTCATCGCCTTAGCGCCAACCTGTGTCCAGGAAGCCAGCAAAGACGAGGCCGAGAGCAAGCGGAGATTTGAAAGGGAGAGAGAGAGAGAGGGTTTAAAAAGGTATAGATCGTATATATTACGTTTCTGAATGTGCTTGCGTGACGTAACATTTTCTTAACAATTTAGCGATCGCGCGTAAATTCTTGTCTTTTTACTTGGCGTCGTTAAATCAGTTTTTTTTTGTGCTCTGTTCTAAAAAAAAAATTGTGTAACTTTTATATACATAAATATATATATATATATATATATATTTGCGCGTGAAGTCAAAATTAAAATTTTAGTACAATTCGTTCAGTATAAATATATAGATATACTTATTTATCATTATTAATTTTTGCGTAAATGTATGAAATTTCAATCATTTTAGCGAGAAAGAAAATAAAAAGATAAAATCTAAAAAGTGAAATTTAAAATTTGTGAATTTGTGCCGTTTCAAAGTAACTAAAAATCTTCGCGGAATTTTACATAAAAGCTCTAACGTGCGCCGAGTTCCGCGAAGAGAGCCCCTGTTGCCAGCGAAAAGGGGGAGAGGTAAAGCCTCAAACATAAGAAAGAGTATAGAGTCCGCGCGCTTGCTTGCCGTCAGAAAAATTTAAACCGTGCGCCTTTCTATAAAGTGTAGTAGAGTCACTAATAAAGAACGTGTGTGAGTGAGATAGATAAAAAGAATAATTATATTTTTGTTAGTTGCGTCACAAGTGTCATTGAAATTAAAATCATTTTTTTTTATTTTCTATTTTTTTTCTAGATTAGTAGCGATCAATTTATTATATACGAGTGTGTGTGTGTGTGTCAAAATTCAAATAGAGTTTTTTTTTGAGCCATTGTTAAAATTGTTAGATTTCAAGTAAATAGAGTTTTTTTTATGTTTAATTAAAGACGTTTATTCAGTTAACCCGTAAAATCGTATACAGTGTTTTATTCTAATACCCCTTTTTAATAATATTTCATTATAAAAAAATTTCAAATACATTTTTTTTATTATTGCGCCTAAGTCTTGGGCCCTTGAAACCCGAACAAGGGTTACAATTTTTCAAAGGATTCCCTCTGTAGATCTTTCACAAAAGTAAGATTTAAATACAAATAAATAAATTCGACGTTTTCGGGAATAGTTGGATGTCCGGCTATTTATCACGTCGCATATAATGTTTTAATTTATTCATAATGTTAATAGTACATTACGATACAAGTGACCTAAGTGGCACTTTATTACACGGCCGGAGTTATCGCCCGAGCGCAGCGAGGGCGATAACGTAGTGCCGTGTAATAAAGTTCCACTAAGGTCACGAGTATCGTATACTATTTTGTAGCACGTGGGACATAAATCCGCCAAATTAAATCTGTACTCTTCAAAATCAGTAATAAACAAAAGCTATGCACTCCACGAATTATAATTCAAAAAATAAAAGCGAAAACTATAAAAAACCAAACACTACGCATCCTGTGAATGATAAATCGAAAAAAAGAAAAGAAAACTATAAATAAACTAAAACTAAACACTCTATGAATAATAGATCGAAAAAGAAAAAAAAGAATATAATTTCAAAAATATACTCAAAATGTGTAATAATAATTAATTTTTATCAATATTATTGATATTATGTGAAATTGTTTGTTGAAATCATCTTCTATGAAGTCATAAATTGAAATTTTGTTTCACGTATGAATTAGCGTCGTAGGAGCGGTGAGGAGGTAACATGTTTAGTATAGCAATAGCAATCGTGTGTAGTAATAGGGGGTTCCCCGTAGCATTTTATAATACAACGCTGAAATGACTATACCTCTTCGCTTTACATGTTACGCTACTATCAATTTTAGTTTTACTCGTATCTTACTTGCTTATAATTGTTATTTAATTTGAAGAATGTTAATGTAAAAGAGTTTCAATATACTACAGCTTATTATTATTTATGAAAATACTTTAAAAAATAATTTACATATAAAATTATTTCTTATTATATACGTACGTTACCTAAGTAAATTCATTATTGTACTGTGTAAAAAAGTGCCACCTAGGTAACAGAAAAGTGTTACCTAAGTGCGGATTTAGGTCCCGCAGTGCTATAAAAAAAATAATAAATAGTAAAGATAATTACGTTATATTTAATGATGTTGTAGTTAATGATTTATAACTATGTGTATTCCTTATGTTGCTGTTTACTTTCAATCAATATTTATTCACAATGTCGAAAATATTTGTCTGAAAAAATAAAATAGAATTTTAATAAAACATTTATAATTACAATTATCTTTTTTATACTTTATTAACAACTTTTTAAATCAATAATTTGAATAAATAAAATAATTACGACAAATAAGATAAAATTATACTAATCAATTGTTTGTTCTATTATTTAAGTCCAATAAAATAGCGTTATAGTCAGTCCTATGAAGCTTCTGCTAATTGATATTAAATTATTGATCTTTTTATCAGTTGTGATATAGTCATAATCTATACAGTATGTATTAAACGTATATTACTAATGTAAAGTCTACTGCTACATAAATTTTGTGTTAATAGTAAGTAAAAAAAGTGTATCAGTAGAAAAATTTCATCTAAAGTTTTATAATACATTTTTAATAATACAAACCTACAAAATTTTACTTTAATATGATGTTTCTGTTTAACCAGTCTTCTAACTATGAAATTAATGAGTATAAAGTTTTATATTTCAATATTTACAAATATAATTACAAATCTGTATAACTTTTATAATTATAAAATTTATGATTTAAAGTGTTAGACATAAGATAAATATAAAGGCAAAAATAATTTTAAAAAATTTAAACAAAAATTAAGTGATTATATAAGAATTGCTTTATAACTATCAGATAAGTATATCACTTTAAGGTTAAATTAATTTACTTATAATTATATAAGAATTGACCCTTTGTTATTATTTACAGATAATTTTTGTATATAGCAATATCAACAACAACAAAAGCAGTAATAATAATAACAGAAAATATATAACAAAAAAGCGAACAAAAAAAAGAGTTTATATTACATGAAATTTACATTTTTAGTAACAATTGACTTCAAGGTAAGTTCATAATTGAATTTTGATTTCTAAAAATGATTGTAAGAATATGACTTTTCTTTAGTTTCAGTAACTCAAACTTATACCAATGTTTCATTAAAATCATATTGATTAGAATATTATGTAAGATTTCTTAATATATTAATTAAATATTAAACTAATTAAAAATTTTAATAGTTCATAATTTTTTTTATATTCCTATTAGTACACTTGTAAATACTTTTTAATGAGTCAAAGTTTTATGTAATAATATAATATTACCTGTAATATTATTGTAAATTTCACTTATGAAAAGATTATGTAAACTTTTTTTTAAAATGATACATACTATAATATTACTCATTTTTCAAAAACTTAATTGTAAAGGGTACCCACCGTTAAGATAGTCAAATTTGCCCTGTTCCTGAAATTTTTGTTTGACTTTGTAACTTTGTTTTGGATCGAAAATAAATAGTTTTTGTTATTTTTGCAGACCGTGACCCCCCTCCCCCTGTCCACAGCATGAAAAAAATGACTTTTTTACTATTTACTTTTTTTTCTCCGAATCTAGTCGGTAGAAAAACCCCAAGAAAATCGTGCTTATAGTTTAAATGTATACAAATCTCGTGGAATTTTTTATAAAGATTTGATGATGCTATATAACCTAAAAAGATGGAAAAAAAATTAAAATTCCCTTCCTATTTTTACGGGAAATGTGGTACAGGGTCAATTCTTGCAAAAAAACTTGTATTTCGTCTAAAAATACTTGCCTGATTTTTTCCGGATTTATCCTGGAGGTGTGCCATAGTTAAAAATGCAAAAAACTCATTTTTTTCGATGTTTTTGGATGATTTTTGCTCATTTGCAGAATGGTATTATTATTTATACTATGAAATTATATTCTAGAACTTTATTTATAAATTAAATTATGCAATCAAGTCAGAAAAATAAGATTTACAAACATTTGCATCATAGTTTTGCACGAATCCACATTTTAGATTAGGTATTTAAACACTTTTTTCATGATTTTGTTGATATCTCACTACTTTATATGTGATAAAATCTTTTAAATATTACATTACTTTAATAAAAAAAAAATATTTTGATAAATAAGTCATTTCACAGGTACACACATATTAAGTACGGTCAAAATATCAGATTACATAAGAGTTAATGAATTCATATTTCGTAAGTAAAACTTATCAATACAAACAGAATCATGATTTAATAATATGAACCTTGACTTTGACATTTTTAATACTATGTAATCTAAATCTGCACTTAAGTCACACTTTTGCAAGAGCTATATGGTCTATTTTTACACTGTGTAAAAAAAATGTGAGCATGCGAGTACATTAAAATCTTGTTTACATGTCTCATATTAATATTACAATATTAAATATATTTCTGTTAAAAAGCGCATATTATTCGCAATTATTTTATGACATTTGCAATCGTTTTGAGGATTATTAATAAAGTTTGCACTTATGGCATGTATTGTATTATATTATCTCCATTGACATAGGTACGAATTCAGTAACGTAACTCAAGTAACAATCGTTAGGCTGGAAGTTATAGTCTTTACTCAGTTCTCAGATATTCTATCTATGTTCTTCTTACCCTTCTTCCATAAGAAGAACAAGGATAGAATATTTGAGAACTAAGTAACGACTATAACTTCTAGCCTTAGACCTGAGTTGGGTCTATGAATTCGAGCCATGAAAAAACATTATGTTAAACGCCATTTTATCACTAAAGAAAAGTAATATGTAGAATATTTTGTAGATAAAATAACGAATATTAATGTTGAAACAGTATTACGAATATTATTAGTATAAAAAATAAAATTCTATATTTATTAATTTTATATATTAGGTAAGGATTTATTTCTAACGAAATTATAGTTTAAGACGATAATATTATTTCCTGTGCTATATTACAATATTAGGCTCGAATTCATAATCATGACTTGAGTATTGAGTATCACTTGGAACTTAAGTATCGTTACTCGAGTATCAGCTGTCACTTCAATTTTTTTATACGAAATATAAAATCACACAGATATGATAGTCGTCGGTAAAGATATCACACTCAATTAAAGTAACAGCTGATACTCAAGCAACAATACTTAAGTTCCAAGTGATACTCAATACTCAAGTCATGACTATGAATTCGAGCCTAGAATAACATTGTATAATAAAAATCGATTCGATATTAAATGGTTCATTATAATTATTATTGTAGTTTAAGACCTTTTGATAAAACATTAGGGCGAAATATTCGAATTATAATTCGTATAAGGTTAAGATAATAAATCCAAAACCTTTGAATACATAGCCATTAATATCATCAAACCTTAAAACTCGTTTAATTCTCACTGTTGGCAAAATATTATGTGGTGTTCATATTGTTTATTATTAGTGGTATCTTAGTAAATTCATTTTTAGGTTTTAATTTTTCAGTGCAAATATAAAAAGGTTAACATCATTATACTTTTAAAGGAAGAATAAAAATGTAATTATATAAAATAATCAATTTTTTTACTGAATTCCTACCTATGTCAATGGAGATAATATAATACAATACATGCCATAAGTGCAAACTTTATTAATAATCCTCAAAAAGATTGCAAATGTCATAAAATAATTGCGAATAATATTCGCTTTTTAACAGAAATATATTTAATATTGTAATATTAATATGAGACATGTAAACAAGATTTCAATGTACTCGCATGCTCACATTTTTTTTACACAGTGTAAAAATAGACCACATAGCTCTTGCAAACGTGTGACCTAAGTGCAGATTTAGATTACATAGTATTAAAAATGTCAAAGTCAAGGTTCATATTATTAAATCATGATTCTGTTTGTATTGATAAGTTTTACTTACGAAATATGAATTCATTAACTCTTATTTAATCTGATATTTTGACCGTACTTAATATGTGTGTACCTGTGAAATGACTTATTTATCAAAACATTTTCTTTCATTAAAGTAATATAATACTTAAAAGATTATATCACATATAAAGTAGTGAGATACCAACAAAATCATGAAAGAAGTGTTTAAATACCTATTCTAAAATGTGGATTCGTGCAAAAATATGATGCAAATGTTTGTAAATCTTATTTTTCTGACTTGATTGCATAATTTAATTTATAAATAAAGTTCTAGAATATAATTTCATAGTATAAATAATAATACAAAGTCTGCAAATGAGCAAAAATCATCCAAAAACATCGAAAAAATGAGTTTTTTGCATTTTTAACTATGGCACACCTCCAGGATATATTCGAAAAAAATCAAGCAAGTACTTTTAAACAAAATACAAGTTTTTTTGCAAGAATTAGCCCTGTGCCACATTTCCCGTAAAAATAGGAAGGGAATTTTAATTTTTTTTCCATCTTTTTAGGTTATATAGCATCATCAAATCTTTATGAAAAAATTCCACGAGATTTGTATACATTTAAACTATTAGCACGATTTTCTTGGGGTTTTTTTATTGACTAGATTCGGAGAAAAAAAAGTAAATAGTAAAAAAGTCATTTTTTTCATGCTGTGGACAGGGGGAGGGCGGTCACGGTCTGCAAATATGACAAAAACTATTTATTTTCGATCTAAAACAAAGTTACAAGGTCAAACAAAAGTTTCAGGAACAGGGCAAATGTGACTATCTTAACGGGGGGTACCCTTTATTCAAAATACTGGACTAATAATGGATAAATAGTGGACTTGGATGCTTTTACTCCAATCTTTCAAATATGGACGTTTTGTATCATTCCAGTTCTTATCTATTTGTACAAGTTTTACAACAAAAAGTGATTGAATTACATTTTTTTAACATCATACATGCTAATTAATTAATTTCAAAATTTTTCAGTTTTATAATTTTATCAAAAACCTTTTCAATTTTATCTATGTAAGGAATCAATGCATCACCAATGTTCTTCATTAACTTTTGCAAAAATAATAACATATACAGAAGTTGTTTGTATAAATTTTCTTTTTCAATAATATCTTCTACATAACTAATAAAAATGAAATTTTTTTCTGTTATGAAAACCATAAAAGTCTTCAAAGCTAAAGAATTTTTATCCATAAATTATAGTATCTTGAACACGTGCAATTTGCACACAAATCTCACGTTCATAAAAACTGATTTCAACAGTCAATAACAGGAATCAACATTATATATATAGATATAAATTTAAATGTAAAACAGCAATACATGAAAAAATAATTCTGAATGAGCATAATCTATAATAAACAGGGAAATAAAATTTTTCTAAAACAATAAGAATCACTTAATTTGGCAGTATCATTATTAAATATTATAAAATATATTAAAAGTTTTTTGAAGAATAATCATTAAATGCTCCTATTTCCATAAGTTACGCTATTAACAAAAACATCAATATTTGCATCAATAAGTCTGACATTTAGAAGTTTAAATTTTACATGATTTCTTAACATAATGTTTCCTAAAAAATTTTTCAATATTTTTTTATATATTCTTTTATTATAAATATTGTATCAATAAATTAAATTTACAAGTTAAATTTAAATATACTTGCCTATAAAGTCTTAACAGGACATGATAAATAATTTTAATATATAATTCTTTTAATCTTTTTAAGTAAATGCCATTAATATAATACTCACAAAGTTCTCTCACTTTTTTAACAACTACAATTTTTTTTTTTAATTTTCTACTAAAAACTGCACCTGTAGTAACAGATTATAACTAATGTAATTTACTGATGCATTGAAATAGATTCATATATGTTATAAACCAGGAAAAAGTTCTCTGAAAATATACTGTATCAAAACAACAGTTGCGTCGGTTGTTGATTCATTTGAATTGTAACGGGGAATATATTTAAATCAACTAATCAAATATATTTGTGGGTTTCATATGTACTTACTTCAAGTACATACGCACTCACCGTTAAATAACCGATTTTCGATTTAGAGACGATCAGCCTCGTACATCGTCACTGATCGACTATGACTGTCTTTTTCATACAATGGAAATCAGTTAAGCAATATTTAATACTATTGCAGAACTTCGCTTAGAAGTTCTGCCTCCCGGACGTCTGGTACGACGAAACCCACGGCGTGTACTTTAAGACTCTGTTAAATATCGTAGATCAAAAGAAAGCAAGTGTATTAAGTTTAACATATAAAGACAAAACACGATTTTAATCAGTGAGAAATAATATTATGTAACAATTCAAAATAACTTCAATTTTACTTTAATTTATTCAAAATTACAAACAAATTCAGTACACCAAAATAAGTTTATAATGATAGTTATTAGATACAAAATTTAGTAAATCTCACGAAAAGAAACAAAAGTTAATTTAAGCTACCCTATTCTATATGACGCGGCGCACACGACGGTCTCGATATTTTTACATATATCGCATACACGTATTTAATAATAAAACGCAATACGATAGTCTGCAGACTTACATTTTTCCATCGGTCGTTGAACACGAAGATTTTCCAACGATCCTCTCTAACACAGACGAATCGATGATTCAACAAAAGCGGCACCGAAGATATGCGGTGCAGCTCAAGGCTATCGTAGCTCTCGTTACAAGGACGCTCCGATCTCTCTGCAGAATTACGGCAAACCCACTTGGTTCTTGTACACGATACGACGATTATATTAGCAAGAAGATCTGCTTTTCAATGTCTCTCAACAAGCCAATATTCGAAGCAGAGTCACACGAATTAATTACATCAGCCAAAATGCTTCTATCTAAAGAACGGAAAACTATCCAAAGCACGAGCTCGCACAACGCACAATATGGCTGCTAAATTCTTTCTAACCGACCCGTTCGTTTCCTTCTCTTGCCTAAGTCTACCCGTCATGCATTGCGCGCGCTCCCTTCTACAGTCATCCATCCAAGCCGCTGACGCAGACTCTCTCTGTTTCACTCTTATACTCGCACATGAAGCATCGAAACATACGTCGTACTGTGCGACTAACAACGAGGAGAGAGACAGAAGTATACTGACATACAGTATATGTATAATTTGCTATCCTCGTTACACCCCTTCCCCAGACGCTGGAAGACTGTGTATGACAGCTCTGCGATACTTAGTCGCACTGCAAAATATAATGGGATTATACCACAAGAAAATCTCTCCATGATATCCCATGTTAAAAAATTTTTTTTCCCTCGTTTCAAAAAGAAACATTTGATTCTATAAATCATCTTATCTAACTCGCTACACTCATGATCATATTGATCGTCACGGTTAGATAATTTATTATCAATGAAAGATCTTGCATATTATCTCTTTCCAATACTTTAATGATAACAGTAACTTCTACCTATCATCATCAATGTTATTTATTAACAAACATCGCCTTTGGAAAACCACTCAAATATTTCATAATTGCAGTTGTGACAGTATTTAACCAGTTGCAACAACTGTCATTCTCTCCAGTTGCTACACTGCTAAAGTTGAGTGAGAAATTAAGAAGATAAAACAGAAGATCTTCTAGAATTACCTTTGACTTACTACGAACGCGTTTATACATACCATTTTCACCCGATCGCTGTGAAACGCATACTAACTTCGCCTTTGCTCGTCTCACCACCAAAGCTGTCCTACACGGCTTATCACGTTTTCTATACACGTATACCGACCTAAAACTATACTTTATACCACACGCAGGTGGTGCGCTATCGCTGAAGTGGTGAGGTCGGCCATTCGCAGATGGCCCGCCGCAATTCTTCACTCTTTCTACTTCAACTTCTTGATCCATCGGCGGTTGATTCTCATCCTTGATGCTGTCTGGATCATTGTCAGACTTAAATTTTTGGCAGATCAAATAAATGTTTTTGCAAATGGAATGCCAAAAATATGTAACTATCACTCTTATGTAGATTATTCTTCTACTTAAGCGACCAGCTACAGTCCCATTATGACATTCCATGAACACCCCTTTCGTTTGTTCCTGAGAGATGACGAGCATCCACGTCTCGTCATCCAGATCCAGGATAATATCGACTTCTCTGTCCGGACTATACATAAAGAATCGACAATCATGTACTTTAGTAAACCAATTTAGACACCATTGTTCCTTAGTTGGATTTACAGTATGAAGAGTCAAAAATTCAACTTCTTCGATCCCTTCATCTTTGTACATTAGAAAGGGAGTGACTGATATACTTTTCAGTACTCTTTTATGGTGTTCAACCATACACAAGTAATCTTGTACTTTCAAAATTATTTTTCTTAATCTGCTATTTATTTTATACAGATAGCAAAACCATTTCGAATTGCTATAATCACCTTTCTTGACCTGGCATCCATCCATATATAGTCTGACTTTGTTAATTACCCATTTTACGACTCTGGCTCCACGAGTGTTGTATGAGTCAATTAACATGCCATAATTCGCAATAGAACCTTTCAACCATAATCGAGTTTCAGCTTCGACGATGCCTATGCTTTTTCCAATCTCAGCAAAGGCTGAATTTTGCTTTACTGCAACACACTTTAATGGTTCACCAACGCTGATAGACTCCATTCTGTTTGAGCCTGTCAGTCGTACATCTGACTCTTTGAAGGCCTTAGAAGCGTCAGTGGGAGCAGTTACGACCTTCTTCACTTGCTCCCAATAGCGTTTTCCGAACATTTCGGACATTCGCTCCTTATGTAACCTGGACTACCACAACCATAACAAACTATGTTATCCCGGTTGTGACGCGGACTTGATCCTGGTCTTCTGTACTGGTCCTTTCTTGGACTACGAGACTTTTGTCTCTCAGAACCTGAACGATAAGCTTTTCCAATCAATCTCTTTTCAAATTAAGCTAGCTTTTCTTCCAAAATTTTAGTAACTGTAGACACCATATCTTCAGCTTTAGACACACTGGTGTCCACACTAGATATCTTGGGCGAAATCTTCTTTTGATTCGCCGGTGGGTGGTAAGCTGTTTCTGGTAACAGTGCTTTGCCAGGTGATGGTGGAGGTTTATAGACTTTCTCAGCTTCTAAAGTCAACTCCGCTTCAACAGCAAGCTCTAATAAAGCATCAATGCTATTGAATTCGTCTCTGCGTACGAGTCTTTGCAGCTCCGGCCTCAAGTTACGATGTAATAAATCTAACTGCTGACTGAGGTCCGGTTGTGGTTTCTGTCTTCGCATTATTGCTATAAGACACGTTAAGTAGTCACGCACTGGCTCATCATTGCCCTGTGTGCGTGCATTCGCTTCTGCTATAAGCCTCTGTTGGAAACGACGGTTGGTACCGTACCATCGTCTCGCAGCTTCACAGAATTCGGGCCAACTATGCCATTGGTCCCGATTATTGTGATACCAAGTAGCTGCAACACCTGTCAATAATTCAGAGAGTGAATACAACAAATCACTCTCCGACAGATTAGCAAGAACCCGACACTCTTCGACTCTTGTCAAAAAGAGGTCAATACTTTGGCCCTTTTTATCAGAAAATCGTACTTCCCATTGACGTACGACTCTGCCTACATCTCTTGGTTGACCACCATGACTCACTGAAACCTGAGTCGGTGAGCTACCCCTTCCCCAGGCTGTGCCGAGAGCGCCAAATGGTGGTAACCGAGATGTCCCAGATACGTCTGAACCGTTAGCACGAGGTGCACCACCTGTTGACGTGATGACCCTCGCATTGGCCGTCATTTGATCAAAATTTACCTGTTTATCATCAGGCCGTTGTTGACCTGATTCAACATTACTATGTTGGGTCCTTTTGCCGCAACCTGATAGACCACCATCTATTCTTGTACTTGACGGTAACCTATTCTCAGTTGGAATCACACCTGTTTGATTCGACAAGCATGACTCCCTCCAATCCGAGAGGTCGCGAACTCTCTCAGATAGATCACCTATTTGCTGTTGTATCTGTTGCAATGCTTTTAGCATCTTGCTATGCAACAGATACTCTTCATTAGTCATACTCTTATGACTTTGCGGCAACTCCTGTTGTGCGTGAGCGTCAATTTCGTGCCTTGGAATTTCTTGGATTTCATTCTCTTTATTCGTCGATTTCTGTTGTCTCGTCTGCCTACTTTGCGAAGCAACACTACTGTTATCAGCTAGGGCGCCTTCTGTTCTCTCGCTTCCATTAGCTGATAACTGTGTTACCTCACAATTTTCTACCTGTAATTGAGGCAACTCAGCCAGTGGATGCGGGTACAAGGTGTAATTGCTTGCTGTCTGCGAACTGTTTATTATCTCCGCCGTCTTTGTCTCAATAAAAGACTGACGAAGATCAATCCTAGCCTGTCTGATTGCATTTTCGTCAGACAGATCTGATTGCATAAAGTCAGCTGCCGTATATTCACCGAGCAGCCAGACTCTTAACCTCTCAGCTTGAGCAAACCTGGAGCCAGAAGTTCGCATTTGTAAGCTGTACAAGGCTTCAGTCAGTTCTTGACCGTTTAAACATATCAGCCAGTCATCAAGCAACTCAGTCGATGCTACATCTCTTCTTGACTGATTGCTTGCCATCTTCGCTCTTGAAACAAATCTATCACCTGAAATAGAAGTACTTGCGTGTGCCACTCAGAAAATATTAATTGCTTATACAGCCGCGAAAAATTCTAAATATACATGTGTACAATATATATATGTGTGTAGTGTACCTAACTACTATAGCACACACAAGAACCTCTCTACGCAAGCTACAAAGAGATTATTCTTATTTGGCTCAATCTACATATATTGAGCCAACCTTCTCCCTTTAATAACAATAAAATTATTTTCAATAAAGAAAAACAATTAAATTTCCCCCAATAGAGAGAAAAAAAGAACTCTATAATTTCCTCTTGGTGTCAATAACTCTAACTGCTGATTGGTTAAGAAAAAAAACAAAACCTTCAACCAGGCAGCCATTGCAAAAACTGCAACCTCAGTTTCGCAAAAACACACAAAAGAAAACTTTACTATCAAATCTAATTCTCAAAGAAAAATTTTAATAATTTTAACTAAACCGAGAACAGATTTAAAATTTATGTTTCTCTTGTATGAGAAGTAACTCTCTTAACAAGAAAGAAATAGAATTAAAAAAAAATCAACACCAAGGGTAAAATCACAATTAAAAAAAACAAATTACAATTTTGTCCTCTTTGCTGCTTGCGGCCGACTTATACAATCATATCGTAGCCTGTGAGCAGCCTACTTTACCGTTGCTCACAAGCGTGCCCTATGTTCGACAAGACTTCTCCTTTTACTTTCGTCTATCTTGTCGAACTTTCTTACAACTACGAGACCATCGCTCTTCCGTACAATTTAGCAAATTTTTCTCTTTAAAAAAACTATTATTTTATTTTTCCTAAAGAAAACCGAAAAAATTTCCTAAAATAAAAAATAAAGTAATCGCATGAATTTCTCTTCCCAATTTCAGAAACTAGAAAAAAACACGCTTTAATAACCTACCGCGCAATGACTATTGCCACTCGAATAAGCTTAATGTTTTAAATGTCTTATTACAACCAGCGCCCCTCAAGGCCCTTGCAATAAGATAAGCATGAGCTGCTCTCGATTATTCAGTGGACGCCATTTTATAATGCGCTCCACCCGAGAGCCACCTATATTTCTCTATCGCGTCCTTTTTCCTGTCACGCCGCGCGCCACGTAATCATACGCACCATAAAAAATCACGTTAAACTTTTTATTTACGTGAGCCCATATATTGGTGCTATGTACTATGCGCGCGATATTATAACGTAATACACTGCTTTTATCAACTTTCGTGAGTTGATTCGTTGGGCGCCATGTAACGGGAAATATATTTAAATCAACTAATCAAATATATTTGTGGGTTTCATATGTACTTACTTCAAGTACATACGCACTCACCGTTAAATAACCGATTTTCGATTTAGAGACGATCAGCCTCGTACATCGTCACTGATCGACTATGACTGTCTTTTTCATACAATGGAAATCAGTTAAGCAATATTTAATACTATTGCAGAACTTCGCTTAGAAGTTCTGCCTCCCGGACGTCTGGTACGACGAAACCCACGGCGTGTACTTTAAGACTCTGTTAAATATCGTAGATCAAAAGAAAGTAAGTGTATTAAGTTTAACATATAAAGACAAAACACGATTTTAATCAGTGAGAAATAATATTATGTAACAATTCAAAATAACTTCAATTTTACTTTAATTTATTCAAAATTACAAACAAATTCAGTACACCAAAATAAGTTTATAATGATAGTTATTAGATACAAAATTTAGTAAATCTCACGAAAAGAAACAAAAGTTAATTTAAGCTACCCTATTCTATATGACGCGGCGCACACGACGGTCTCGATATTTTTACATATATCGCATACACGTATTTAATAATAAAACGCAATACGATAGTCTGCAGACTTACATTTTTCCATCGGTCGTTGAACACGAAGATTTTCCAACGATCCTCTCTAACACAGACGAATCGATGATTCAACAAAAGCGGCACCGAAGATATGCGGGTGCAGCTCAAGGCTATCGTAGCTCTCGTTACAAGGACGCTCCGATCTCTCTGCAGAATTACGGCAAACCCACTTGGTTCTTGTACACGATACGACGATTATATTAGCAAGAAGATCTGCTTTTCAATGTCTCTCAACAAGCCAATATTCGAAGCAGAGTCACACGAATTAATTACATCAGCCAAAATGCTTCTATCTAAAGAACGGAAAACTATCCAAAGCACGAGCTCGCACAACGCACAATATGGCTGCTAAATTCTTTCTAACCGACCCGTTCGTTTCCTTCTCTTGCCTAAGTCTACCCGTCATGCATTGCGCGCGCTCCCTTCTACGGTCATCCATCCAAGCCGCTGACGCAGACTCTCTCTGTTTCACTCTTATACTCGCACATGAAGCATCGAAACATACGTCGTACTGTGCGACTAACAACGAGGAGAGAGACAGAAGTATACTGACATACAGTATATGTATAATTTGCTATCCTCGTTACAGAATCTATATTGTTTTTTGAATTTATTTTTCTACGGTCTTGTATTTGAATTCTATGAGATACATTTAGTACTGGATAACCTGTTATCCAGTACTAAATGCGCTAATTTGTCCGAATTCCTGTTGTATGTAAATCATACTAAAACAATAAGAATCACTCAATTTTGCAGTATTATTATTAAATATTGTAAAATTTATCAAAAGTTTTTTGTACCATAATCATTAAATGCTCCTATTTCCATAATTGACATTACACTATTAACAAAAACATCATAATTGACATTACACTATTAACAAAAACATCAATATTTGCATCAATAAGCCTGACATTTAGAAATTTGAATTTCACATGATTTCTTAAGATACTTAAATCATACTTAAAGGATAAGATAAAAATTAAAATATAACTAACCTTAAAGAATAAATAAATTTCTTAGTACTTTTGATTCTTTTTTTACAATTATTTTTAAATCTACAATATATATCTTATTTCATCATTGAATTTAGTTTACTTAATTAGAGTGATATCATAATATTTTCAACTTTTTTTATGGAACATTTTAAAAATAATGTATAAAAATTTAATATAATTGATTTAAAGTTTGTAAATAATATTTCAAAAATTTAAAAAATTTAAATTTAGTTAAGGAGATGTAAAACGGACACTACACCTGTACTTATAGATATTAGCTTCCTTTCCATTTTATTGCTGAATTTCCAGAAAAGAAATGCATTAGCTTGTAGTATGTACCATGATGATTATTGAGATAAATTTTCAAATAAATTCATTAATTAGTGTTTAAGATATTTGGATTTCTATACAAAATTGAAAAATGTTAATAAATAATTTTGGAACCCAAAATTCTCAATAACTAATGAATGAATCTATTTAAAAATTTAACCGAATAATCTTTATGGTACATACTACAAGCTAATGCATTTTTTTATTGAAAATTTTGCAATAAAATGTTAAGATAGTGAACATTCATGAGTACAGGTGTAGTGTCCATTTTACATCCCCTTAAATACATAAGTATTAGAATACATAGTAACAAATAGAATTATTAACATAAATATATTACATACATAATAGTAAAATAGTATGATAACATTGATATAAATTTAATTAGCTGCATCCTGATTATCTGGCATCCAAGCATCAATAATAGCATCCGTTTCTTTTACAGAAGCTGCTATAAATTTAGCCAAAAATACAGTAGCATTTTCAAGACTTCTTTGATAAGGATTGATTCTAATGCAATTTTCTCTGCGCTGTTGAACTAAATAATATAACTGAAAAGAAAAAAATTAATAATTTTAAAAATTATCTGTTACTAAATATACATTAATAACAAAATATAAATATAAGTTGAATTTTACTTTACATTATAACAAAATTAAGGTTAAAAGTAAAGTTAAAAAAATTAATTTTAGATTAAATCTTTTTACTATATTAAAAATATATATTTATAAATATACATGTTTTGTTTCTTTAACAGCAGGCCGGAGTAGAACCTGATACCGACCGAGTAACAATTGAGTTGTTTGTTATTTACTCAAGTATTAATCAATGTATCTTCAGAATAAAGGTTGATCGCAATAGATATTATTATTATGAATATCTATGCACAAGAAAAAAAAAATCTACCGATTTGTTTTTGAGAAAAGTAAGGGACGCCGAAGTAAGAGATTATGTTTATAATATTTTCGCGTTCCTTACTTTTCTCAAAAACAAAGCGATAGATTTTTTTTTTCTTGTGCATAAATATTTGTAATAATAATATCTATTGCGCTTAACCTTCAATTTGCAGATACATCGATTAATACTTGATTAAATAACAAAAATGCCAATTAGACAAGGACAGCGAATCCGGCCTGCTCTTAATAATTGTTATGAATTTATAATTTTTCATTTATTTTCATTTATATAAATTTATTTTAAATAAACTTAATATAAACTTACTGTTTTGTCTTCTTCGTGGTTGATTTTCATTAACATTATCCATTTTAAGTTGTTTAAATACAAATTATTTTTATAAATATACGATTTTATAATTTTATTTTTTCCAACGAAATATATTTTATTATATTATTATAAAGTTTAAATGACAGTATCTAACTTCAATTTCTTAACTTATTCAATTTTCAATACAATTGTAACCTTGACGACAAATTATTCATAATATGGAATATGTATGAAAAATTTCGTAGACGTTCCACTATTTCTTTTTATTATTTCCACATGCGTATTATACCTTTTTTTTTGGAACTTAGCAGACGTAGGTTCCATTAAGTTTCAAGTAATACTCAATACTCAAGTAGTAACTATGAATTCGAGCCCTAGCATGGTATAAATATTTAAAATCGAAATCACAATAATGGATTTCTAATTATGTAAACTTTTTTTTAAAGATATTAAATTCTGTAATATTGATTTTTTTAAAACTAATATTTTTAAGATTTTAACTTTTAATTTATTTATATATTTTATGTCTAAGAAAATGTAAAAAAATTTCAAAATAATAGACTCTTTAATAGTTAATTTGATTTATTTATTAAAAAATTCATGATTGGTTAAAACATCCCGAAATATGCTTTATGTTTGTATCCAATTTTTTATTATATTGATTAATACATAGTTGAAATAATTACAACGAAACATCTTTACTTTTTTCAATAAAAGTATAATTAGCCTGGTGATTACGTGATTCATGCTACATTGATACACATTCCATTAGAAAATAAGGCAAATATCATTTACATAATGTTAATTTTTTTTTGTAATTTTCTGTCAATACTGTCGGATGGAGTCGCTAATTGCTTATTTAAAAAAAACACTCACTTTGAAAAAATAGACTATACAAGCTCGACAAACCTGATCTTATAATACGAT